>OX291660.1:1200000-1747500 GCA_946409495.1 Blastobotrys aristatus | reverse complement strand
CGTAACTACAAAGCCGCCGCAGCTTCTTGTTGTACTGCCACCATAGTTGTTGTAATTAACACAAAATTGAAATCCGTTCCCTGTAATACATTGAGGGAGCGAACTCCCCCTTATATAACACTGAACTTACTTTGGCGCAGCTTCATTATCCCGCTTACTCAATAGAGATATCCAAGGCAAACATTAATTGCTGCAGAAAATGATTAGGCCAGCACACTGCAACACTACCCGCCTTTGAGGATATGACAAGAGTGAGTGTCGTTGCCGCAATACCTCTGCGGATGCCTGGTAGGTCAAAAACCCAGACACTTCCGCCCCTGCTGCCAGAATCCTCAGCCAGTACCAATGTACCCCTAACCAAGCACAACTTGCAAAAGGCGGAGCGGGTGCTCCAGTACCCGAACGAGTTTGATCGTCGCTCGATCACTGGATATATATACCTGCACAACCACTGTCCTGTGAGCTGGAAAATTCGCAAAAGCCCAGTGTTCTTGGCTCTACAACTACTGACATTGATGCCTGGGCCTGACTTGCTTCTGGGGGACTGGCTCCGCAACGTCATCCACTCCATGACAAACACGTGGCAGGTGGTCCACCTGTGTGAAGAGATAACCGTGCGGTTATTCCTAATGTTCACAGATGCCGCTGCAGTGGCCGCACCAAGCGCGTTGAGACTAATTCTACATTGTAGATGAGTACATCACCGACTCCAAGGTGGTATAGTGAAGACCTTCAAGCTGTCGCAACTGGGGGTCACAAAACGCGTTCTTTAAGATTTTATAGGATATCTCGATCAGTAACAACTAGACATTGACGCGTGTAACAATGTAGCTTCAAACGAAAGGAGATCTCTTCACGGCTTCGACATTGGCCAAGGACGCATAGTCCCTCAAACTCCAGCACATTAAAAAAAAAAAAAAACCGACACTATTCTATATGCAATCGACAATTGCTCAAGGTTTGGTATGTTGGTTGCGATCTGCTCGAACAGAGGCCCCAAATGAGCAGCCGGTTTATCGTCGTACTCAAGCACTCTGAGTTTGGCATCCAAGAAAGCAACCGTAACGAAGAGTTCAGGGAGATTCCAGTTCAACATCAGTCAGGTTGGCCAAAGGAGAAGACGGTTACCGTGACAATTATCGGCAAGAGTCTCGCTGTGCTCAACATCGAACAATAAAATTGGTGTACAATCCCGAGAGCCCAGGGGGTTGCAGCTGGAGACGGACCGTAGAGAACATAGAGAACGTAGCTTCATGGTGCGTATTAGCATGCTTTGATAGCATAGGATGACCAGAAAAAAACACATGCATCTGCATGCACAAGCTCTGTCATCGTGCGAGCCCCAATGGCCACCGTTATTATGCATTCGGAATTCTTGGATATTAAGTTCCAAATCACGCGGAAACTTTGACCTCGATCCAGGGAGTCGGCTACGGGCAGGCAACTTCGCTGTGGCAACCGCTTCAACTGTGGCATGCCAGCCAATTGCCGAAGTATCGACACCCCTTCGCTCGAGTAGACAATCTAAACATTCCACTATTTGATGTTTCGCTGATGCATGACCACTAGCTTGATGAAGTAAGATTTTTCTCTGTTTGGTTTAGTTTCATAGGCTTGAGCCCCTAACCCCGCGGAACAACTAGCTTCAACCGTAGACATGGTACACCCCTTCGTCATGTAGTTCAAGGCGCGCGGTGCGTTAAGTCGGGAAAATGTGCAATGCCATATTCAAGAGGATAAGAAAGCCTGTAGGTGCCCTTATGCTCACACCAGAATCAACAAATTATAATTAACGTGACTTCTCTTGTGCTGCATCCCCTGGAGTGTGACCAGCTACGTTCTGGTTACCCATTTTAATGTTCGACGCCCTCTATTAAACCTGGGCGAATAGCGTATATATATATATTCAATTAGGCGGAATAAACGTCGGCATTGTTAACGTCTCACATATGCATCTCCGCCAACCAAGCCTCCTCGGCATCTCTCTGCAAGCCTCGCACAACAAACACCACGACCAGTTTGTTAGGGTGTACAATGGGTTGGCGTCTGCAGGTGGGGTTGCCGAGGCCGTTCACGCCAGCGACTTGGTGGTCAACTGCAACGAATTTTGCATTTAATCTGTTTTATTAGTATATTAGTAAAAGCGTATGAAAATCTTACCGAGGGTCGTAAATAAGAGTCTCTATATTGAGCACCATGGACCCCCTCACGTTTATAAAGTCTATTGTTTTTCATATTTTGTTCAAATTCACCCAATGTTCGAATTGAATTGAATTGAAATCTTTCATTTTGGTACATAATAGAGAATTATATATGGGGTCTTTTAAGCTTGCCAGCCAGCGACCCGTGGGTTAAAGTGTTCTAATTGTTGGGTTGGTTGTTCTTGTCTAATGGATCTACTGTCATCACCTAATCGTCTCGGTTTCTACGCTGCCGTGTTGTAGCTCGCTCGTCACGGCTGGGACATCTGGAAGTGTTTACACACTGCCTGGTATCAACGTTTAGTGTGTCAACAGCTGCTGCTAGATTGTTGATCAATAGTTCGGCCACCTCCTGCCACTCTTGCTCTTGGTCAGCCTCCTTTTGTTGCCGTTCCAACCGCTCGTTTGGTTCTCGCTTGCTTTAGATCATTTCGTTCATTTGCTGGTCTGCCATACCATGGCGGCATCAGGTCGGGCGTCTCCTGGGTGTGCGACTGTAAATAAGCGCCAGTCATTGCTCTTAGCTTGCCGAGTAGAGTCTCCAATGTTCCATCCACAAACTCAAGCGGTGCTCGGATACCCGCTCCCACGAGTATCTCCAGGGGAGATAGGTGGCGTGAGTGATCCCTGGGGTCGACTGGCGTCATTGCCATTCGCACTTGTGATTGTTGCTGCGAGATAAGTAGTTTTGTTTTTTTCGGGTCGCGCCGACGTTTGTCCTTTTTATTAAATTTGGCCATCGCCTTGAGCCCGTCTTCAGCGAGCGTCTCGCAGAAAGTAGTTGTCGAGGTGCCGCCTTTAATTGGCAGTCCTTGACGGTGTGGTTAATAGTTTCTTCTGCGCCGCATAGGCACGCGTTTCCGCCACGTAATGTTTGCCCTTGTGGTTGTAGTGTGGCGCCAACCCACGCGTGGCCAGTAAGGTACTGGACCAGCTTGCTCACCATCCACTTGGGCGCCCATCATTGCCAATGGAGTGTTTGAGCGGCCTTTTGTGGTGGCGATTGGGGACACCTGCCTGCTGCGCTAGGCGCCGCGATCGCGCAAGGGAGCAAAAACCGTTGGGCCTGACCGTGCTGGCGGAAGGGGATGGGCCCGCGCAAATGACTATCCAGGAGCTGGGCAGAATGATGCGACTGCGGTTGGACCCAGCAATCATTTCTTAGATAACTGTATATCCCCCCGAACCCGACGGCTTGCCAGCAGCTAGTGGAGATTTACAGAAACAGAATCATTGCCCGCTATATATTGACCCTTTGTGAAACACTTAAAGAAAGGACAAAAGACATACGCGAGGCAAAACGATCTAGGATCGAGTTACCCTTTAAATATACGCTTTCTTCAATTACAGCGATCGATCCTCGCTTGAGTAGCTAGTTTCTGAGCTATCTGTACCTGCTGGATGGTTGGCAGGTAGCTACACATTTCCCGCGCCTCCATCTGGTTCTATTAATCACTTGTTAACCTGTAAATAAGGTCAGAGTAAAAGTCTTGGGCAGTGTTTCGGAGGTTCGTTAGTTCACATTTGAGGGTGTTCTCTTTGCCTTGTAAGTAGCCTATGTTGGTGTATTTGTATTGACTTTTAGACATTCTTTCGTAAAAATAGCTGGTGGGCCGTCGTTCGTCTAGCTGGTTATGCTTGACTCTAGATAACAGTTGGCCGCCTCTGCAGCTCTTGGACCAGTTTTTCACATTATGTATTCTGCATTTGGGTAGCACATATCTTGGTTCTTACCGCAGGGCTCGGTCGCCGGTTGCCAGCCTTTTCGGCTAGTATCATTACTGATACGACTCTATGATTGGGCCTCGATTTTAGCGCTCACGTAACTAATTAATCACTCTCATCCCAGTTATCTATAAAATTCGTTCGTCAAGTAGATGCGGCCAAGTCGGGTCCAAGTTTTGCTGCCTTTATTATAGTGTGTGTAGTCGCGGCTATCGAGGTTTGAACGACATGGTTTCTTTATGCCACTATGGTTGCAAAGCAGGTGGTATTGGGGTAACTTGGTTCACAAAACACCGACTAGGGTCACTGACAGAATGGCGCCCATAATAACTGTCAAAATCCATTAATATTGAAGCCTTGTAAAGCTGCTTTTGGCCCCGCGCCTGATCTGGCCTGGTTAAAGACCTTTCAGTGTTGCTTGGATAACGAGTTTTCTGACACATGCTGGTCAACTGTTAATTAAAGCTTGGTGGTTTCCCCATTCCTCTCACGACAGGGTAATTTCTCGAACCCTTGATATACTGGGCATCACGATTCCCACTGAACTGGGTTAGTTACAGCTGCGCCAATATTGGTTTAAACCACGGACACTGGCTTTTAAACCGTTGATAAATTTAACGGTACCGCCGGAATACTTACTAAAAATATAGAAATGTAGAGAAATGTATTAAAGAAAAAAAACTATAAAAGAAGCAAAACAAACACTTGCTATAACCAAAAGTTAAGCACGGATATCAAGCTTCGTTTCGCAGTCGCACGTTAACACACTGGCAATGGACCACGCCGTGGCCAGGCGAACCGCACGCTGAGCATTTCCTACTCTCTGGAATCGAGAACAAACGTGTAGTCACCGTTGTGTCACCATAGTTGAAATCCAAGATATGGTTAACTAGCCACGGAACCTCGCTAAACCGAATATAGTATGTCATTGCGGAGGCCCTTTGGCTCTTGTTTCGAAACACCATGTACTTTCGCCCGCTACCAAACGCACATTCGATAGCGTCGATCCAAGACGCGTCATCAAATTCGTATTCCGTCTGCAACCCAAACAACCGAATTTTGTGCGTGATCATTGGCACGGTCCGCCATGTACACGCACCCACCGCACTTCCATGGTAGCAATATCTTTTGGCAGCCTCTTCGGTTGGGAACCGGATAGCTAAAAGTCCCGGCCCATTGTCGGTGAGAAACTTCATACCGCTCATGTTCTTGTGCAAACCTTCATCGACCATTAACGCGGAAAATTGAATGTCATCGTAAGAGATCTCCGCTAGTTCCGCCGCGTCACCTTCAAAGTATGCAAATAATGACCGGTCTGCTGGGAATTCACGGGTGATCCACGCCCGACTATCCAGTTTTGGTTTGCGTTTGTGCCAGCTGACAAAACGTTGACGGGATTTGGTGATACCGGTTGGGATTGGCAGTTTGGTGACTGGACGATTGCTATTCTTGCCGGACGTTGGTCGTTGCTTTGTACAAGTTGGCTCTGGCTTGATATCGGAATACTGACCAAACAAGGTGGTTCTCTTACTTTCTTTGAAGGTTACCTCTGGAGACAGTTCCATGTTCCAGTCCAGTTTAACGATCCGCTCGCGACGTGAATTCCAACCGCTTGGAACCTCCTTGGGGGTGTAATACGTACCCGGACCCGCCGTAAACATTCTTAAATTTGCTAGTGCGACTTGCTCTTCTTTTTGCTATATCAGCAGTGATGATTGAAGGCGACTCAGCGGACAACATGCTGCTTATATAGACCCCGAGATTGGACAGGAAGCTTGATCCATATTTGATTGGCAAAACGCGTCTTTATTTGCCCGGTTGTTTACATTTGCCCGCTTTAGTCCCCATACCGCTCACAAAGGCTGCACGTCTCTATTTGTTGCTGCATTCCTTTAGCAAGTAAATGTGCGAAGAGTGAAAAAAAAGTTTTGAAAAATTAGCGTAGGGGCGTGGACCCTGCCCCTAGATCCGGCCCCGGGACCGCATTTTTTGGCCCTGACTAAAGCCTGTGTCAAGCTTTTTGTTATTATTGAAGATCCGTACGCAGCTATTACTGTACATCTAACCCAGACCGCGTTTTCTTAATTAGGCAAAGTAAACAAACCTGTGTACGCACATAAGAATTGCTGTGCAGCTGAATTGTAATTACCTAGCAGGTAACACCCCGAGTTCAAGGGGTAAACTCCCCCCGTTGGAGTCTCGCCGGCCCGGCGCAGGGCGCGCTCTAGGCTTATCCTGCAGAACGTTGAGTTTTGGGCCCGAGTAACGCTGGGAACTCAATCCTGAAAACCCCCGTTTTCGGTGAAAATTATTGGAGTATGAGCAGTTATTACTTCACACTGCATTTATTGTACAGTGTAGCTCGCTGGAAATGTTTGCATAGCGCTCTAAATATAGTCTACATATATGGATAGTTGACTGGAACGCATATATTTTTGTTCGCTGGTACGCCGCTACCAGAACAAACCCGCCAATCATGATCATGATCATGATCATGCTGGAGGTGTATATATAAACAGCACCATACCCGGCGTAACCCAGCTCGGTATCAGATGCGGTTATTTTATCACGTACTACTGCCAATTGGTTCGGAGGGAAAGCGCATACACCCAGCAACCGGAAGGGATCAAACCTCGTCTGCTGGTGTAAAATAGAACAATTGATGCGGTGGGAAGAGTGTGGGGGGGAAAAATTGGCGTGGAGCAGGCGGAAGTCGGGCCGACGAAAAAAAGGGGGCCAAACTATTTTGGGGGGAGGGAAATTTGAGTTACCCTGTCTTTACGCGCTAGAGTGGGAGCGAAACAAACCGAGACAGCGGGCCCTGTCAGATGAGCATGACTTTTCAGGCCATTTTGACTCACAACGCCACTCTATGTATACAACTGCAACTTTAGTGCTGACTTAAAGGCTCTTTTTTTTTTTTTTTTTTGCTCGATACCTAGTTGTTACGATCCAGCCAAAACACGGGTCCCAGCTCCGGACCGGACCACGAGAGGGATAGTACAGTATCAGTAAATAATGAAAACAGACGCTCGTCATATCTCAATAATGCATGTGCGCAGGACCCACATTTTTTAATAGTCAGTGATTAAAGCGGCGTGCATGCGGCCATGTCTTGGCCATTCCCGTCCCGATCTCGCCCTTACTCCCGCTTCCGATACAAATGCGGCTAAACCGCTTGTTTAACCTTTTTATCTTGATCAGCTACTCTGACAACAGTTAACTCGTGAATCTGCAAATCAACGCTGTGATTTTCAAAACCCCGTTTCAAGTGCCCGCTACATGCCTGTCGATCGGGTCCTGGGTATTAGAACCCGACATGGTTTCTCGCGAGGCCCATCGCCATTATCTACATCAAGGGTAGATGGCATCCCCTTTTCCCTTTATTAGTATATGATGCAAGAAGAGGGGCACACCAGACCCACACACGAAATTGCGAAATGTGCAGCGCAAGTCCAAATTGGACTACACGCAGGCCTATAACCGGCAGCGATCGGTTTCTAGCCTTTTTTTCTCATAAATAGCCAGTCATCCCCCCGTCTCCCTTGCCCTCTTACCCTCTTACTTTTCTAGTTATAACGTCAATACTGGAGAAGAGAAAATGAAGTTTTCGATCGAAAATAAGCGCGATCCGGTTAATATTTTACGAGCTATCCAGGTTATACTGGCTATTTTAGTGCTTGCGTTATGTGCCGCTGCTATTGCTGGAACCAACTCGTTGTTCTCCTATCGTCAGTTCTACTACAGGGTTGACGCCTTGGGCATTGCCGTTGCCATCCTAACCCTGATCTTTATCCCTCTAACGTTCTTTGGTTTCTTCACCAGACCGGTTTCGCCGTGGAACTACATTTTGCTGAGCTCTCAAATCGTGCTAATGGTGCTATGGTTCTCAACCTTTATCGCCCTAGCAGTTATACACGGCCCAACCACTTGCCGTGGGTTCTCGCCCGACTTTTGTGCTTGTGGCAAAGCCGCGGCCGCCATGGCCGCTGTATGCTGGGCCGCGTTTGCCGCGGTAACCTACTTTGTCGTTCGCGAATTCATGAAAGAACGAAGGGGGATTTACGGACCAGGTGGCGCCGATAATGGTATCCCCACCACCACCACCACCGCCGGCGTCGTCGCTACCGATGTGGAGCGAGACGCCACTGGTACTGGTGACGAAGTTCCCATGAGCGAGATTGCCACGGATGAGCCAAAACATGACCACACTGCAGTGTTGCCAACCGCCACTGACTCCCCGCCTGCCAGATTGGACCCTGTCACTGTCAACCCTTACAGTGGACATACAACATCCGGGACCATGTCTTCTAGTTATGGTGGCGGTGGAAGCAGCTCCAACGACAACACTTCCAGCTCTAACGATAACAACAATTCCAGCTCTAACGATAACAACACCTCCACCAACTTTTAATATATATATATAATAACAATTGTTTTCCCCTAAAATAATAATAATCAATCCTTGGCAAGCACTTCTAGATTTGTATCGCTTAGCCGCCACATGACCACTTGGAAAACACTGCGATAGGGCTTGAACTTGTTGGCAATGTACAACATTTCATCCACCTCAGGTACCTTCCATTTACTAGCCTTGCTGCTGTTTGACTTTGCCGCCTTTGCCGGTTTCCTCGACTGTGACTTTGTAGATTTCCCCGGGGAGTGCAACCCGTCCAACGCTAGGGTTAGATCCCCCTTCAACTCGGTCTGCAGCCACGGGCGGTGCTTGATGTAGTTTGATACCCCACGCTGCACCCCTAGATCCCCAATCGAAAACGTATCCATCCGTCGTAGAAAGAATAGCAAAAACATATCCGCCGTCCACGGGCCAACTCCCTTTAAGGCCACCAGCATGTCCACGATATCATCATCATCGGCATGTTTCAGCTTGTCGTCGGAGAGCGTGCCGTTCTTGTACGCCTCGCTGATCCCCTTTACATATTCAGCCTTGCGCATCGACAACCCGGCCCCGCGTAACGACTCATTACTAGCCTCCAGCACCTGATCCGGGGTAGGAAATGACTCCTCGTTGGTGGAAAACACTGCTCGGAATTTTTTTAAAATACTGGCTGCTGCGGCGCCAGAAACCTGCTGGCCAATGATGCTCCGCACCAGGTACTGAAAACTTGATTGATCTTTTTGGGATTGTATTGTACCCGTTTCGAAATGCGTGAACGACGAGATATCTACAATCGCCTTCAGGCTCGAGTCAACCGCTAGTAGGTGGTCCAACCCCTTGACAAAGTCCGGCATGAGCAGCGATCGATCAATTGGTTTTGCGTGCGTCTCTCGCCACATATCTTTGGGTTTGTCATCATCCTGCTTCTTTTTTGCCACTGGTGTTTTGGGCGGTTCAAGCACTGGAACCGCCTCTTCGTCTAGCTCCACCTTGGGCTGTTTCGACTTGTGGATTGGCTCGCTCGCGACTCGTTTTGACCTGGTGATTGCCATTGCTATTCTCGTTCTGTACATTCAGTATTCAGCATTCAGCATTCACCATTAAGCTTTCAGTATTCAGGAATAAGGGTTGGGAACAAACAAACGGCTTTTTTGACGCGCGCGCGCGGCGTGGACAGTTGGATAAAATACATGATTATAGTCTAGTCTACTCGCTTAGCACCGTCTTCTCCACCTTCCGGAAACTATTGCCCAGCTCGTCAGAATACTTTTTAAACAGCGTCTCCACGCTCTTGTTGAAGGTTTTCATCTCATCGTCCGAAACCGCCTTGCCCGCGTGGGACTTTTTAATGTGCTTGAGAAACTCCTCCCGCAGGTTAGTCAACGAATGCTTTGAAGGTGAGTTTCGAAAATGCTCGTACTCCTGCTTGATCTGCTTCGCCAGCTCCTTCTTTGCGTCCGCAGTACGTGTAGGCAGCGTGATATGAACCACCTGAGCGTTTCGGGAGTCCACTTGTGGAGTCACTCCCAACTCCGCCAACACGCCAGACTGAATATATTTGACATGCTTTGGGTCAAACACCGTCAGCACAATCGTCCGGTTGTTGTTTTTGATTTGAATATTGGCGATACTCCGCAACTCCTGTGCTTCTTCATTGCTGGACAGTGGGATCCGCATCTGCCCAATCTTCGTGGTGCTGGCCTTGCCCTGCTTGGACTCGGCAGACTTGATCCCAAACTGCTCCACTGTATCCTTAAACTTGGCCTCCAGATCCTTCAGCTCTTGCTTGATGCTTTGTGCGTTTGGCAAATCCGGATCCGCAATATCGGCCGCCGGGGTTGTCGATTTCCCTTTGCCCTTTTTGCTCTTTTTGATTGACGTTATCGACGTGGCGTGGAAAGTCCGGCTAAAGCCAACGTTCATTGGCCGGATTGCGGCATTAACCAAAAGTGGCTGCCGTTGTGCAATTGATCGGATAAACATTCTTTTATGTGTGTGCGGGGGGGATTAACTGAGTCGACAATAGGATCGTGGTGGGAGAAAATTCTCAATTTGGACCGCGCGGCCCCCCGGTTTTTTTCTTGACATCAGTTAGTCTTAGCACAACGTGTCAAAACCAAACATACGCCACTTTAGAGGGATTGTTTGGAGGAAATATATAAATGGCTGAACATTCAAAGCGTTGATATTACCAGCCATCCGGGGTTCGGCGCTGAATTTTGTTTACTGTACAACGAACGATCAACACGACACACAACAGTTGTACTGTAATTGTTACAGGGAGAGTACAAGCCCGTTACGAAATATGCAATTGATCGTGCGATGATGTTTCGACAGCATTCGACAGGTCAGATAGACACACGCATGAGATTTAATTCATTTGGCTGGGGGGCCAATCCTCCCTCACGTTACAAAACCTGCGAGGAATCGAGATTGAGTTTCGAATTGTACTCCCCCCCTCCCTTGCCTCCGCTAAAAACAAATAAACAACATTTTCTCCTAATTTACAGTTTAATTAAGGAGTTTATTGGGCGGGATTGTCCAGCAATCACTGTAATGTCATGACATTACCGGCTTACTGGGCCAGTTTCATCCTCGTTTCAACAGTGCCGATCAAAAAGGGATCAATCAGCTGTGGTGCCGATTGGCCCTGGCGCTGGTATACGGCAGCGGTTAGATCTTTGGAAAATACCACATGGCCGTTCACAAGGGTTGGGGGCCTACACTATTAGATATGGTACGGGTGGAAAATTTTAATCCCTGTTTACAAAACTTTGTATGCAGCCAAATTAAATTAAACAAGCCTGTACTCATGTCATGCATGTGCAAATTTAATCTGCCCGTGGACAAAATACTCTGCTGTACACTGTACAATACAGCAACGTACTGTAGGGTAATACGAAATACAGTATGGGCTGCGGTTTTTATTCGGATATTGTTTGATGCGTCAATTGTCTCTACTGTAGGGTTTATTACTGCATGTAAGTGGGCTGCGTGCATTACCGCATTAAAAAAAAAAAACCAGAACCGAAACAAGCGAAGTAGGTCGCTCGAGCCCGAGCGAACGCTATAAAATGAGACATGGGATATTGTAATTGTTGAATATGCCCATGGTCTTAGCCCCCCTTTTTTTTTTTTTTTAATTTTTTTTTTTACCCTTACTGTACCACATTCCCGCCCAGTTACAATAAATGCGATTGAGCGGCGACAAACGCCAGTCAACACCTCCGATTATAAAATACCTTTCCATTTTTAATAACAACGATAATATAGAATTTTTTCTTTTCTTTTTTAGCCTTTGCAAATCCAGCATTATAGAACAGTACTGTAATCGAAGCGTTCAAATGTGGTGGGCAAAACACCCCTCACTTTGGAAAAACTTTTTTTTTTTTTATTTATTTCCCTCGTTTCTTTTTTCTTTTTCCTCGCTCGCTCGCTCGCCACTTGCCATACAATTTTTCTTTTCCCATTCTCTCTCTTTTTTTCAGTTCACGACCACAAATTGTAGACATCCAAAGCACGGAGTTTAATAAGAACAACTAAAAAAAAAAAAAAAAAAAAAAGAACAAGCTTGTACTGGAAAATATGAGTCGCTCGGCTCGTGTAGAAGCTTCGAACAGAATGTCGCGCAATGATCTGAACGCCTTTCGTATGCAAGATGCGTACAATGACAGACCTAATCAATACCCATCCCAGCATCACCAACAGAATAGTTCCAGCCAACAGCAACTGGCGCCACCACTTCAACAACAAGTGAATTATACGCAGAGCCATTCCAACCTTCAATCGTTCTCATCAACTGCATCAATAAGTTCGGGAAGAAGCGGTGCTGCCACAATCGACATTCAGGGGCCGTTGGATATGGTTGTAGCAATTTATGATTACATTCCCAATGACCGGCCGCATTCGCTGACACTGAGACGAGGCGATATGATTAGTGTGTATTCGAAACTGCAGTCTGGATGGTGGGAAGGCGTAAACAACCACGGGTTTAGAGGTTGGTTCCCGTCAAATTACACTCAACCGGCACCGCAACAACCACCTCCTCCTCCGCCTCCACCGTCAATGTCCCCTCCGCATCATTATCACCAAGAGCAAGAGGGACACCAGTATCACAAGTCTAGCCAATCTCTGCATTCTCAGCAGCAATTTGACGAGCTGGAAGCGCAACAGTCACAGGGTATGGAGATGGAAAACCCGGCAATTTCAACGCCGCAAGAGTCGATTGTTAGCCCGCCAATGGCAAGTGAGGAGTTTGCGGCAACGATGCGAGGGGGCCAGGAGATGGAGAACCGACCGTATCGCTACCAGATTAATTCTACCGACTCTGTTGACCCATTAACGTCATCATCATCGCTTGGATTGTCTCCGAATATCAACGATTTTGCGGTTGCAATTCCTGTTGGCGATGATGAGGATAACCGACACGAACAGTTTCACCATTATGGTGATGATGATGACGATAACGACAATGATGATGATGATAATGCTGCGACGATTGCCAGTGCTACTTCGTCGTATCACGATGCGAGTCGGAAAAACTCGGCAGTTTCGTATGCATCCTCGGCTACGGACCGAGCGGCGAGACCACCAGTGCAACACCAATCGCATTCGCATCATCAGCAACATCAGAGCCAGAGTCAAGGACAAGGACAAGGCCAAGCGGCGCACCTGGATTCGTACAAATTGGTGGACACAAAGTCGGAAAACTACAAGCATCAGCCGAGCCATTGGATCCCACATGTGGCTAATGGGGAGGTTTGCTATGCTAATCCAACCCGCCGCCATGTGACTAACGATCTGCCGTTTGAGTCTGTCAGCATGACAATTGACTCTGAGCAGATTCCCAAGTCCATGCCTGTGGGGCACGACCTTATCAACACTGCATTTAACGACGCAAAGGTTCCGGTACTGAGCGAAAACGACACTTATCAATTGGTATGTTTATTTCTCCAAAAAAGTTTTCTTACTAACAATTAAAAAAAAAATAGCAAAAGAATGAGCGGTCAAGCCGGACGTCGCTGGACTCCAAAACTTCTGCGTCATTTACGATCCAAAGCAACGAGTCGCAAACCTGGGCTGGGTTATTGACCCGGCTGAAAACCTCGGTTACGGCGTTGAACGAGGTGTTTGCCAGGTGGGATGAGCCAGGCTTGGCGGCCCGGTACAATGATGTGGCTAATACCATTCAGACTATTAATTTGATGGCGGGTATCCCGCCTGGTTCGCTACCCTCGTCGGTTACCAGCCCGGAGATTGCCACGTTGTTTCGACGGATCATGAACAATCTGTCCAAGACTGGGCTGATTAGCGACATTTGCTCAATTAAACGTGGGCAGCATAGCAGCAGCAGCAATAGTAGTAGCAGTGGTAGTGAGGGTCGACGGCCCTCGCAAACCACTCTGGCATCGATTGGCGAGTCGACGCAGGAAAACAACGTTACCCACGCCGAGTTTTCGCAAATGTGCCACGGGTTGGTTGAGGATACGGAAAAGTTTGTGCAGGCGTACAAGCAGTTGTGGAGGGAGGAGCACGGCCCGAGTGAGGACGAGGACAAGATTGATGCCACCCCGACCGTTTACACTGTCAAGCAGTTTCGTGACGGCATGTGGGTTAATGTAAATGTCACGCCGCACGGTCATGAAACTAGCGACGCCATGTCGGTTCACTCTAGTGGCGGCGCTGGTTTGGGCATTTCCAAACGGTCCATCTTTCAGCTCGAGTCGTTTGACGCGTCGGTGCCTGTTGATGTGGAGGCGATTGGCGCGTTGGAAGAGAAGCAACGTATGGTTAGTGTTTCCGCTGATCATTTGTTCCAGCTCGTTGGCAAGTCAAAGGAACAGTCTATCAAAGCAGTGCAGTCTCGGAAAAAGACGCTTCAGAGCTATTTGCATAATATCACAAACTCGGTTAGTATTGTGCTGAATTTGGTCGAGTCGCTGGACTTGTCAATATTTTATGGCGGGCGAAGACGCGCAATGCTGCACAAATCGACCAAGACTCCGCCAACTCGTGACGCTTATACGTGTCTCAAGCTGTTGTACGAGTTTTTGGACGCCAAGCAGACCATGTATGATAGTTTGCTGGGTATCCACGAAGCGCTGAAAAACACTGTACCAGCGAGTGATGATTTTATCGCCACGTTGGCCCTGCAAATGGATGAGTTGAAAATCACCGAGCTACTTTCGGCCACAGAGACGCGAACCGAGGAGAAGATTGTTAGACTGACTAATGATATCAAGAGCAGTATGACTGTGCTGGTGAGAGTGTCTAATACGTTGTCGGAGGAGCGAACCACATTGATCAATTATAGCCAAAAAACGTCGGTTTCTTCGCCAGAGCCGTCAGTGCCGTCAGTGCAACCGCAATCGCAACAACCTCAGCAATCGCATCGTCCGGACCTTTCACAAAGCAACAGCTTTTTGGGAAAACGTTCGCCAACTATTTCGTCATCTCGGCAAGTTTCCAGCACGGACCCAACTACGGTTACGTCTAGCGGATCAGCGCGAGGTGACGAGGCCATGCCGTGGTACTTGCAGCTGGATCATGGCGATGAGATGGTGTATGATCGGCAGGGTGAGCCGCGGGGCGGTACTATGCGCGCGCTGGTTGAGCAGCTAACCCACCACAACAAGTACCAGGCCGATTTCAACAATGCCATGCTGCTAACGTTCCGCAGCTTTTCGGACGCTAATGAGCTGTTTCAACTGCTCAGCGATCGGTTCTCACTGCAACCTCCAGAAGGGCTGACCCCTGAAGAGTTTAAATCCTGGCAGGAAAAGAAGCAAATGCCAGTAAGATTCCGGGTGGTGAATGTGTTGAAAACGTGGCTAGAGTATCATTGGTTGGAGGATGACGTTGACGATAGCATTATGGCGGCGTCTAATTCCAGCCGCTCGTCATCAGTGGGGTCAATCAACCAGCGGAGTTTGTTACTAGAACGGATGCACAAGTTTGCCCTGACACTTAAAGCCCAGCGGTTCAAAGCAGACTCGTTGATTGCCATGATTGAGCAGCGACAAAAGAAGAAGGAGCCGTCGTTTCAGCGCCGGTTGAAGCCTAATACGAGCCCAACCCCGGCGCCTATTCTGCCCAAGAATTTGAAAAAGGCCAAACCGACCGATATTGACCCAATGGAGTTGGCAAGACAGCTGTGTATCCGCGAGTTTAAACTGTTCAAGATTATCACCCCGCAAGAGTGTTTGAACCGAGGGTGTAGCTCACGAAGCGGGAAGGGTAGTGGGGCGAACCCAGGCCAGATTGGCCGGTTTATTCACAACTCGAATCACTTGACCAACTGGGTTGCGTCGGTGATTCTCAAGAGCGCGGATCCAAAGAAACGAGCGTCTGCGGTGCGGTACTTTGTGGAGGTGGCGGTGTGCTGCCGAGAGGTGAACAACTTTTCGTCCATGACCGCCATCATCTCCAGTCTCTATTCTTCAACAATTCACCGGATGAAAAAGACGTGGGATTTGGTGAATCCAAAGGTTTTGCACGTTTTGGACCAGCTCAACAAGCTCATGAACAGCTCCAGGAATTTTAACGAGTACCGAGACATGTTGTCGCTGGTTCAACCGCCGTGTGTGCCGTTTTTTGGGGTCTATCTAACCGATTTGACGTTTACCGAGGATGGTAACCCAGATTACTTGCAAAAGGATAACAAGATTATCAACTTTGCCAAGCGGGCCAAACTGGCGTCTACCATTGAATCGATCCGGTCGTTCCAAAAGCATCCGTTTAATTTTGACGAGATTCACGAGCTGCAGGATATGTTGGAGGGTGGGTTTGAAAATGCGCCGCCGATTGAGGAACAGTACGATACTAGTCTGGCCATGGAGCCAAAGTCCAAACCGGGCACTGACAAGGTTGCCATGTTGTTACAGGAGAATGGTATTTTGTAACGTTTTTTTTATTATTATTATTTATTACATAACTATAGTAAGAGTAAGAGACTGTCAAAATAATTATAGACCCTTGGAGATTGCCTCCTTTCGCTCTTCCCATACGGTTTGTCCCGAGCATGTACACACTTGCTTTAAATTCTCCCACACCCCTGCCGACCGTGCAATCACTCCGACCAACGAGTGTTCGTCAACCTTATCTGGGAACGCGGAGATGGTGAACCCGCGGCCAATCATGTTGGCAATGGCGATGGGCTGTTTGGTGAACATTTGCCCAGAGTACAGCCCATTCTTATCCAAAGTGCTAACCTCCATCTCCCCTAGATCCAGCGTAGACTTGCCGGTTGACAATGCGCCTTTGGAAATATCGCCGACTTGTCGTACTGACGGGTAGTACTTGCCCTTTGGGAGCCCGTTAATGGTGATATCAAACAATGCGTGGGTGGGGCTAACCAACACGATTCGGGTCAGCCCCTTGACGGGTGAGTGCTGTTCAGAAGGATGGAACGACTCCATGATAGACACTGCAGCCGAGTTTGGCTCCCCCGTGCCCCGCACAATCGCGTCCTTACCCATCGCCTGAATCGCCGTGATCACCGAAGATGGCGCCACGGTTCCCTTTACCGACACTAGCTGTTGATCCAGGTCAAAATTCAGCTTCTCGATCCCGGCCAGAGGTTGTAGAGCGGACCGGATGGAGTCTGAGCAGTCACTGCAGTCCATCGGCACTGCGTACAAAGCGGTAAAGCTGCTATTATCCTCAGTCATCTTTTTTCCTTCAGTTTGGTATGGTTTTGTCAAGATGGCGAGATTATTAATCAGGTCGGAGGTCGGAAGTTAAAATTTCATACCGGCCACCTCACACCCAACTCATACTCATTAAGACAAATAAACAACGAATAGACAATGTTCAACAGACTATCGCAGCTGGGCAAGAACCTGACTGACGAGTTTGAAAACGTTGTCAGCCATACGGGACGGCAACAGGGGCAGACTCCGCCGCCAGGTGGGAGCAAGGCCGCGTCCACGACTCAAGGCCAGATCAAGATTCTGGAAAAGAATGCGCATTTGATGAACAATCAGACACCGGACCCTGCTCAGATGGAGGTTGAGCAGCAGCAAGGGGAGCAGCAAGATGGCGAGGGGGAGAAGGAGGAGGGTGATACGGCGGAGGATAAGGAGGGAGGCGAAGAGAGCGATAAAGCACCGGTTAATCAGGACGAAGAGACAGTGTCGGTGGAGACCCAATCTGGTGCAACAATTGAGATTCCAAAGGAGATTGCGTCCAAGCTGAAAAAGTTCAACAAGTACGAGGAAAAATACCCTGAGCTGTTGAAAGCGTACCGGCTGGAAAAGAAAAAGGGCGAGCTGGTCAAGGTGTTTGAAAAAGTACTGCAAGAGTACACGCCTTGCGGGTCGATTACGGAGAGCGAGGCGTTGGTGGAGTACCTGCAGAATCTGACGCTAAAGAACGAAATGTCGAATGAAGAGTTGAGAAGGGCCAGTGGGGAGCTCAATGACGCGAAAAAGAAGTGTGGAGAGAAGGACGCGGAGATTGAAAAGCTTAATGCGCAGATTGCCGATACTAGCGCGTTTGATGAGCTGAAAAAGCAGGTTGAGGAGAAGAACGCGGAGATTGAAAAGCTTAATGCACAGGTTGATGATACTAGCGCGTTTGATGAGCTGAAAAAGGAGGTTGAGGAGCTCAAAACTGGCAAGGAGAGTGTTAGTGGACAGCTGGAGGAGGTTACGCAAAAGCTGACCAGTGCCGAGTCTGAACGCGAGGAGTACAAAAACAAGGTTGCTGAGCTCGAGGCGGAGGCGGAAACAAAGGAAGAGGGTGGTGAGGAGCTGGCAGCAGAACCTCAATCACAGCCGCAGCAGCAGACGACATCGGCGTCTAAAAAGAAGAAAAACAAGAAGAAAAAGAAGGGTAATAACGCGGCGGCTCCCGCCCAGCCAGAAGTGGTTCAACCAGCTGAAAATGAGGGTACACCAAAGGTTCAAGAGCTGGAGCAAGAGCTACGGAAAAAGAACGAGGAGATTACTAGTTTACAGGACATGCTAAAGGAAGTTGGGCAGGATTTGGTGACCGCCAAGGACCAGCTAAAGGACAATTCGGAACTGGCAGAGGCAAAGGAGAAATACTTGAAGCTGCAGGAGGATTATAAGAAACTGGAGGTCAAGGTTGAGGAGCTACAAACCGCTAATAAAGAGCTAGAGACCAAGCTTGATGAGGCGTCTAACCTGGGGAGTAGTATTGACGAGGTGACTCGACAAAAGGACGAGGAATTGGCGGCGGTTAACAAACAATTGGAAGAAGCGCAGAAGGAGACTATGGAGAAGCAGACGTTGGCGCAAGAACGGTTCAAGGAGCTTTCGCAGCTAAAAGAGGCGGATTACAAAAATCAGTCACGGTTAAAGCAGCTAGAGCAGGACTCTCAGCAATTGCAGACCACCAAGAAGGATTTGGAAAAGCTGAGCAACGCGGAAAAGTCGCTGCAGGATAAGATTACGCAGCTCAACAAGACGGTGAATGAGCGAGAGCAGAGTGTGAGTGAGTTTCGGCAAAAAGCCGAGACCAGCGATTCGTTGCGGTCCAAGGCTGATGGGCGGGTTGCCACGCTGAAACAGACCGTGACCCGGCTTGAGACGGAACGAAAAGAGCTGATTAGCACCAAGGAAAAGCTACAAAAGGATGTTGGCGCGGCCACCGCGAACAAGTCGTCGTGGGACTCGGAGCGGACCAAACTGGTCAACGAATTAGCCCAAGTCAAGAGCTCGTTGCAAACCGCGGAGAATGACAAGAAGCAAGCGTCAGGGTTGAGTGAAGGAATGCGGAAACAAACTGAGGAGCTGACGATGCGGATGAACGAGGCGGAATCACGAAAAGACGCGTTGCAGGAAGAGTTGGAGGAAACACACCGACATTTGCAGGACCGGACCCGCGAACTTACTACAATGCGGCGGTTGTTGAACGAATCAGAGGGCACTCAAGATGGTAAGCTCAAGGAGGCGATGGATACGATCCAATCGCTGACTGAGGAGCGGGATAATCTAGAGTCTGAACAAGCGGGGTTGATGAGTAGACGGCAACGGGAACGAGAAGATAACAAGCACATGCTGCAGGATTTGGAGCGGCAGGTTTCGTACCTTCAGGATGAAAAGACGCGGTTGACGCGCGATGCAAATGATTTGCGGTCGTCGCGCGAGCACGGGGACGAAAAACACGGGTTGATGAAACAAGAGCTGGACCAATCGCAGCAGTTGGTGGGGTCGTTGCGGGATGCGCTGACTACCGCCGAGACTAACCTCCGGGATAGCGAGCGGGCCAAATTGTCGCTGAAACGTGCGGCTGAGGACGCGCAGATGCGGCTCGACAAGCTGCAAAAGAACCAACGCACGTTGAATGATGACGTGCGCGCGTTGCAAACCGACAAGTCCAAGCTTCAATCGGAACTGTCTTCGCCAAGCCAGCGATCGTCTTCAGTTTCTGAGGATTCGACCCGAGATGCGTCTTCTAATCAAATCAATATCAACTATATCAAGAACGTGCTGCTGGGGTTTTTGGAGCACAAGGAGCAGAGGCAGCAGCTTTTACCGGTTGTGTCAACATTACTAGAGTTCAAGGACAATGACGAGCAGAGGTTTTGGTCAGCATTCCAAGTAAAGTAATTAAAAAGAAGTAGCTACAAAAAATGATTGATAAAAATAAGGGTCAAAAGCACATAGACAACTGTCACTCCATACTTTACTCCAGCTTCACTGGTCATTGTAAACCGTTGTTGATGTTGATGGTGGTGGGCCAAATCATGCTGGCCCGCAATATCCTATTGATTCAGCACATGCGGGTACTGATACTGGTACCACCGCCCGTTCACACAATCCGCCACCGTCATTTGCTGGTGGCCCAAAATATCCGCCACCTTGATCCCCAGGTTGACCGTCTTGATCGTCGAATCATGCTCTAAAATCAGCCCATTGTGCTGCTCCTGCATCCACTTTGACACATCGCTGTACACCTCCAAATCGCTCTTGGACCCGTCGTTGACTCTCCAATCAAACGTGTCGCGGTCCCAAAACACCACCACCAGCCCAAACTGCCGCGTGATGGCGCGTACCCGGTCGTCAATGGCCCCGTACGGCGGGCGGAAATACTTTGGCACGATCCCTGCCGTCGCGTTCATGGCCCAGATTGACCACTGCAACTGGGCCGCAATATCCTCGTTACGCAAACTGGGCAAATCAGCGTGGCTCCAGGTATGCGAGGCTAGCAAATGGCCCATACTGTGCTGCTTGCGGAACGTCTCTGGGAACCGCACTACGTTAATCCCCTGGGTGAAAAAAGTGGTCTTGCTCGGCAAATCCTGTAGCAGCTTGGGAGTGCTCGGGCTCGGTCCGTCGTCAAACGTCTGAGACATGATGGGACAGGTAAACACGTCGTCTAGCGCGGTGCACCGGAAACAGTCAAATGAGCACATCCACCGCTCCACGTTGCTGCAGTCGCCTAGCGTCCGCCGTGGGATATTCTTGGGTACTAGCCGCAGATCAATGTCTGCCATGGGTATATACGGGGGTAAATCGCCGGGCCATTGCGTGTACCCAGTAATCTCGGTCAGCCAGCTCGGGAACGGTTGCAGTTGTTGCGGCGTGAATTCAGCTTCTTGGGTATTGGCAAGGTTGATTAGCAAGGTGATTAGTGTCGCGAAGAGTAGTATCATTGTGGTATCTCCCTCAGCGTTTATTTGGTAGAAATGGAGTAGTGGAGTGGAGTGGAGTGGGAAGCAAAAATTAGACGCCCGCGGCTTTTGCCTTGTTTTAGTGACGTGTGTAGCGTAGGGCGCGCGCGCGGAGTGTGCAAACCAGTTTTGAGTTGAGACTTAAAGTCTGAGAGGTTTAAGTTAGGCGTATGTATTTACCCCAACAAACTTATTTATTTTTTTAAGGTATGATGCGCTGTTCATGCCAAATTGTTAGAGATGGTTTATGTTAGGGTCAATCCAGGGCCACTCGCTGTCTACAAACTGACATCGACACTGACACCATTATAAAGAAAGAAAGAAAAAATGGCGCTGAAACTACCAGATGAATTATGGCTGATAGTCATTGACATGCTCGCCAGCTCACTAAACATGAAAATGACCAAGATGTACACATTTCATAGACACCCGTCGATTAAATTCCCCGAGTATGGGCTGGTTAACCACATGTGGTTTGCGGAACTGGCCAAAACGTTTTATGCGGACCTTTACCGGGTGATGCCAATTTTGAAACACATGGTACGCGCCGGCAGGAACAATTCTAATTTGGACCGACTACACAGCTTTTACTTTTGCCACGTCAAGACTGTTGATACCGGGAGGTTACGCGGCAATGATTGCAAAGCTATAGACGACGCGATGGGTATGGGCGTTTGGTTTGAAAATATCAAAACCGTCCTGCTTCATCGCAGCTACATTAAAATGCACCCAACCCGGCTGTTCCCCCCAAGCACGACGGCTGTAGAGCTTTACGAAGACACTCATGGTGCTAACGATATTAATTTGGAAGGATCGATTGATACGTTGAATGATTTCTTTTGTCGCTGTCCGTTTGTGCAGCAGGTGAAATTTGCCGCAAAGTACTCGGATTTGAGAAAGTTGGGAACCAGCCAGCTGCAGTTTGATAAGGTTACTTGCTTGGCATTGGATGGTGCGTGTATCCATGTCGAGGCCGACACAATCCACGCTTCCTCAAACGTTATCCGCACCACCTCTCAATTGAGCAACTTTACCAACGTGACTGTTTTGGAACTGGATGACCCTACTTTTACATTCCACGAATCTGATTTATCTAGGGTGAGTCCGTTCTTGCGGCAGCTTACAACTCTTCGGTTGACTATAGGTCGACAGGAAGTACTTCAAAATCGCCTGGCCAATGTTGTAAACTTTGTCAACACTGCCAGCAATTTGGAAATCCTGGATATTGAGTACCCTAGTTGGGTGACTCTCAACTGGACAGCCATGTCCAAAGAAAACTGGACCTTCAAGCGGTTGACTGAGTTGAACATTTTCGTGGGCCGGCACAAGCGGGTCACGCCAAACGCGCTGCTTTTTAAAAAGGCAGCAATGCAAATGATGCCTAGTCTGCAACGGGTTTTGGTTGCCACCCAATGTTGGAACGATAATGGGCGGGTATGAAAAAAAAGAATCGCGCGCGCGCGCAAAAAAAATAATAATCAATTTTTCTTCTTATTACTACCCTATTTGATTGTAGATGACAGACAAAAATGACAGTTGATGTTGTGCCGCTAGAGTTTGGATCAGGAAGAGGGTTAGACAGCATACCTCCGCTTGTAGTCGGCGCAGGGGTGTTCAACTACCAATATAACGACGATCCACACAACCTTCCCGTTGAGCAGGTGCTACGACGGGCATTTGATCTCGGGGTGCGAGCCATCGACACCTCATCCTACTACGGTCCATCCGAGCAACTGGTCGGCGACGCATTGGCCAAGCTAAAGGAGGATTATCCACGAGATTCCTACTTTATCTGCACCAAGGCGGGCCGCAACGGGATCGCCGATTTTGACTACAAATCGGATCAGATCCGAGCCTCCGTGTTGAGAAGCCTGGACCGATTGCACACGGAGTACATTGACGTGCTCTACATCCACGATGTTGAGTTTGTCAACATTGAAGGGTGTTTGGAGGCCGTGTCTGAGGCGTTTAAACTCAAGCAAGAGGGGCTTGTACGGTTTGTCGGCATCTCGGGATATCCGGTGGCGTTTCTATTCAAACTAGCAACCATTGTGTTACAAAAACTCGGCCAACCGCTCGACACTGTGCTCAGCTACTCCAATTTTTGCATTCAAAACACTATTCTAGACAAGTATGCATCGCGGTTTGTCAGGGAGGCCAAGTTGGGCAAGGTGACCAACGCTAGCCCGCTCAACATGTCGCTACTCCGATCTCAACCCACAATGGCATTCCACCCGGCCCCGCAGATCCTCAAGGATAAGGTGCTAGAAGCAGCGCAACACACCTCAACCATGCACCAAACCGAGCTGGCCGATTTGGCAATCCGGTTTGCGTTGCGAAATTGGACTGGGGGGTCAACAGTCCTAGGCATGTCAAACGTCCAGGAGGTTGAGCAAGCGGTGGTTCAGTACTGGCAGGCTCAGGACCCGCAAGTGGCCGCCTCTGACGAGCTGATTGTCAACGAGGTGCGGCACATCCTCGGCGAGACTCTTGACATGACCTGGCCGTCTGGAATCCCCCATGACCAAGACCAATAATAATATCTTTACTACTACTACTACTACTACTACTACTACTACTACTATAGAAAATAAGTGTTAATGCCCGGTTGTTCGCAGCTGCTCCAGCTCGCTATCCCGCTCCGTCAGCTTGATGCTCAAATCCGCCAGCTTCTTCTTTAGCTGCTCATTCTCCTTTCGCAGCGAGGTAATAAGTGCTTGATCGTCGTACCCGCTAAACGAGCTCCGTGACATTCGGGTGCTGGTCTGCCCCACTTTACCCAGCTCCTCCGCATCCGACACTGAATACCCGGACCGTACTGATGCGTTTCGCGAGACCGACGCCGAGGTGGACGAGGATGTAGACTGGGAACGAGATCTCTGCTGCTGCTCCGAGTTTTCATGCTTCAATTCGGTAATCTCCCGCTGCAACTTGTTCACAATCGCTTCCTGCTCCTTCTCCATCTGGTCAAACACCTCCGCCGTATTGGGTTGGTGTGGTGGTGGAGTGTGCTTCACTAGTGGCGCGGGAGCAGCCGGCTGTGGTGCCGATATGGAATAGATTGAGTTTCGTGCCGCTGATGCCGAACTCGATACTGAGCTCGACCGTCGGCCTCGAGTCGCTTCAATATCCCGCATTGATGGCGTGGCGTGAGAAGCAGGCGGGAAAACCGACGTGGTCGCAGTAGGGCTTAGTGTTTGCGAAGCCTGTCGCGAGTGGTTGTTTTTCCGCCCGCCGCCGTCATTATTCTCCATTCGTGTTGATGATGACGACGATGATGATGCGTTGGTAGCTGGGAACCGGCTTGAATTGTTGCTGTTGGTAGCGGCCGGGCTGATGGACAGACTGCTGTTTTGCGGAGGCGATGCGTTCTTTGCAGGTGTTGATGCAGTTGACGATGATGAGGACCCTGGCGTACTCTTTTGGCCCAAATGAGTGGTATACGGAGTAGACGGTGCGTTGTTCATTGTCCAATCACTAATCCTGTAAAAAAAGTTTTGTTAAAAATAAAAGAATGCAAAAGAAGGGTTGGTTGGTGGTGATTAGCGGAAATAAAAGTGATATCAGAGGTACGTCAAAAAAGGAGCGAGTAAAGGTACAGTCAGTAAGGAGAGTTTTTTTTCTTCTTCTTCTTCTTCTTCTTCAAGGCAGGAGGCGTATTATATAAATAATCCAATCTCAAACCAAAAAAATTTGCTGTTCAAAAGAAAGAAGAAAAGAAAAAGGGCGATTTGATTGCGACGATCAGGGTTGTTAGTGGCGGTACTTGAGGAGCTGAAAGTGGGCGATGTGAGGCACGTACTGTGTTTGAGAAAAAAGAGAAAAGAGAAGATTTTGTTTATTAGCAGTTATGACGGTATACTAGGGCGCCTTTGAACTAGGGGGCGTAGCCGGTTCGCGCGCTCTCTCTCCCACTTGTCTTGTTGAGCCCCGGTTGCTGGGGCAACGCTACAGATGACTAGGGTCCTGTTTTTCGTTACAGTACACTGGCACAATACAACATACAAGCAAGGGGCTGCGCTGCTCATTACAGTACTGTACAGTACTTTCAATT
The DNA here is from genome assembly GCA_946409495.1 of Blastobotrys aristatus. Classification (NCBI taxonomy): domain Eukaryota; kingdom Fungi; phylum Ascomycota; class Dipodascomycetes; order Dipodascales; family Trichomonascaceae; genus Blastobotrys; species Blastobotrys aristatus. The sequence continues at coordinate 1,722,481 of OX291660.1, read as the reverse complement.
ACAAGATCCGATTAAAAATTGCTTGGCGATCGCGATTGTTATTCTAGTTTATACGCAGAGAGTTTAAAACACATCTTTATCCCAGTTAAATTCGGACACTCGACTGGGGTGGGGGTCCACTTCCTGCTGGCTGTTTTCCCCGCTAGCCAGTTTTCGCATATTCTCCTCGCGCCACTTCATGTAATCACCATTCAGCATCATTTCATCGTCACTGCTATCGTCGTCATAAGCCTCCCAGTTCTCCGAGCTCGTCGTTGATCCAGTCACCGATGGGATACTCGTATTGCCACTCTGGGCCAGCGCGATTGTAGGCTTGTTTATCGTCATTTGGGTATTAGTATCGTTAGATTTCGTAAATGTCGTTAGATTGCTAAAGCTTTTTTGCTTGTTGAGCGTGTTTGTCGACTGTGCATTGAGCCGCGAGTTTGGTCTTGGGGTGCTGTTTTGCGGCTGGCTAATATTCCGCCGGTGCTGTCCACCTGGTGTAGTAGACCTGGCCATTGGTGCAGACGGGATACGCATCGCCGGGTGAGGATTCATCAACGGTCGTTTAAACGTTGATGCCGAGTCTGTCGAATTGGTAGAAGTAGTTGACTTTGTCGGCGACGCTGGTCTAGCCATTCGACTCGGCACACCCTTTTTCTGACTTGGTGCACGTTTAACCGGTGATTGTGACCGAGCTTGTGCTGTTTGTTGAGATGGTGGTGCCTTTTTCACCGGCGACATTGATTTTGTTGGCGAGCTGGTATTCCCCGGCTGGGCCTTTCGCCCTCTCCCCATACCTCGTTTCGCCTCAAGCTCCCTCAGTTCAATGGAAAAGTCCTGCCCATTGACAAAAAACTGTTTGTTGTGCTTTTCAATCCAAGCTTCAAGAGCCGCCCGCAGCTCTTGCAACACTCGTGGCTGTTTTTTGGCAATCCGCTTCCGCATCTGCTCCTCCTTTAGCAACCGACCTGGATCGCGTCTACCCGGTCCCTTTGACAGTAACCGCGATGAATCCTGGGATGAGGCTTGTAGCGCTTCCGAGTCCCGCTGTAGGCTGTAAAACTCCTCAATAAGCGACAGAATCGGCTTCCTCTCCTCCGCCAGTTTCTCCAATCGCGCAATCTCCGACTCGTGGGCATCCAACGACGCGTCAGTATAGACTTCAGTCCACGCCGGGGTAAACTCCAGCGTTTCGTCCTCCGAAAAGTATAACTTGTTCCAAAGCTCATGCAGAGTTGATCTGGCATCCTGGATAAACACATGGATATGCTGCCGCTTCTTTTCATTCAACCGCTCCAGCTCCTTTTCATGCGCGTCAATCACGGTAGTAGCCAGGCCTCTATTTGACCGGTCAAACAGCTTGGTTTCTTCCTCCGGCTCGGAAAGTTTGCTCCACAAATGCTCGATTTGCTGGCGAAGCGCGTCGATACGATCAGCCCTCGTTTGTTTCTCTGCTTCCAACCCTTCATACAGCGATTTTATACTGACCATATCATTCTGCAAAGTACCCAACCGCTCCGGATTGGACCGATAGCTGTTGAGAATGTTGCGGTCGATATCCGCTTGAGGCGTACCGAGTTCGGCCCATAGGCTAACAATCGACGCGGCGTAGGATGCAACGGCGCTAATCCGCCGGCTCAGCTCCTCCTGCCACCTGCCAACCTCCGCTTCCAAATTCAAGATATGGGTGTTGGAAAGGTCCAGGTCGTCATCATGCAGCATCAGCTCGTCCCTGACTGAAAACCCGTCAACCCTGGCTGATAGATCTCTCAGCTGCTCAAACGTTTGATTTACGCGTACCAACCGCTCAGAATATATCGATTCAACCTGCTCGTACGCCCGGTCAAGCTGGCTGCAGCATTGCTGGTATGGGGGCTGCACCTGCTGGTAGCAAACCTCAGCGTTGGTTAGTATCAGAGTCACATCGAGGTCTTTCAAAGCCCCTAGCATCTCCTGAAGTGTTGATTGAGTGTCGACGCATTTGTTGTACAGCTCGTCCCGTTCTTGCGTCACTTGGTGCACGTGTGATTCCAGCGCTTCAGATATCACTGCATACACGTTTCGTTCCCGTGCTTCGCGTTCCTTTGACTCCAGCCCTAGTTCGTCAAACAGCACTTGAAGCTTGGTGTTTATTGAGGTTAATTGCGTTGAAATGTACGATTCCCGTCGCCCTCCGGTAGCGTTTCTACTAGTGGGTGAGGCGGTATCATTACCACCTGAAATGTTCATGATGTTCTTTTTTTTTTTTTTCGCGTCCAATCGTTTCAATCGTTTCCAATCGGTTTCGTATTTTTAATTGTCGTGTGGTTGGCGAAAGTCTTGGGGCAAAAAAATCAAAATTTTGTTGTTGTTGTTTTGTTTTGGGAAGTGCAACCACCAGGCACCTTTTTTCTGATACGTAAACAAACCCGAAAATAGCTAACAACGCTATATCCGGCTATATATATAATATATAATCCCCGCTTGATATTATTTCTGGCCGGCACAAATCAGCCCAAACTTCGATACCACATGGATTAGGGTAATCGCCAACTCAACCGTTGCATACCCCCAAGATTTCATCTTTTTAATCTCTCTGTAATGGGTATGACTCGGGTAGGGGATTTGAGTTTAAATCTCGTATCGACCGCGTAAAATGTGTTTAATGTGTTGAAAACATCGGAACACCGACAGTTGGATCGGATTCTGGCGCCCGCGCGCGCGCCCAAGCGTTGGGAGGTTTTGATAATATTCACTCATCACCAACTAAAATAACCGTTCAATTTATAAACGTGTCAGACGAAAAGAAAAAAAGAGAAACATGGATCAGACGCAGTTGTTTTACGAAATCAGCCGAAAAAAAGCTGAGGAGAATGGGATGAGGTTTGATGTTGGCCCAAAGACCCCGGCGAAATCGGACAAACTGACGATGGAGTGCAGTGATATGAAGAAATCAATTCAGGATTTAAAGTCCTACCTGCAACGGATTCGACCCGCATACTTGTCCAGCACTAAACGCATAGGCTCGGCTGACACGCTTACTGACAAGCAGAGGGAGGATATCGACTATGAAACGCGGATGATTATCCAGCGCCAGCTTGCCAGGCTGGAGAATTTGGAAAACCTGGAAAAGGAGCGCGTGGAAAAGCATAATCAGTCTCGAACCGCCCTGCAAAAATTCATGTCCGACTCGAAAGCAGAAGGGACGATGAAGACGGTTGCACTGCATCGACAGGGAATGTTTCTGTACCTAAGAGATCGGCTCAAACAAGCTTCGGATTTGCAAGCCTCGCAGCAACAAACCCGATTGTCACGGCAAGTGGAAAAGGCAAAAAGCCGGCTGCATTATATTCCTGATAGTTTGGCGTACAGAGGCTCGCCAGTGCCTGTTGAACAGATGGATAAGGAGCAAGACGCGGGGTTTGACGAGCAGCAGCTGCCGCCCGAGCTTCAGCAAGAGCTGGAGAGTGAAAACAATGCATTGTTGGAGGAGCTGGAAATGTCGCTGGAAAAGGCAAAGAGCGCGGAGAAGAGCATGATGGAGATTTCCCAATTGCAGACTACTCTGGCCACGCACCTGGCTGCTCAGACTGATATGATCACCAGCCTTGTTGATGACGCGTTTGACACGACGGGTGATGTCACACTGGCAAACAAACAGCTTGACGCGGCCAAGACCCGTAACCGCCGCACCTCCAAGATGATCATTTGGGGAGCGATCGTCATTGCATTGATCTTGCTGTTGTATGACTTTATACTGTAGTTTTTTTTCTTTCTTTTTTTTTTTTTTTTTTGGTACATTTGCATATTTATAGTATTACCTTTTAGTTAGAGTCAATTGTCATTGCGCATCTATAATACACTATTTACAATCCCCGCCGCAACGGTTGCACCGTCCTTCCGCAGAATCACCCGGCCCAGCTCCTTTGACGACTTGAACTCCTCAAGCGGGATCGCATTCTCCATGGTAATCTCCACATCCGCAGTCTGGTTACTAATCAAATGACGAGGCTTTTGCTTGATAACCTGGCCATTGGTCTTGTCAATCGACGCCACAATCTTTGAAATCTTGGCCTGCTCGTTGGTTCGACCCCGGTGCACAATCAGCTTGGTGCCAATCAGCAATGGCCGCTTAATATCAAACAGAATAACCCGGGCAGAGAACGACTTGGACGCCTTGATGGGGGCTTCAAGGTTGGATACGGCATACCCAACTTTGAGCTGATCCTGCTCAATGTTCTGAAGCTTTAGGGTCACGTTTTGCCCGGCAACCGCCCACTCGGCGCCATTCCCACTCAGCACGCTTTTAACCTGAGCAAAGGAATCAGACGGTGAGATGTGAACCTGCTCGCCAGCTTGCACCGACCCAGTATCAATCCGCCCTGATACTGTCAAATCCGAAGTGTGGTCAGCCACCGAAACATCGTTAATCAGCATCCGCAGGTTGTTATTATGATCCTTCATGGTGGACTTGCTTTGCTCCAAAGCCTGCAGCAAAGTGTTGCCCTTGTACCAGCTAGTTAGTCCAACCTCGTTACTCTTCTTGGTCACATTATCACCTTGCAACCCGCTGGTAGGCACAAACGCCATTTGCTCCTTTTTGAACCCAATCTTGCCCAAAAATTCGCCCAATTGGATACTAATCTCTTCAAACCGGTCTCGGGACCAATTACTAGTGTCTAGTTTGTTGACCGCCACGATAATGCTATCCACACCCAGGCTTCGAACCAAGATTGCGTGCTCCTTGGTTTGACCATCCAGTGCAAACCCTGATTCAAATGCGTTGGTAGACGAGTCCACGACGAGCACGGCATAATCAGCCTGGGTGGAACCAGCAATCATGTTTGGCACGAAATCCTTGTGGCCAGGCGCGTCAACAATGGTAAACTTGGCGTGGTCAGTCTCAAACTGGCTCATGCAGATATCCATCGTCACACCCCGCCGTCGTTCCTCGGCAGTTTGGTCGAGAACCCACGCCAAGTGGAACGAGCCCTTGCCTTCCCGCTCGCTATCCCGTTTGTACTTGTTGATCGTGGACTGATCAACCACCCCAGCATCCCACAATAACCGGCCCATTAGAGTGCTTTTGCCCGCATCAACGTGGCCAATAACTACAAAGTTGATACTAGGCCGTTGATCAGCCTGTTTCAACCGTTCCTCATTAACATTCAGCTTTCGCACGTTCTTTGGCTTTTCCTTCTCCTTTTCCTTCTCCTTCTCCTTGTCGGCAATCTTCAAGTTGGACATGCCCTTTTCCACAAACCCGGCCATTTCTTGTGCGTTCAGCACCACATCATCCGGGCTGGGCTTTTCAAAGTTCTTTTTAATCTCCGTAGTATCTGCCGGTAAGAATACCGTGTTAGCCACTGGACTTTTAAACTGCGCATAGGCAGCGGTTCGTTTGCAGAACAATCTTCCAAAGCGCGAAGGAGAGGCCCGGATCCCCAGCGGGTAGTCAATCACCAGGTTGTAGTCAATCTCGGGGAGGGTTGAAACCGACTTGGAGTTCTTTTTGGTCACCTTGGCCTCATCCGGCGCCACAGTTATCCTCGTCGGCGCTGTATTGTTGTTGTTGTTTGCCTTGTGGCGTTCTCGGGCCTTGGCCAGCTTGCTCAACGCCGACTCGGATCCAATTGGCGACGAGGAGCCACTGCTCCCCGTCTTTTTCGATCCAAGCTTGCTTAACAAACTGACCGATGCCAAGCCCTGCGACTCCCCAGCCGATGATGCTGATGCTGATGATGATGAGGAGGAGGATAAGGATGGCTCCTTCTTTTGAGCTCGGGCCTGGGCCAGCGCGGCTAGTTTGGACATTGGTTTGTTGTCCCCGGTATCTTGACGCTTTAGACTTTGTTCTGTGGTATTAGGTTGGGGAGAATACTTACTAGTCGTCTTGGCCGGTTGAGGCGGCGCCGGTTTGGGCTTGTTGGCCTTGTCAAACTTTTCACTCAGCACCTTGGCTGCCTTTTGTGCGTCAAACTCGAAATCCCACACCGCATCCTTCACATCCTGGTCTGAAATTTTTCGGTTGCCTATTAATGATTTGGCAGTCGCCACTGCAGTCATAAATTCTTCCTCCTCTTCAGGGGTCATTTCCTCGTCGTCGTAGTACTCATCATCATAATCGATGAGATCTATCACATTAGCTTAATTATCTTAAACAAAACTTAGTCATACCATCGTCGTCAAAATCGTCAAATTTCGGCATTGGTGAGAGAGTGTTACTGTCGAGGTGAAAATTCAGAGCGAGCGCGATTTTGGGATTTGGGAGTAGACACGACACATACGACTCCTCCCTACGTATTTAATGAGTTCAACCGACCTGATTGAGTCCACCATTTTCATCACCCCCGAGGCGTTGGTCTACCAGATCCCGCCGTTAAAGTCTCTCACACTAGGTCATAAGGCCGGGGAATGGGATGTAGAGAAGCCAATGTGGCGCGGGCGGCTCAAAGTGGTGGAAATTGAGGACGTATCAACAAGCCACAACCTCACCTGTGAGCTACGATTAGAAGATCCCGAAACGGGCGAGCTGTTTGCCACTGCTCCGTACACTTCACAGGGCAAGGGAGTCGAGGCGGTGCGTGACTCGTCGCGGTTTTTTGCCATTACAGTTGTCAATGGGGACCGTCACGCCACCTTGGGACTGGGGTTTACCGACCGAAACGTTGCATTCGAGTTTAACATTGCATTACAAGACTTTCAAAAGCACATGGCGCCAGTGTCGCCAACCGCTGAGCATAAAGATTTCTCGCTGAAACAGGGCCAATCTATTCATATCAATCTAGGCAAGGCATCTACAATCACGCAGCAAAAAACTGGCGCAGCCGAGCCAGAATTGGTCCCTACCTTGGCTCCTCCTCCTTCATCCTCTTCGCAGCCCCGAAACGACCCGTTTGACGACGATTTTGGCGATTTTGTGGGTTGAACAAAATACAAGTTTTTTCTTATTTACATATGATATATATATATATACGGCTAGTTTGTATCCCGCAGAGCCATCTTCTTTCGTCGCTCACGGTCCCGACGGGTTCGCACTCGGGTTTCGGTCCACAGCGACTTGATCACATCCAACCGCCGATCCATCTCCTTGACATGCTCCTTTGGTGCTTCAGATACCAGCGACACCACAAACTCTGAGCAGTTGAACTTGGCTGCTAGGTTTTTCCGGTTCCATGCCACCGGGTCCTGCTTTCTCAGTGTCTGAATCTCGGCCACCTGCTCACCAGTTAGGTTGTATTGTTTCGCAGCATCTTTGGCTGCTACTCGTGGCATGTCCTGCACCGGGTACGGTCGCGCCTCGTACCGCACTTTCCGCTGATCATCCTTAGGCAGAAACGCCTCGGGGGTGTTGTATGGACTTGGCGCTGATGGAGCTGGGTTATATGACAGTCCCTTTGGAAGCTGGATTCGTGGGTTTGATGCAGATCGGAATGGGTTGAATTCGGTTGGGAATGGGGTTGGTGTTTGGTCCCGTGCCTTGCCTACTTTTTTGGCCTGGTTGGATGCATGTCGGATCCCAGTTTTGGTTGTGAAACTAGCCGTCTCTCGGCAGGTCGTTGAAAGCATATTTTGTCTTGTCTATATACGTAAGTGGAAGGAGATGAAAAAATTTGTCGGGAGTAAATTTTTCTGCATAAACGCCGACCCACCGATCATCCCAACTTGCAAAACCATACGACAACGTCTAGACACTTTTAGACACTTTTTTTTTGACACTTTATAGGATGGATAGTTATGTCAAGGTACTGGCATTGCGCATAGCCAACCAACTGGGGAGGTCGGTTGATAACAACCTAGCGCAAAAAGTACTAAAGTTGTGCGAGTACCACAGAAACGAGGCTGATTTTATCGATGCGTGTCGGCAGATTGCCCAGTTTGATCTGGACTTTTTACACAAGCTGTATAACGAGCAGAGAGATACTTCAAACGCGTTGAAACCCGCTCCTTCGCCAGCACCTGAACCGCCGGTGGTAAGAAAAAAAGAGCCCTGCGAGCCCAAAAAGCTGCAGGTTGGTGGAGAGAACGAGGAGGAGGAGGACGATTTGGGTCCGGAAGTGAAGATCAAACACGGTACCGGGTTGTCGACAAAAGCACAGGAAAAATTGGCTGAGATCCGTCGGAAACGGGAAGAGCGGGCGGCTGTTGACACTGTGAAACGCGGGCCTGACCCTGGTACTACATCACCTCAGCACAAACGACCAAAGTTTAAGAGTCGACCCAAAAAGCCAATCAACAACGAGCCAGAGCCGGAATTGGAAATAGAAGAGGAGGAAGCGGATTACGACGCGGAGGTTCGAGACGCATTAGACAGGGATTGGTACGCGACGGATGAATTTGGTCACGCGGCGGGTGATGACATGCACAACCCGTTTTATGATAGCTGGTCCTACGACCCACGGGATGACGAGGTTATGGAGGAGCGGATGAACAAGAAGCTTTCCGCGCGAGCTAGGGAACGACAAAAACAACAGGATTTGTGGGAGCGGAACCGTATGCAGAGCTCAGGAATGGCCCAACAAGATGCGGCGGAGATGGAGGGCGATGAGGATGAAGAAGAGGAGAATCGTGTGCATTTGTTTGTACACGATTTGAAACCGCCCTTTTTGGACGGCCAGCAGGTTTATACTCGCCAAAAAGCGCCAGTATCTGCGGTTCGAGACTCTGAAAGCAACATGGCGGTTTACTCCAAACGGGGTAGCACAGTAGTAAAGGAGCGTAGAATGATGAAGGAGCGGGCAAAATACGCTAGAAGCGCGGTGAGCACTGCCGGGACCGCGCTGGGCAACATTCTCGGTGTTAAACACGAGGAAGAGCCTGAAAACAGCGCCCAAACATCTGAGGAGGCTGTAGATTCCGAGAAACCAAAGCTGAGCATGACCGAGCAAAGACAGCAACTACCCGCGTTTGCTGTCCGAGACGAGCTGCTCAAAGTTATCCGGGAAAACCAAGTTGTTGTAGTGATTGGTGAGACTGGGTCGGGTAAAACCACGCAACTAACCCAGTTCTTGTACGAGGCAGGGTATGGCGAACGAGGGTTGATTGGGTGTACCCAACCCAGACGAGTTGCCGCGATGAGTGTGGCGAAACGAGTTGGCGAGGAAATGGGCGTCAAACTCGGGCAAGAAGTTGGGTATGTGATTCGGTTCGAGGACGAAACCAGCCCTAATACAAAGATCAAGTACCTCACTGATGGTATCTTGCTGCGCGAGGCGCTGATGTCTGATAATCTAGAGCGGTACTCGTGTATTATTATGGATGAGGCCCATGAACGCGCGCTAAACACGGATATCTTGCTTGGGCTGTTCAAGGAGATTCTTACTAACCGTCGAGACTTGAAGCTTATTGTCACGTCTGCAACCATGAACGCGCAACGGTTCTCGCAATTTTATGGAGGAGCTCCTCAGTTTACGATCCCGGGTAGAACGTTCCCAGTGGATGTGTTCCATGCAGACACCACGCCTGTGGATTATGTGGACGCGGCAGTGAGGCAGGTGCTTCAAATCCACGTGTCGCAGCCCGTACCAGGGGATATCCTCGTGTTCATGACTGGTCAGGAAGATATCGAGACTACGTGCGATCTGATCACGGAGCGGCTGAGTCTACTGGTTGATAAGCCAAACAATGAGCTGCTGGTGCTGCCAATCTATTCGCAAATGCCAGCGGACCTGCAAAACCGGATTTTTGACCCGCCTCCCAAAAACACCCGCAAGGTTATTGTTGCCACCAACGTTGCAGAAACCTCGCTTACGGTGGATGGGATTCTCTACGTGGTTGACACTGGCTACGCAAAGGTTAAAGTGTTTAATCCTAGGCTGAATATGGACGCGCTTCAAGTGATGCCGATTTCGCAGGCGAATGCGAACCAGAGATCGGGTCGAGCCGGTCGAACCGCGCATGGTTCCGCGTACCGGCTTTACACCGAGCGAGCGGAGCACGAAGAAATGCATTTGCAGACCATCCCGGAAATCCAGCGGTCCAACCTGGCTAATACCATTTTAACTCTAAAGAACCTGGGTATCAAAGATTTGCTGCAGTTTGACTTTGTGGACCCGCCCCCTAGTGACACGATGAACGCGTCATTATACGATTTGTGGGCGTTGGGCGCGCTGAGCAACGTGGGTCAGCTGACCAAACAAGGCGCGTTAATGTCCGCGTTCCCCACCGAGCCGTCACTCTCCAAGCTGTTGGTGAAATCAGCCGAGTACCAATGCTCGGTAGAAATGGTCACGATCGTGGCCATGCTGTCTGTTAGCGCCGTGTTTTACCGCCCCAAGGGGTTCAGCGAGGAAGCAGACAGCGCGAGGGAAAAGTTTTTTGTGCCAGAGTCGGACCACTTGACGCTGCTCAATGTTTACAACCAGTGGACTAGTAACAAGTGTTCAGAGAGTTGGTGCACCAGACATTATTTATTCGGGAGGCAGTTGCGACGAGCCAAGGAGATTCGCGACCAACTGACCCAGATTTTCACCAAGGAAAAGCTGGCGTTGCGATCGTGTAATGGCGACTGGGACGTGATTCGAAAGTGTGTGTGTAGTGGGTATTTCCACCAGGCGGCCAGGCGCAAAGGCTCCGATGGGTACATCAACCTGCGTACGGGTGTAGTGTCCAAACTTCATCACACCTCGGCGCTTACCAACAATGGGTTTTTGCCCGAGTACGTGGTGTACCACGAGCTCGTCCTCACCTCCACTCAGTACCTGTCCAACGTTACCGCAGTCGATCCACGTTGGTTGGCTCAACTAGGTGGGGTTTTCTACTCGATCAAGGAAAAGGGCTACGACTCGACCACGAAGCGTGTCCAGGAAATTGAACATAACGAACGGATGCGATTGGAGGCGGATATCGAGCGTGATCGGGTGCAATACGAGCGCGACCAGAAATCCAAGGCGGATAAGGACCAAAAGTCCAAAAAGCATAAAAAGAGCGCGGTGGTTCTGCCGGGCGCTAGACTGCGTACTAAAAAGCGTGGCATGTAGTTTTATAAACGCTTGTGTATAATAGCAGCTTTGCTATGAAAGGATAATGTTGTCAATGATGCGGGTGGTGGCTCCGGCCTTGTTGGGCACGCGTACCGCACCGGTGATCACCGCGCCGCACCCAGGCTCCACTGTTTGCACCTCCTGCAGCGTTTCAATATCCGACAACGCGATATACTCAATTTCCAGTGGGAAATCTGCATTCTGCAGCATGTCCACAATTGGACCAACGATACTGCTTCGTTCCACTGCCTTGCCCGCTGATTTATGGCTGGTAAAGGACTTTTCGCCGGTTTGCATAGCGCGGTACAAAATACTGGCCCTTTGGCGCATCTCCTCACTTAAATACTCGTTTCTAGAGCTCATTGCCAGACCTGATTCTTCCCGTGCAGTAGGAACCACTACAACCTCGACCGGCATGAGCAGGTCCTTGACCATTCGTTTGATCACAATTGTCTGCTGCACGTCCTTTTGCCCAAAATACGCCCGATCTGGGGTGGTTGCGTTGAAAAGCTTGGCCACCACCGTGGCCACCCCTCGGAAAAACTGCGGCCGGATCGCTCCTTCCAACTGCTCGCTCAATCCTTGCACAGAAACAAACGCTCCTTTTTGCTGATTCCGGTCCAGGGTGATCCCGGTCGGGTACATTTCCGACACTGTTGGTTGGAACACCACCAAATTGTCGCTAGTGGCTGGCGACAAGGCCGAGATTGAGTTAAGATCGGTATCAAATGTACGCGGATAGTCATCCAAATCCTCACCAGGAGCGAATTGGGACGGATTGACAAAGATTGATACGATCGTTGAGTCATTTTCTTGCAATGATTTATTCACCAGATTTAAATGGCCACGGTGCAAAGCACCCATGGTAGGTACAAACCCCACTTGTTTATGCGCCCGCAGCTGGTCCAACCGCCAATTCCTCAGCTCTTTGACCGTTCGGATCACTCTCGGCAACTTCATTGTTTTTTTTTTTGTCGGCTCTTAGGGACGAAGAATTGGGAATATTTTTCTTTTTTGTGCCGAGATGCTACAATGATTACGTAATATCACACAATCGGCGGCACGTGTAATGCTTGTTTTTCGTACAAAACTGTACGATTACACGGCGGTTTATGCTTGCAAACGCGTATAGTCGGAGCGTAGGTATCGCTAAACCGCGGCGCAATCGTACCAGGGCAGTTGAGCCGGTTATTATCGCTGTAAACCCCTGTGCTGTCGGCCGCATCGCGCAGGTGACGCGGGTTGCAGCAGCACTCATTCGCGCATAATGGAACCACATGCCCGTCAAAACTGTACCCTGGACGGTGATAGAGATACACCACCATTTGTGGAGACACCTGCTGCCCTCCTATCATCACCCCGTCTCGCCAAATCTCGTTCTCAACATCAACAACCCAACACCCATACCTCACGTCTACAAATGTGCACTGTACGATAAACTTGTAACTGGCATCCATATTATCGTCCAAAGACCCGCGATTATGCTGGTTATGCGGGCTGGCTCGAGGTTTTAACGAGTACAGAAACCGCTCGTCTCGGTTAAACTTGACTGACCGTCTTGTCCGGGTCATGTTAAACCGCTGAATATCCATGCTCGAGTAGTAAAACTCACATTTTTGGAAGCTTTTTATACTACTCATGACACTCTGTTAGTGCCTCACACACAAAACAAATCCTCAAAAAAATTTGAAGAAAACCAAGATGAAAAGAGAAAGGGAGAAACCTGCTAGCTTGTATCAGGGTTTGGGGTATGGTACTATTTTACTACTTATCAAGTGTCAATTTGGCAAATTCCGCCCCAAGCTTCAGCCGTGTGAAGAGTGGGTGAGGTAAACAAACGCGTGCGCACGCCCCCGTCTTAAATAGTTATGTACCCAATAAAATATTTAATGTCCCAAATCTCGATTGTGCAGAAAGGAGAAATAGAAAAAAAAAAACTCCTCTTTTAAATAAACACAACAAACGCGTCGGACTAATTAACGGATAAGAAAAAAATGTCGATACCCCCGCCACCACCATCAGCGTTGAGAAAACCCTCGTACCGGCCGTCGTTGGTCCCGCAAGCAAACACGCGCATGTCCATGGCACCGCGGCAGAGTATAGCCGGCGCGCCAGGGCGGTCGGCGGTACCAACTACCAACAACGCGCATCCTCGGGGGTCAGAACCACGACAGAGCATGGCACCAGCACGTAAAAGTATGATACCGATGAACGGCGGTGGAGTTAGTAGTGGAGGAGGAGGTGGAGGACAGGCAGGGAATGTAAGCCTGCGAGGGATCCAACCACCACCTAGTGCGAGAAAACACCAACGCCAGAGTTCGTTTGGCACGGGAGCTAGCTATTCGACTGGAGGAGCTGGGGCTGGAGGAGGGTCAAGAGACCCGCGGCCGCTTCGAGACCGGGAGTACTTGAATAACCTGTTCAACGAGATTCATCAGTATTTGGTAGACAACGCGTTTGAGATTGAAATGAAACACCCGCTCACCGCCAAAACGCTGCGCCAGCCGACACAAAAAGACTTTGTGATGATGTTTCAGTTTCTATACCGCAAACTAGACCCCGGGTACCGGTTCACCAAAAGCATTGAGCACGAGGTGTATACACTTCTAAGGGCTATCCACTACCCGTACATTGACTCGATCAACAAGTCGTCAATCTCCGCGGTGGGCGGCCAAAACTCTTGGCCGGTATTTATAGGCATGCTGTATTGGTTGGTGCAGCTGAACCAGACTCTAGAGCGGTTTGATAACAAGGACTTTGAGAGTATAGAGGAGGAATCAGAGGATGATGTGCTGGATCAGATTTTTACCCGGTACGTGACCAAATCCTACCGGGCGTTCTTGGCAAATGAGGATGATTACTCAGAGTACAAGAGCGAGATGGACCAGGAGTTTGAGCAGTACACGTCTGGGGTTCAGGAAACTATTCGCACGATGGAGGAGGAGAATGAGCAGATGCGGGCTCAGGTCCAGGAGCTTAGTAAAGATGCGGACCATTTGGCGTCGTTGGAGGAACGAGGCAGCGCGTTGCAGAGCGATGTGACCAAGTTTCAGCAGTATATCGACCAGATGGAGCAGCGCAAGACCAAATGGAATGGAGTGTTGGAAAAGATCAACGACCAGCTGCATCAATCAGAAGAGGAGCTTAAACAGCTGGAGACGGAAAAGCAGTCGCTACAGGCTCAGATTAGCGCACAGGGGTTGACACCAAGTGATATTGACCGGATGAACTCGGAAAAGGAAAAGCTGAGCAAGGCGTTGGAGCATGTAGGGACACGGCTTGAGGAGGCCACTCGGGTGTACAACGAGAAGGAGCTAGGGTGCCAACGCGCGTTGGAGACGTTGGAACAGACGTTGCAGCAGTACTCTAGCAAGTTGTATCAAGTTGGGTTGACGGGTGGTAGTGGGGATACTGACCAGCAGCGAGAATTTGAGATTTATATTGAGAACCCAATGGGTTTGGCGAATTTGGGTAAACGGCCTGAGGAGCTGCTCAAGCATAAGGATTTGCGACGGGAGTTGAAACCGCAATTGCAGCAGTACCGTAACGAGATTCACGACCGGATTGTCAAGGCGCAGGATGAGGCGCTGAGGTTGACGGAACTAGCGGATCGGGCGCAGGAATCAGTAAATGAGCTGGTTGATACCAAAGAGACGTTAAGTGCGCAGCTTAATACGGCGAAAATGACCTACGCAGAGTTGTACGAAACGATCCAGTCCGATGCTAGTGCGTCTAATGCGGATGTGGAAAAGCTGGAGCGGCAGATCAAGCACATGAAGGCTAGCGCCGAGCAGGGCTTGTTCCAGCTGACCCAGCGCAGCCAGTCGGTGAAGATTGAATACGACGAGATGAAACACGCTATCGAAGAGGCTAGGGACAAGATGAACAATGAGGTGGAAAAGATGATCTCTACGGTGATTAATTTCAAGCTGCATGTTCAGTCATCACTGGAGGATTATGAGAATTTTGTAATTGACGAGTATGAACGAGAAGAGTAATGTTATTTTGTATATTAGTGGTGGCGCGCGCCCCGAGCTGAAAAAAAAAAAAAATTGTGGTGAGGCTGCAAAATTTTTTTTCCCTTTCCTTATTCGCTACGGTATCGATCTTTCAGTTTATTTTGCTAATGGAACCACCAACTACTGTGAAAGAGCAAGTGCTGCCTTGCGTTGTCAAGTACCTTGAGACACTAGGGTATGCCAAGACCGTCAAGGCTTTGAAGAAGGAGGCCGGTGATGCGGTTAAGGAGGGTGAAGAAACTTTGCCTTTGGATGCCATTTTCTGGATGTTCAAAAACAACAAGACGCTGAAGGATTTCGCCGGTGGAGATAAGAGTGATAGTTCCAAAACTGAGAGCGGCAAGGGCTCCGACTCTTCTGACTCTGATTCTGACTCTGACTCCAGTGATAGTGATAGTGATAGTGATAGCGACAGTGATGATGATAAGAAGACCAAATCCAAAAAGGGCAGCTCCAAGTCCGACAGCAGCGACTCTAGTGATAGCTCCGATTCTGATTCCGACTCTGACTCTGACGATGATAAGAAAAAGGCGAGCAAGAAGGAGAAAAAGTCCAAGAAGGATGATTCCAGCAGCTCTAGCGACTCGAGCAGCTCTGACAGTAGCGATAGCGAGGATGAGAAGGAGGTTACCAAGTCCGACTCCAAGAAGCGATCCCGATCTGACTCTTCCAGCTCCAGCTCCAGCTCAAGCTCCAGTTCCAGCTCGTCGTCTTCATCGTCATCGAGTGAGGATGAAAAGCCCGCAAAAAAGGCCAAGATTGAGACCGTGACGACGACTGTGACTTTGCCAGCTGAATCCCCTTCTTCATTGTCATCATCAAACTCTCCCGCTCCTACTAACAACAAGAACGAACGACAATACTTTTCGCGGATCGACCGGTCCAAGATTAGCTTTGAAGACGCATCATTGCAGGACAACGCTTACAAGGGCGCGGCCGGTACGTGGGGTGAGGCGGCCAGTGATAAGCTTGGCCGGGTGCGAGGCAAGGACTTTACCAAGAACAAGAACAAGATGAAGAAAGGTAGTTACCGAGGCGGCAGCATCACCATGGCCAGCGGATCCTACAAGTTTGACGACTAGTTGTTCTCATCTTTCACTGTAATAGTATTGATTGTAATTTAATAGATTTTTTTTTTTTTTCCCCATATATATATGTGGTGCCAGGTTGATATTGTGTATTTCTCCGTGGATCGCCACGCGTACCGTACCGCACAGATGGTACTAGCCAGCTAATCCTCCCACTCTACTTTAGTACGGTAATTAGAGCAGGGGCCGCCGCATGCGGCTTTTGAAATTCCCCAACCCGACACTTTTTTGTACCACAAAACAGTTGACGCTCGATTCCCACTCAGCGCTTAATTTGAAATTGCTACTGAACAGTGCTATAGCTTTACAAATCATACAAAAATGACGCTAGATATCGATCTGAATGGCCTTGATACGTCGTTTTCGCTGGACCATCTCAACTCTACAGAAAACGCGCGGGTTGAAAGCGCTAAAGTGGACGGCGATACTAAATGCCAGCCAAGTCTTAAAATTCCAGCGCGAGGGAAAAGTCAGTCGGCCCAGTTGGCAAGTATAAAAGGCCAGGTTGCCAGCATGAAGGAGCGGGTCAAGGATTTGGAATCCACACTAAATGAAATGGCTGAGGAGTCAGCCGTCAAGCGGCAGGCAATGGAACGGTCACGTGAGTTATTCGAGGGCGGGTTCTACGAGGAGGCGCAAAAGGTGTTGGACCTTATTAAAGACCGGTATGACTAGGGTATTTATAATAAATAAATAAAGACGCGTGTGCAATAGCCTTAATATTGTTAGAGACTACGCCACTTATAGGGAGGCGCGCGCCCGCTTTTCCAACAATAACTTTCCCTCCCCCCAAAAACAGCTTTCACATTTATAACCCCAACCAAACTATTCAATAGACAATCACCACGAAACAAAGAAAAAAAAAAAGAATGCCGTGGCATGTGCCTGTGATTTTGGCAGCTGGGTTGACTGTAGGCCTAGGCTGTGCTATCTACGCTAACCGTGAGGACTTGCGGGAGCTTCCGGAGTTTATCCGTGAAAAGTACCAGGAATGGGAAATACGAAGACGTCAGCGACGATCGCAGAGACAGAGACAGAGTCAGCCGGTTGGTGCGTCGCCTAATACCGACGGCAGCGATAGGAATTTTGCGCTGAACGAGTTTAGCAGTAGTGCCAGCGGTTATGACAGTTTTGACGAGATGCCGCCTAATACCCCCTTTTATTCAACCGGTGAGACCACTTCGGCCGCAGCCGCTTCATTACAAGAGCATATCCGGCACCGCGGTGTCGGTGTCCAGCATCAGTCATCACAGCACACCCTACGCTCCGGTCACCGTCAGAACCCGTTTGCTGATTATGACAGTGCTAGCGAGGTGGGCGGAAACCCAGAGACTTTGGAGTTGCAAGGGTTCCAATCCGCAGCCGAGTCGTTGACTGATGATAATGAAAGCCTGACTGCTGGGTCGTTGACTCCGCAACACAGCAGCAGCGGCGGCGGTGGGTGGGTCCACCCAGACCTGAGCTCGGATGACTCGTATAGCGAGATTAGCACCCCGTCAATCAGCGATGTAAACGACGCGGATTATCAAAGCCTGATGTATGCGTCTGAGGACGACGACGGCAGCGCATACCGACTGCGTAGAAACGGCCCCCCGCCTATGCTAAACTAGACTGTTTAGTATAACATTCTTATTATTATTATTATTATAACTAACTCCCCATTGGATATATCTACAACCTTTTTTTATTTTTTCTTGTATAGTTTTGAAATAACCGATCCCTTTTTGAGCTCCTTGTTTCGGTTCTTGTTATACTCAATGTATGCCATGTCCTCACCACCAGCAAGCGATGCCAACGACCCGGTAGTTCGTTTGGCTTTGGACCCCTTTTTGTGATGAGCCTTGCCTACAGTAGAGCTTCGCCCCACGCTATTATCTGCATCGTCACCCGCTTCCAACCCAGCCGCGTCTTCATTCTGCAACAAGACTTCCTGGAGCAGCTCTCGTCGCTCGGATTGTGTATTGTAAGCAAGCTCCGGCATGTCTTCCATCCCGTGCAAATGCGTAATCACCTTGAATGCATAACCCTGATCAACCAAAAATGCCTGCCGTTTTGTAGAATAGTACATTTCCTGAGTATCCTTTGACACTAGCGAGTAGAAAAAGGCATTAAACCCTTCGTCGTTACGTCGCTTGGCCCGGAGAATCCGGCCCAATCGCTGGGCTTCTTGACGTCGCGAACCGTAATGCGATGAGATTTGAATCAAACACGTAGCTTCCGGCAAATCAATCGACGTGTCGCCAACCTTGGACAAAAAGATGGTGTTGACCTGGTCATTGTACTGGAAATTTTTCAGAATCGTCATTCGCTCCTGTTGCGGGGTCTCCCCATAAATAAACGGTTTTTTTAGTTTTAGCGCGTATGCCCGAAGCGAGTACTTGTTGTCAGAAAACACAATAATCTTGTCGCCTCGGTTTTCATGGTACTCGATCAAAAACTGACACGCCTGGAACTTGCCAGGGTTCATGATATAAAGCAGCATCCGTTTCCGGGCACTGGCTCGAAGGTATTCTTGGTAAAACTCTGAGGACATTGGGCACCACACTTCGGCGCATTGCACACGAGCAATATGCCCGCGCTGGGAAAGTTCCATCCAATTCGCTTCATACAGCTTTGGCCCAATCAAAAAATTCAAATCGTCAATCTTGTCATCTTCCCGCACCAATGTCGCCGTCAGACCTAGTTTGGAGTGAGCGGCAATTGTGGTCACCACCCGTCTAAACATATCTGCCGGTACCACGTGCACCTCATCCAGGATAATAAACCCCCATTCCCGCGAGGTTAGAAAATCCATCACCTTTTGCGAGTCATAGGATCGGTTACGAGTGTTTGCGACCATTGAATAGGTAGACACCACCAACCCGGCATCACCAGTGAACCGCTCCTTGGAGTCGGCAGTAAACACGGCAATGTTCTCTGGCTGGATCGTACACCATTTCAAAAACTCGGCGCGCCATTGCATCACCGATACCGACGACGTGCAAAGCACAATCACGCTTTTACGCACTGTACATGCGGCGGTAATCCCAACCAGTGTTTTACCAGCGCCGCACGGCAGCACAATCACCCCAGACCGGGCTCGTCCGTTACCAAACATTTTTGACAGTGATTTTTCTTGATAGTCTCGAATTTGAGTGGACGGTTTGAGATCAATGTTTAGATCCGGGTTGCGCTGGTCGTTTTTAAAGTCATATTCTTCCAACACTGGGTAGTCAATTTCCTGACACCGTTTTTTCACCTGCTCCACCGACTCTGCGGCAATCTCAAACGAGTGAACCGCATCGTCCTCATCCTCATCATCGTCTTGGTCCAGCCCCACAATCGAGCTAAACATGTCCTCTTTTTTTTGTTGGGTATTATTATCGTCGCCAGTGGTGGTGGGTTTGACCCCAGGGATCTGCACGGACCCAGCAACTGGGCCCTTTTCCTGGACCAAACCCTCCCCAGTGACAGTTTCCGAGTCGCCAATCCGCAGTTTGGAAATCTCGCTATCCCGGATCAACATTTGCAACGTCTCGACATGACTACTTTCCACAAAGTATCGATTATGTTTCAGCACCAACTTGACCTTACCATAAGATAAGGTACAACTCTGGATAAACGACACGATAGACTTGGGCACGGGCACTTTGGACAGCCGGTTTAATACTGAAATGATATCCTGGGTTTTTAGCCCCACCGACACCGCTGCGTACAACGAGTAAGTGGTGATTCGATACTCATGCACAAAGCTCGGCCGGCTCACTGGCTCGGCGATCGTGATCATAAAGTCCTGGGCCTGTTCAGCCAGCGGAGAAAAACTCTCGAGAATTATATGCCCGTCTTCCGGGTTGATCCACAATGGACGAGAGGCGTGGTCCGGTTTCAACGCAAGGTATGAAAAGTCCGACTTGCCAAACATTCGCGACACACTATCCGGCTTGTACCCTTCCGAAAGGTCAGTCTGCATCGTCACCGGGTCCATGGCGACTGCCTTGACCTCTGCACTTGCCGACTGCTGCTTGGTAGCCTTTTGTGGCACCGCCGCTTGACTGTTATTACTAATCTTTAGCTTGATCTTTGGCAGCGCGGGAAGCTCCTGCCCCTGTTGCTGACTTCCAGTGTCATCCTCATCCTCATCACTCCCTTCGTACGAAGTGTTTTCCGAGGATTCCCAGTCCTGGTATGTTGTCCCGGCAGTCTCGTCATAACTCCGTTTGGTGGCGCCGCGAGTACTTCGAAGCATTTTAATTGTGTGAAGAAAGCAGGTTCTATGATCAATGTTTTTGCTTTATAATCTGCAGGTGTGTTTTTGGGAGAATTACGTAACAACCCATCTCACCCTCCCTCACCGGGGGAAGAAAACGCCCATTTTTTTGGCTCTCTTCATGCTTTCCCCCCCTTCAAGTTCAAGTTCAAGTTCAAGTTCAAGACAACATGCCATTGGTGCAGGATCAACCTTTTGAGAACGACAGCACGCTGCACCTGGCGGAGCGGTTGAGCTCGGCGATGGGGGCTGTTTCCACCGAGGATTTCAAGCTTTTGAGCACAATGCGGTACACTGCCCCGACGGATGAAAAGGAGCGAATTACAGAGGACAAGTTTTTCTTGCTGGATCTGCATCTTCAACGTATGCTATACTCGATTCGGTTTTTCAAATGGAATGTTGACGTGCCAAAAGAGCTGCTGCTTGATCAGTTGAAAACCGCGGTTGGGGAGCTGCCCGCCACGGGGAAAGTGTACAAACTACGGATTTTACTGTCCAACTTTGATAAAAAGCTGACGATTGAGACCTATCCAATCGACCCCAACGACATGTGGCTGGCGTGGACGGCTCAACCTCCACTGAATGAGTGTTACCGGCTGTTCTTGGACACGCAGTTCACCCCGGCTGGTGCGTTTACCGCGTTTAAAACCACAAAACGAGATCACTACAATGAGGCTAGACTTCGAGCACTGCATCCGGAATGGGACGAAAACCGGCCACAGGAAGTGCTGCTGTTTAATCAGCGGGACGATGTGATGGAAGGCTCGATTACAAATGTGGCGTTTAAACGGGGTGGGTATTGGTGCACGCCGCCGTTGACTTCTGGTGCGCTATGCGGCGTGATGCGGCGCCACTTGCTGGACGAGGGATATGTCAAGGAACAGCGAATGAAGCGAAGTGAATTGGTGAACGGAGAGTGGGTGTTGATGTTTAACGCGGTGCGAGGGCTGGCAATTGGTGAGCTGTCTATTCGCGAGGATGTAGTCTACCCAGAGGTTGAGTTTGACGAGACTACAGTGTGGGATTACGAGATTACCAAGGGTATACAGGCTCCTGAAGCCGCCGCCGAACATGCTGCTACTAGTGCTACTGCGGCTGATGATGACTCGTTTGCTAGTGGGTATTCAGATGACGAGCGTGATGAAGATGATGATGACGGGTGTGACAACTCGTATAATGATGATATGGTAAGCGGCACCAGCGTGTCCCAGCCTGAATCGGGAAGCGAGAGTGACGGGTCAAATGGTGCGATTGAGCGGGATAGTGATGCTCCGTCGCCGAGTAATGCCAGTGACTCCAGCGACTCCAGCGATAATGATAATAACAATAACGACCAGCGACGAAATTAACTAATGAATGGATTTAACTCCCTTTTGGTGTGAAGCTAATTGCCTCTACCTACTAATAAGCTACTAATAAGCTACTAATAAGCATTTATATTCTTTTTAAAATGTCCACTCAATAATAATAAACTATGGGCATCGGATCGGAGGCGGAGTCAGAGTCTGAGTCTGATTAATAATCTGGATCGACACTTTTCTTCCAATTCAAACAACCGACAGCAACAATGGATATGGAAAATAAAGCAGCATGGTTGGAAACAAAACACAGTGTGTTGAAGGTTGGCAGTGCGCCAACCCCTAAAGCCGGTTTAAAACAGGTTGTGGTCAAAACAGCAGCGGTTGCGATCAACCCGGTGAATTGGAAGATCCAGCAAGAAGACTTGTTTGGGCTAAACTACCCAAATATTCTGGGCGAGGATTTTTCTGGCGAGATTGTTGAAGTCGGCGAGGGAGTGACGGAGCTACACGTAGGGAACAGAGTGCTTGGGTATACCGGAAGCGTGCTTGCAGAACACGACGATGCGAAAAAAGCGTTTCAACAGTTTATCCTGGTAAGTGAGGATCTGGTCACTCCGATTCCACCCGAACTGAGCTATGAAAACGCGACTGTGATTCCATTGGGGTTGGCCACCGCGGCATGTGCGTTGTACGAAAAGGGGTTCCTGGGCCTTGCATGGCCGAGCATCAACCCGGTTCCACAGCAACACAAGGTTGTTATTGTGTGGGGCGGATCGTCCAGCGTTGGCGTCAACACCATCCAATTGGCTAAACTATCCGGGTATCAAGTGATTACAACCTGTTCACCGCACAATTTTGAGCTCTGCAAGTCTCTCGGGGCGGATCACGTTTTTGATTATAAAAGCAGCACAGTGGTTGAGGATATCTTGGCCAGCCTAATCGACAAACAATTTGCCGGTGGGTTCGACTGTGTGAGTGACGAAGGGGTCGCAGCGGCGTTCCTTCAAGTCGTAAAGAAACTGGAATCCGGCAACAAGTACATTATCAAGGCGTTGGGGTATAACGACGAACCAATGGAGGAGATCCCTACCAAATGGGTGTTTAGCCAATTGATTACAGAGTCGCAAGTCGGCCGGAAGATTTTTGCCGAGTTTTTACCAGAAGCACTGGCAGCTGGCAAGTTTGTCCCTGCTCCTAACCCATTGATCGTTGAACAGAAAGGTCTGGAGGGGATCCAGTCTGCGATGGACAAGTTGAGAGAGGGTGTTTCTGGCAAAAAAGTCGTGGTTAGTTTCGCGTAACTCTCTAATTACTAGTATGGTATAATAAATATCAATAATAACGCGTATGCAACTGTAAAATAACTTGGCCCAGCCACGTCCGTATTATTAACCCGCCACCGATAATATTAACCCCTCTCTCCCTTATTGTACAGCACAGCACCGGTAACTGGAACTGTGTTCACCCACAAACCCTTTTTTTATTATAATCATCATCAACAACAGCTCCGGCCCAGCCACCCACTTTCCTTCCTGTCAATTGGAAGTTTAATAATCCAACGCCAATCATGGGCGGCGAATTGGGCGGGCAATTGGCGGGTGTCCGAATATTTAGTTTTAGTATTAGGGGGGTGGGGGCGCGTGGCCACGCGCGTGTTGGGAGCAAAAAATAACAATTTAAAAAAAGGAAATGGCCGTTGGGAAAGTGCTCTAGTACAGTACTATAGTGAACAGCAAAGTTTTCTTTTTTGGGACTCTTGGGGCCGTTACAGTACTAAAAAGTACAGCGCGCGACGTTTTTTTTTTTTTTTTTTTTTTTTTGAGCGGAAATTTTTTCTGAGACTCTTATTAGTTATCTGATATATATAGACCGTTCCTGCCTCTGTCCTTTTTTCTTCTCTCTATTAATCTTTTTCTCTACTACCTGAGGTATTCCAACTTGTAAGAACTATCGACAAAACAACGGTCACACGCTTCTACCGGTACTTATCGCGCGATCCCATCGGTCTGGCACCTATTTTTTTTTTTACAAATACACACGCATTTATTTTTATTTTTATTTTATTTTCTTGTTGTGGGTACCAGGCGAAAAACGTACATTTTAGCGTCATCAGCAGGCATAATCAGAGCAACAGTTGCCATAACAACACTCACTTTTATGCGCAATTAAAACTTGCCTTTTAACACACGAACATTTAACACGAACAGTAAAAATAAAGCGACAGAAAATGAACGTTGAACAGCAAAGCGTGAACCCGGACAAGCTAGCGGAAATCGCTACCAGTCTCAAAACACGACTGTCATTTGCCGTGGTCAAGCTCCAGAACGGATGGACGGGACAGACCTTGGATCAGATTGAAGGGGAGATTAAAGCCAAGTCGGCACGAACATCGCCCACGCTGAGCACATTATCGCATTCAATGGGTAATAACAAGGTACACAAGAGCCCAAACATGACAACCCATCGACGCACTGGGTCGCATCCTACTACTACACTGACCGCGTCGCGGCGTATGGAGCTTGAAAAGCTGAATAAACGCAATTTGAGCAAAAAAATGACGATAAAAGTGCCCAGCACGCCAAAGGACTCGCCACGCGAAAAGAGCAGCGAAGAAGCCGCGGTAGAATCGTTAATGTTTCTATCCAGCCCGAGAGCTACCGACAGCAACTCTGGTACATTCCCCAACTAACCCTGAACTAACCTCGTTTTTTTTATATATTATTATTATCAATATAGACATTTTTTTTCTCTTTCTCCCTCTCACTCACTGACTAGGAGTCGTCAATTCCTAGTACATACTTTACGTATTCCAATGACGGCACGTTAATCTTTCCAGGCGCTTCAATCTGGACCTTTGGCTTTGCATTAAACGCAATGCCAAACCCTGCCTTGTGCATCATCTCCAGGTCGTTGGACCCGTCCCCAACCGCCAGCGTGTCTGAGAGGTTGATTTGTTCGGATGCGGCAATTTCGGCCAGCAGCTCGGCTTTGGCCGTGGCGTTAATGACCCGCCCAAACGTGGCGCCAGTAAGCTGCCCGTCCCGCTGCTCCAGATTGTTTGCATACGCATAGTCCAGCCCTAGTTCGGACTGGACGTATCGGGCTAGCGGGATAAACCCACCGGATAGAACCGCCAGTTTGTACCCGTTTACTTTGAGCAATTTGCACAACTCACGCGCCCCCGGCGTGAAGGTGATTTTCTCACGTAGCTCGTCAAACACAGTAGTTGGGATCCCTTCTAGTAACGACACGCGTTGTTTCAGCGATTGGGTAAAGTCGATATCGCCGCGCATGGCGGCTTCAGTGATGGCAGCGACTTGGGGCTCTATCCCCCCGTGCGCCGCGATCATGTCAATCACCTCTTGTTCAATCAACGTCGAGTCCATATCAAACACTACCAGTTTTTTCGTGGTGCGGTGCGGAGTGTCTGGTTGCACCACAAAGTCAACTTCTGGAAAGCCCATTTGGGCTGCTGCTTGTTTCAAAGAGTCATTGGCATCTAGCAGGTATTCCCGAACCTTTGACTGGCTGAGGGTTCGCGAGCTGTTGACTGTACCGTGGGTGTTGAGAAACTCTTCTACCTTGGCCCAAAATTCGTCGTCGCGGTTAGTGGCGCTGATCACTGTGACTGCTTGTTTCATTCCCGTGGCCGTATACTAACTGTACTTGGAATTCTTTTTTATTTTTTCTTTTCCGTTGGGTCCCTTTTTGTCGTGTGCTCGCGACCCTTATGATGTCACGTGACTTGCCCAAAACAACAAACAGTTTATACGGTATTACTCGGAACATTTAAATTATGGTTAGTTTTAGGCCACCAGCAGCCCAAAGCTTGATAAAACTTATATCGCAAGCCGAGGGCGCAAATGAATCTTGCAGTTGCCTAAAGATGATAGATCCACAATCACATGACCCTAAGGTGCGGCTGAGTTGGGAGCGAGGACTCATTTTTTCTCTTCTCTTTAGTACTTAGTACCAAGGTTATATAAAACAAAAAAAAAAAAAAAATACAGAGTGACCAAACAAGAGGTAGGAAATAATGGACGACAACAAGTTGCAGCAGTTGAGACCGTGGGTTGCGGAAACGCTTGGATCAGTCATCGAAGCGGATGTAGACGCGCTTACCGAGTACGTGCTGGCATTGCTAAAGCAAAACACAAACCGGGATCAGTTACGCCAAACGTGCAATGAACAGCTAACCGTGTTTTTGCAAGATTATACTAGCCAGTTTGTAGACGCAATGTTCCAGACGATGGACAGTCTGGATCAACAACCAGAGTTGGCTAGTGTGGACCAGATGGACATGCAAAGGGAAGAGGAGCCGGAGTATAACGGGCAAGCAGCGCTTCGCAGTAACTTTCGAGCCGACCGAGATCAGCCTCAGCCAATGCAACAACAACAGCAGCAACACCCCCAGCAAATGGTACAACAAGATCAACCAGGGTTTTGGAACAATGGGATATTTGTACCATATCCAAGTAACGGGTCGATGCCAATGCCGACTTTCCAAGGGTTTGTACAGCCACCACCACGCAGGGTTAATAATAACCCGCGCCGTAACAATAGACAAGGCCCGGACCAGAACCGGATGAAAAAGAACCGAGGCCGGTCAAAGCTGAGTTCGCATCGACCGGAGGAGGATGAGTTGAACCGGTATTTGATTGTGGAGCGGCTACCAGAGGACAAGTTCAACCAGGAGGATTTGCAGGCCTACTTTTCCAACTTTGGCACAGTCAAGGAGACTACACTACATCCAAGGGATAAAGTTGCAGAGCTAGAGTTTGAGACGCATCAGATGGCCAAGGCTGCGTACGAATCACCGGCGCCAATCTTTGATAACCGGTTTGTCAAGGTGTTTTGGAAAACTCGGGAGGTTGATGCGCACGGCCAGCCAAAGGTTGATCTGGTGTCTCTACAACAGTTACAGGCAAGGCGCCAGCAGGAGTTTGAGCAGAAACGGGAGGAGCGAGCAGAGCAGGAAGCCAAAAAGAAGCAAATGTTGCTACAACGGCAGGCGATTCTGAAGAAACGGCAGGAACAGGAGGAGCTGCGGCGTAAACTCGCGCAACGGGAAAATCCAACCGCGGCTGTTACTGAAGAACAGGCTGCTAGTAGTGGTGAGGACCAGAGCAATACTGAAGCGTTGAAACGTCAGCTGGCGCAATTGCGCTCCGAGGCTCAGCAGCTGGGGGTCCACGCGGACCCGTATCCATCACGTGGACGCGGTGGGTTCCGTGGACGCGGTGGTCGAGCGCGAGGTGGGTTCCATCCGTATGCTGGTGGTCGTGGCGGCGGCGGCGGCGGGGTTGTTTCCCGGGGAAACGAAGGGAATCAAAACACTGGCAACTTCAAGTTGGATCTACGGCCTACTGCTGTGTTAGTTGAGAACGTGGGTGGTGATAAAGAAGAAGCGTTCAAAAGCCACTTGTTATCAGTAGGCGAGGTTGAAAATGTGCTTCCTGGTGACAAGCCTCAGTCCACACTGGTTCAGTTCAAGAATCGGTACGGGGCCGAGCAATTTTTTTTCAACAAGAATGATATTGATGGGGTAGGTCAGGTGAAAAAGTCGTGGTACCGTGCTCCTCAGCCTGCTGCCAACTCTCAGCCAGAGAATATTGCACAAGATCAATCTCAAGGACAGGGAGAGAGTATGGACGCGGATTTACCCGTTGAGTAGATTATATTACATTGTAGCTAGTAGGGGAAAGTGCTCCCAATCTGAAATTTCCTGTAGACAAAAAAATTTCGCCCCACCACTCTCACTCACGCATACACTTTCACGCAACAAGGGAAGAAAAAGGAAGAAAGGATAATGGGCCGCAGAAGGTTTGAAGAAACAACTGAGGATGACGCCACTGATGTGCAGAAAAATTCAGAGCCAGATGCTAAACAGCGCAAGCTAGACGAGCCTAACGATAATGAGCAAGAGCCAGATAAACCTAAAGAGAGGAAAGAGGAAGAAGCACCAAAGAAAAAAAAGATTGACGCAGCGGCGATTGCGGCGATGGCGGCGGCCAAGATTAACGCGCAACTGGCCACGTCCAACACGCCAAAGTCCGCACCACAATCAATTGTGCAGTTCACCAACAGCTCCAAAGAAACTAACCACAGCAACAACAACTCCAACGACCCAGAAGAGTATATCCACGATATGGAGATTAATGACCTGCGCAACAAGTATCTACTGACCAAACAGCCTACGCAGACTGAGATTTTTGAAAAGACCGGGTGCCGGGTCTTTACCAAAGGTAAATATTACCCAGACAAGACTAAAGCTACAGAGACCGTGCCGCCGTTGCACCTGCACTTGGTGGCCAAATCGCAAGACTCGCTGGACAAGGCGGTTGCCATGGTAAACGGGTTGATTGACCAGGATATGGGCAGTCTGGTGGACGAGCGCCGGTTCAAACGAGAAGAGTACCGGCAAATGACGGTGGAGCGGAAACTGTCAATCACTTTGGGTAACAAACCGCCGTTATTGGTCAAGAACATGTTAGTAGGGCCTGGTGGTGAGAACATGTCGCATATTTATGACGAAACCGGTTGCAAGGTGATGATCAAGGGTAAAGGAAGCGGGTATATCGACCGGCTAACGTCGCGAGAGGATGAGTTTCCAATGTGTATTTGTATCATTGGCCAGACTGAGGAACTGGTGGAAAAGGCCAATGTTATGGCGAGTGATTTGTTGCAATCGGTTATGGAGGATCTAAATGCTAATGCCCGGAAGAGTGACGACCAAAGTGCTAATGATAGTAGTAGTAGAGAGGGTGATGAGCAGGGTAGATTGCCTGCTCCACCGCCGCCACCACCACCGCCGCCGCCTCCACCACCCCCAGGTGCCAAACCTGCTCCACCTCCCCCTCCTCCACTACCACCGGGTGTTAGACCACCTCCGCCACCAGGAGCCAAACCAGCTCCTCCGCCGCCCCCGCCGCCGCCGCCGAAATAACCCCATAGACTAAAATCTTCGCTTTCAATAATAATAAAAGCACTGTACACAATACTTTATTTTATTAGCCGTTGACGTTTTCCAACGCGCTTTCAGTAGGCGGGATACTGTGCTGCATGACCTGCCGGGTCGTCTCGCATTTCTGCCGTAGCTTGTGCGAGGTTTGAAACAGCTGGTCCATGTTTTTCTGCAACTGCTTGATGTTGGCTTCTTGATCCGCAAACGATTCTTGTGCTCGTCGGAACGCGGCTTGCGTTGAGGGCTGGGCTTGCAGTCGAAAGTCCTTCATCGTTATATCGAGGTTGTGTTGTGTAGTTGCGTAGTTGGGTATGTGTCGTGGTGAAGAGAAGTTTGGCGATTGGGACGGTACTCCGAGCAAACCCCCCCCCCCATCACATAAAAACAAGGCGTGGTTAGTGCGGCGCTAAATGCGGCGCGCAAACTGAATGTTACTGAGCTAACACTAGTCAAGGCTCGAAACGGACTTATTATTTGCAATTACAGTGAATATTTCAATCCTCGTTATAAGATAAAACGAAGAGTTCGCCAAAAGTTGAAACACCTCCCTTACCTCTGCACATTAAGAGACTCTGAGTGAGATGCAGTAAAATAACAAGAAAACGTTGCATTTTTTTACATTAATTAGTTTCTATTGTTATCTATATAAAAAAATAAAAAAATAAAATAAAAAAAGAGTTAGCTCGTGTATTGCTTGGCCTGCTCCTTGACCTTTCGTTCGTACGCGGCCCGGTCCTTCTTGAACGCATGGTACGCATCGGCCTGGGCTGGCGAGTCCAAGTTTGGATTGTCCAGCAAATCCTGGATCCCCAGCACCAGCTGTTTCATGGTCAAACCTGGCCGCCATCCTTCATCCTCGTTCAAAATGCTCAAACAAATGGTCCCGCTCGGATACACATTTGGATGGTAAAACCCGGGGGAGAATTTACACTTGGGCGGTTTTGTCGGGTACTCTGGCGTAAACAGAAACGTTAGCGTGTAAATGGCCCCTTCCCATAGCGTGCCCTTTTTACCCGGCACACCCACGTCCCAAGTCATCAAATCCAACCCGCCGTCTTTCAGCTTTCGTGGCTTTGCATAAAACCCAAACGGGTGGTCTTTACGCCATTGCTTGCGTTCTTCATTCAGTCGGTTCATACATAGTGAGCTCATTGTGGTTGGTTTTGGCAATGTCTTTTGCAATGTCTCTTGCGATGTGACGAGTGTAGGTGTGTTGTGGTGAAGAAGAAAAAAATTACAAATCCAAACTCTTTCAGTGTGTTAATATATTCTTGCCGCTGGTGTGTGGCGATCGAGAAAATCAGGCAGGTTGGGAGGTTTAAACTCCAAACCACTTTTCCGCAGCCGCATCCTTGCCACTTTACGAAGTAAACTTTTTACTCTGTCTCTGGCTGACAAATAATTTCCATGTAGTTATACTAACCAGAATTCCTATTATAGGTGTGAATACAGTGTCTGAGTGAGTGAGAGTGTTACCCGGCTGCCAAGTTTGTATTTTTTCCCTCGGCAAACGCCCATCGGCTCCGAGCTATTCACACGCTGCTTTTTCTAGAAGGAGGAAAAAAAAACTCTCCACCAAATCCACTCCACAACAATGAGCAAACAGCATCCAGAAGAAGACGACGAGTTTGACGATTTGGACGATTTGCTGGACGACTTTGCAGACGAGGTGCTGAGCAAACCGCCGGGTGCGGCAATTGACGAAAAGCCAGCGTCTAGTACAACCACAACTACAGCTCCTGATTCGAGCGCGAATCAGCCAGCAATTTCACAAGCCGAAGTAAAGGATAGTCCAAAAGAGAAGCAGCCTGTGCTGGATGAGGATCCAGATGCTGACCCGGAACTTTCAATGCCAGAGTTGGACGAGCAGTTTGCCGACAAGCTAAAACTAGGGCTAGATTATTTGCTGAACGATATGAGCGATTCCCCAGAAGCCAAGCAGGAGTTTGAGTCGTTGATGAGCGGGTTGGCCGGAGCAACTGCCACTGGAGCTGCTCCTGCCTCGACCACAAAACCAGCCTCGACCACTAGTACCGGTGCGAAAGGCGGATTTCAAGACACAATCTCCCAGACTATGGATCGGTTGAAGGAAAGCAACAAGGATATGAACAGCAAGGCCAGCAACCCGGATGACGACTTTATGGCTCGGATGATGAAGGAGTTTGAGCAGGCATCTGGAGGTGGAGGTGGAGGTGGAGGTAGCGGAGAAGGTGGCGATATGGGAGGGTTATTAGCAGAAATGCTACAAGAACTATCCTCCAAGGAGATTTTGTACGAACCGTTGAAGGAGATGCAAACTAAATTCCCAGATTGGTTTGCCAAGCATGAGTCGACCGCCAACAAGGACGATCTGGCTCGGTACAAGCAGCAGTTCAAGCTGATTAACGAAATGTGCGACAAGTTTGAGGACCCCAAATACTCGGACAGTGATAACGAAAGCCGGCAGTACATTGCCGACCGCATGGAGGAAATGCAAAAATCCGGGTCCCCGCCTAGTGAGCTAGTCGGCGGGTTGGCCAACGGTGCCATCCCCGGGATGGAGTTTGGCCAAGACGGGCTGCCTGCTAACATGCCGGAAAATATGGAGGACTGTAATGTACAGTAGTAGTAGTAGTAAGCCGCCCCGCGTTTGTATTAGTAATCTAGAAATAATCCCCTCCCAACCGGTAATCATTATAAGACCCAAAACACCAAACAATCAAAGTTAAAGGAGCAAGGAATAGAGGATGGATAAAGATGTCCAGCGTGGGTTGAGCGACCGGCTGTATGACAAGCGAAAAGTAGCCGCGCTAGACTTGGAAACCTCGATCCGGGAATGCCTTTCCGAAAAGAACCACGACCGGATCAAGCTAATTATCGACCAGCTGTGCCGCGACTTTGCCTATGCCGTCCACCACCCCAACGCCCGGAACGGTGGGCTGATTGGGTTGGCTGCTGCGGCAATTGCACTGGGTCAGAACGAAGTGGCTGCTTATTTAGAGGATATTATCCACCCAGTGTTGGCCTGTTTTGGCGATCAGGACGCTCGGGTCCGGTACTATGCCTGTGAATCAATGTACAACATTGCCAAGGTATCAAAGGGCGAGATTCTGCTGTATTTTAACGAGATTTTTGACGCATTGGCCAAGCTGGCTACGGACAGCGAGCCGTCAGTGAAGAATGGCGCCGATTTGTTGGACCGGTTGATTAAAGACATTGTTTCGGAAAAGGCGACGACATATGTGTCAGTGATCCACAAGACTGAGCCAACAGTGGCTCCGGCGGAAATTGAAAATGACGACCCGTCAAAGCCTACATTGGCTAATGAACCGCCTCAGGACGAGACGAGTTTTTCCCTGCCAAAATTTATCCCACTGCTGATGGAACGCATCTACGCAATCAACCCCTATGCCAGGATGTTTTTGGTCTCCTGGATCACCTTGCTAGACTCAATTCCGGATTTGGAGCTGGTGTCGTACTTGCCGTCGTTTCTAGGCGGGCTAATCTCTTTTTTAAGCGATCCTAGTAAAGACGTGAGGACCGCAACCCACGCGTGTTTGGACGGGTTTTTGCAGGAGATCCGTCGAGTCACCGACATTAAACGCCAGGTAGACAACCACGAGGAGGAAGAGGTGGTTGGCAATGGGTCGTATATCCCAGGCCAGGATGTGCATATCAACTTTGAAAAGATTATCGAGATTCTTATTTCGCATCTGGACTCGTCAGAAGAGGAGATCCAGGTGATGGTGCTAAACTGGATTGAGAATCTGCTAGAAGTGTCGTCACTTAGCTTGCTTCCGTACGGCCCGCGGTTCTTGTCAGTGTTGCTGCCGACCATGGCGTGTGATGGCAAGGAGCTACGCCACGCGGCGGAACGCGTCAACAAGAAAATGCTCAACCTTATTACCACCCTTCCGGACAGCTACCAGGATGAACAAGGCGAGAATAGCCACCGGATTGACTACTCTGCAACGGTAAACGCGTTGACGTTGCACTTTTTGAGCGAAAAGCAGCAGACGCGGGTGGCGGCGCTAGACTGGCTGATTATGTTGCATCGCAAAGTGCCCCGGCGAATACTGGCCATCAACGACGGGACTTTCCCAGCGTTGCTAAAGACGCTTTCGGATCCTAGTGAACAGGTTATAACCAAAGATTTGCAGCTGCTGGCGCAAATCTCGTACAACTCTAATGATGAGTACTTTACCGCGTTTATGGTCAATTTGCTGAATTTGTTTAGCACTGACCGGCGGTTGTTGGAAACACGGGGCAATTTGATTATTCGTCAGTTGTGTACTAGTCTGAACCCGGAGCGAATCTACCGCACCATGGCGGAGATTCTAGAGCGGGATGATGACGATGTGGAGTTTGCCAGCACAATGGTACAAAACCTCAACAACAATCTAATCACCGCGCCAGAGTTTGCCGACATGCGAATGCGGCTACGAAGCATTGACACTAACCGCGACGGAGCAGGGTTTTTTGTATCGCTGTTCAAATCCTGGTGCCACAATTCTGCCGCTGCATTGTCATTGTGTTTGCTAGCCGAGGCTTATGAACACGCGTTTATGGTGCTGCAAATTCTATGCGAGTTTGAAATCACCGTGCCATTACTGGTGCAAATTGACAAGCTAGTCCAGCTGCTAGAATCTCCCGTGTTTACTCACTTACGTTTGCAATTATTGGAGCCGGAAAAGTACCCATACCTTTACAAATGTTTGTATGGGATTCTAATGATATTGCCGCAGTCTACCGCGTTCAATACTCTGCGGAACCGGCTCAACAGCGTTTCGCCTATTGGATTCCTGCCTAATCCTGCCCGACGGGGTTCAACGTCTTCTCAACAAACCCCAGCTGCTGGGTCTACACCTACATCTAGTGCGAATACAGCCGTTAGCCAGACAAAGTACATTACCCAGCGGGATGATGTACGATGGGGGGAGCTGCTGGATAAGTTCCGATCGGTTCAGC
Organism: Blastobotrys aristatus; assembly: GCA_946409495.1. Lineage (NCBI taxonomy): Eukaryota > Fungi > Ascomycota > Dipodascomycetes > Dipodascales > Trichomonascaceae > Blastobotrys > Blastobotrys aristatus. Next base: position 1,688,970 of record OX291660.1, on the reverse strand, counting down.
GCAAGCATCAAGACGCGCGGAACTTGGAGTTTACCCGGTCAGTATCGGATCTAAAGCTCCAGGTGGCCGATCAGGATTCGCAACGGCGGGGAGGAGCAGCAGCACCACCAGGGGGCAATCGATCGTCGCGCCCCAGAACCCCACAATCCAATAACCCACCTCAACAGCCACAACAGCAACAGCGCAAATCTCGTGGACCGTTCGGACTGAGGAGGTTTGGCGATACTACCAACGATTCGAGTAAAAATCGGTGATTCTAATTTTTTTTTTTTTAAAAAAACGTATATATGCACTCTTGATAATATAATAACTTAAAAAAGAAAAGAGGGGGTTTCATTTAGCCCCTACTTTCGCCCGGCAAATACAGACAACCGACGTGAGAGTTTGTTGGAGCTGCTCCCAGTGCTGTTGTCGCTGCTAGGGAATGAAGCGGTGGACGTCTGGCTAGGACTCGACACCACTTTTGGCCGACGTTTTGTGTACTGCTTGGCCAGCCGGCGGTACTCCAAATCTTCAACCTCAGTTAGCATCAATCTACCAGACAAAAGAACCAAAAAACTTACGGTTCTGAAGCTTTTCAAATAACGACATTTGTTATGTGATGTGCAAGAGAAGAAAAAAGCGAAATTTTAAGGAGGCCGTTTTGTACTACTGTAGGAATAAATATGTTGTATCAATTTTTCTTCCGGCGTCTCCGTTTAATAAGCACCGGGTCAGTTTCTTTATAATATTCTGAGACATTTTTTTTCTCTCTCCCCTCTCTCCCTTTCAGAATTAAGGTTTGTAATAAGTAGCTGGAAGTGGCATGTTTGGATCCAACGGGGTCGTATCCAAAAACTCTAGCTTGGACAGGTACAAACTAGCCGCCAAAACCCCTGCTGTACATAGAATCTGAGTCAGTGACGGCGTGGAGGCAATTGCCCTGCTGCTAAATGCCAAAATCAGCAGCATTAGCGTAGGTTTGATTTGGCTCGACACGACACTAGTGTACATTGCGCCAGCGTGTTTGGCGGTGCAAATAGCAAGGGTATATGCAGCAAACGCCATGCACCCATTTGCCAGCAACACCGTGCCAAATTTGCTCCATTGAATCGAAACCTCTCCGCTGTTTAGCTCCTCGGACATTGTTGCCAACTCTCCATTAAAGAACGACACTGCGGCTAGCGCGCCAAATGTAACAGGAGTGGTTCGAAACAGCAGCTCCACGGGAGACACGCGCATTTTGCCGGTCTGTACCCGGCTCATCATTACAGTTCGTGCCGATACAATCACCACCGCGGTGATCGCCAGCAACACCGTTGATAAACTAGGCCGGTCGGGTAATTGCGGCGTGAGCCCAAACCAAATCACCAAAACTATAATTAGCAAGGATAGAAAGGTTTGTGATGCATGGGTTGTGGCGGAGGATCGGTCCACCAGCTTGTCCAAAATAATCACGATAAATGGCGCGAGTGGTCTGACAAACATAAACACCTGTGGCGCGGCAATACCGTTCAGCGCTTGCAGCCCAAAGATAATACTCAACGCATTGAGAATGGAAAATAGTACAAGCTTGAACTCTTCACTGGAGGTTAGCTTGGATAGAGTAAACACCCGCTGTTTATAGAGCAAAAAGCTCCCAATTAGTATCACCAACTGATGGACCGCGCTTAGCGTGAACGGGAAAGGCATCACCTCGTAAATATACCGGTTAAAGTACATTTCAGCTAGCGATGCGGTAAGGTAGCACCCGACCAGCATGTACTTGCGCTTGGCTGATGCGGGTTCAACTGCTTCTTTGGACATTTATTAGATTGTGTCGTGTCGTGTCGTGTCAAGATTGAAAAAAAAAAAGACACTCTATTTTTTCCTCCTCTACTTGCTCTTGGAACTTTTAATAATGCGGGATAGGTAATAAACTCTAATAATTACAGTATATAGACAATGCACGAATAATAATAATAATAATAATAAAACTACTGCAAAAGTTCGTCTCGGAAATGGTGTTGGAAATTGACCATCTTGTCCCGTCGCATATGCACATTCTTGACCTTCTTTTCCGCCTTCCAGGCCTGCTTTTGCTGTTTGGCCTCGACAGGATCCCGCAACCCCAGTGATTTCTTGGTGTCCACTGCCAAAACCGTGCCTTGCCCTTCCCGAGTGACTGTAGAAGGACGGAGGTTTTGGTTATAATACCTGGCCAAAGACCGATGGCCGGCTCGGTATCCGGATGGTAGTGCTAGTTCGTAACCCGTTTCGTCAACATACGCACCACCTTCATCATCAAACTCCTCATCGTCGGAAAAGTCAGACACTTCCTCCACGTCTTCATCCTCCCACTCCTCGTCATCTTCACCCGCTTCCTCGCCAACTTGCGTTTTCGGCTTGGTTCGATACGAAGATCGGAAATCATAATAATCAGCCAGTTCCAGCTTCTCATTAGTAGTTTCGTATGGGATCTTGACGTGACCCTTGGAGATCATGTGTTGGCGGACCGATTCCACGCTTCGGCCTTCAAACCCACAGTACAGGCAGATATTCCCCAAACCAATCTTCTCCCCGAGATATGTGATCATCCCCTCCAGATCAACCAAATACTCTCGCTCCGGGATAAACAGCCCGTACTTGAGCTCCATGTATGCAACGTTCTCATCCACAGTGTCAAACTTTTTGCCGTCCACCAAACACACATTTGGCGGAATCTTGACAGCTCGGGCCAGTTTTCGTTTAATCTCCTTCTCCTGCTCGTCCTCAACTTTTTCCTCCTCGTCCTGTACAGAATCCGCGTCGTGAAGCTCATCAGTTTTGCTATCGTCATGATCCACCGGATCACCCAGGCTAAAAGTAGAAGAGACCATACTGGCCGGGCTGCCTGGCCGCTCAATCTCGTCATCATCACTCTCCTCTTCATCCAAGTTTTTGTCATTATCCGCGGTCTGCTGCTCGCTCATCTTACGGTTCAAATTCATTTGTGCCATGCGCTTGGCCAGCTTTTCCTCCTTCTTCTTGTCCTTCTTGGTAAACTGGCGGTTCCCACTAGACCGTTTGTTGGACCCCCGCCCTGTTTTTTCCTCTTCCATCTGCTGCACCTTTTCCTGCTGAAGCATCTTTTCTGCAAACATCTCAGAGGTGATTGGTGGCAGCTGGGCCACCCGTCGCTTTAGATTGTATCGATGCCAGTCGGTTCGCATGTGCAGCCGCTGGAGATCAGCAGTCGGGAAGGTCAACCCACATGTGTTGCAGGTGAATGATAACCCTGTGTCGTGTGCGTTTGTTTGCTCTACTTGCATTGTTGATGCGGTCTTGATCTAAAAGAAGAAAAAAAAAAAAAGTGATGGTCGTTGTGGTGAGAATGGTGAGAACTGCGAAAATTTTTGCTTATATAACCGATTGTGGCGGGCGAAATTTTTTTCCCTATGTTGCTTGCGCCGCGCGAAACAAGAATTCTTAGAGGTTCTGAGTCAGCGTCAGTCAAAGACCCGTTTTGACGGGCAGCTAAGTCCGTGACTTTAACGTGCCAAGAAGGTTTTATGGGTTTGTCGGTCGGTATTTAAAAATTTAAATAAATAAAAATAACGAAATTTGTCGTGGTGATTATTGTGATGGGATGCGCCATGTCACGCAATTTGTTCGCAATAGTGTTTGCAATAGGAGGGAGCCGCACCGGTATAAAACCGCCCCAGTCTTCTCATTAGCTCGAGTTAGACCCATCAAGACATGTCAGTAGCATTGATTAAAGACGACCAGGGGTTGTTAGAGCCTATTCGCGGGGTAGGAACCGAGTTGAGGCTGGTAGATGAGCAGATTCAATCCTCCCCTTATACCGAGCCAGAACACTTGCTTAGCTTGAAAGGGTTGGCTCCTGAGTTGCAGACGCTGGCAATTGTGCTGCAGGGTTTGACGCCAACCACGCTAGACTATGCATCGGTGGAGTACACCCAGGCCTTGAATTTCGACCAAGTCGTGTCCAATATCAAGGAGCTGGATCCGCAGTTTGGTGGGGTTGAGGCGTATATCGTCGCGTTCAAATCCGCGGTGTGGGATGAAACGCGACAATCGGCGGAAAAACGGCAGGTTTTGGCGGACGTGGACAAGGCGTCGCACCAGGAGGCGAACCACTCGGGAGGGTTGTTAAAGTACTGGTTTGGCACGCCGGATAGCCAGGGGAGGAACCTAGCAACTTGTTTTTGGCGCAACAAGGCCGATGCAAAGCTTGGTGGGGGCGGCACCGCACACCGGGAGGGTATGAAACGGGTCCGTGGGTGGTTCAGATTGTGGGATATCCAAGAGTACAGCCTGGTTGTGAGCAAAAATGCCACCAGCTACCAGCTAACAAGGTTGTAAAATCTGTTAAAATTATCGAATAGTTAGTATGGCAATTAAAAAAAATTAATCAAGCGCTACCTGACTTTGGACCGGTAAAATGTCGCACCAGCGGCACCCACGTATCCTCGTTATAATTAACCTGGACCTTTTCGCACTCATTCAGTGCCCATTTGCTCAGTCCAATCATAAACGACGACTCAAACATAAACGCCAACGATCCAGCACCAACCTTGCTAGGCACCAGTTCAGCATTCGACGCCTTTTCAAAAGTATCCCTGTCTGGACCGTGCGATTCCATGACATTATGCAGCGAGGCCCCACCGGCCACGAACCCACCCCCTTCCTTGGCGTCGTAATCGCCCTTGATCAACCCCATAAACTCGCTCATGGTGTTGCGATGGTACCACGGTGGGCGGAACGTATTCTCCATCACAAGCCACCGCGGCGGGAACACCACAAAATCAGCAACCGCGGTCCCTTCATGGTCCGACTTGCCAGTCAGCACCGTGTAGATGGATGGATCAGGGTGGTCAAACGACACGGACCCAATCGCGTTGAACATGTCGAGGTTGTACTTGTAAGGGTAGTAGTTGCCATGCCACCCTACTACATCAAACGGCGAGTGACCCTGGCTCGCTTCAAACAACTGCCCGCCAAATTTGCAGATAATCTTGTACTCACACTCTTCGTCTTCATAACACGCCACGGGGATTTGGAAATCGCGCGCGTTGGCCAACCCGTTGGACCCAATCGGGCCTAGTTCGGGAAGCTCAAAATGTCCAGTGTACAGCTCCATGATATACCCGCGGCATGGACCATCGTCAAGGTTGATTATCCGGTACCGCACCCCTCGAGGCACAACCGCAATCTCCCCTGGGCGGAGGGCTAGCTTGCCATACTCGGTCTGCAAATGCATCGTTCCTTGCTGTGGTACAAACAAGAAATCCCCGTCCGCGGAGTACACCGCCTCCTTGCCCATGTCAGTATCGCAAGTATATACAAAAACCCCAAGCCCTTGCTTGGCAGCAATGTCACCACCCCCGCCGATATACCGCAGCCCTTGGATAAACGTCTGGCCCTGTTCAATCGCAAACGGGTCCCATCGCATTTGGTTCGGAATCAGCGTGTTGTCTTTTTGTTGTTGGAGCTTGTTGAGCGACGAGGGGACAAACTTGTGGTGGGCCGCCGAGGCCATGATCCGGTAAAACCACGACTGCCTGTTTTCCGCCCGTGGCGCTGTAAACGCAGTGCCAGAGTGTTTTTCTGCGTACAGTCCGTAGGGGCACTTTTGTGGGCTGTTGGTCGAGGGGATCGCCCCGGTCAACGCCTCGGTGTGGAAATACGAGTTGAACCCGATATTATACTTGTACGGGTCTTGTTTCTCTTTTGGAACCATTATTAGTGTATTAGTTAAAAAAAAAAACCGGAGGACTTTGTTAGTTATATGTATATATGGTATTTTGTACAAGAGGGGTCTTGTGTGGCGGCGCGGCGCGCGCGCGGCGGGGGCTCGGTTATTAGCGGCAAACCCCCTCTCTCTCAATCACTTCTTACTTCTGAGTATCCAACGCGGTTGGGTCCACACTGAACGAAAGCGCCGGCATTACGCGCAAATTTCGACAACTGCGCTCCGTAAAGATATTATCCTGCAAATCTTCAAACAAATCGCAGTATTTTTTGGCGTGCGGCCATCGATCCGCCAGTGCCCGGAGCATTCTCCAGCAGCACTTTACCTCCTCCCCCGCCTGCTCGCCAATCGCACTTTCATGGTCGAGAAAATAACAGTACGCTAGGTTCAATCCAGTCAAAAAAATGGACTGGATTGCAATAGGAGTGTAGGTGAATTTTTCCTTCTGTTGCAAAGCTCGGTAGGCCTGGCAGAGGGACGTGTTGATCAAGACAAACTCGCCGAATAACGAGGTGTGAGGTACGACGGCAGGGTCGACCGCGTCAAACTGCGCTTTGAGCACGAGACGTTTGGTTCGGAAATAGTTGGCGTAGATGTAATCGCGCGTTTCATACCCCGCTGTTTCCATCGCATCCGGATCCGGCACACGCTCGAGCCACTCGTCCAAATCATTGTAATGCCGGGTATACAGCTCTTTTAGCTGCTCATTTGACAAGGAGGATGTATACTGGGGGGAATACACGGTGGCGATAATGTTGCTCTCAATCCGGCGCAACCGGCACAAATGAATCATTGACATCAGGTTCGTAACCCTACCCAAGTCTTGATCGTTATCGGTACCCTTATCCTGTGCCATGCGGAGTTGGTGCAACACGGAAGGGTCTGTAACCTCCACATCGACATTAACCGGAAGTTGAAGGTCGATAGAATGCTCGGGCATTGATACTGGTCGGCCCAACAACGAAGCCAACAATCTATCGACCAGGTATATCGACCAAAACGTGCGTTTTTTCTGCTCCATGAGGTACGGATCTTGGTGGAGCGTGACTAACTGGCGACGATGCAGACCAATCTCCGCCGCGCTTCTCATGCTCATCCCAATCAACGACCATAGAGATGGCCCAACCGTGCATTCCGACCGCAGTGCATAGAGTGATAACAGCAGCATCGCCTGGCAATACTCCAGCTGCGAGATTCTTTTTGCTTTGCTGAGATGGTGTAGCGCGCGGTGGTACAAAACCTGCGAGCGATCGCTGCTACTGTTCGATTTGGTTGGGTTCAGCAGGTATACAATTCTCGACCCGTGTGCAAGCGTCAAATCCAGCAAAAACCGGCACCAGTATGATAACCGATCAGCACTGCTACTGAGCATTGTGTCAAAAAATTTCCGGTTCAGTACCGGGTATCGCGTGTTTATAATCCGGAAATACTCATCCACAAACCGTCTCTGTTCCTCGCTGGTCAACACGCACTGTTCCAACTCCTCTTCAGTAGGTATACTCGCATCTTGCCCCCCATTTGTAAGCACCTCAACCTCTGGGATATCCATCGATAGACATTCGTTTAGTGTGGAAACCACATCTATCCCCGAGGTTTCCCCATGATAGCTTTCGTTAAAAGTTGGTGCCACAACTGGAGGTCCCACATTAGCATTCAATTGCCATTTCAACTCCGACACTCTCCGCTCGAGGGTTTCTAAAAGTTGCTCGTCGACTTGGCTCGCTGGATGCGCAAAATGCCTCGAATATATACACTCTGCTTTTGATTTTTGGCAGTTGCCACATGTCGGGCTCTTGCCGTCACACCGCTGTTTTCTAGATTTACATCGTTGACAAGCCACTGGGGTTCTTGGTCGTTTTGCCCGGCTCATTCGTTGTCCAAAAAGCTTAAATTTTTGTGCAGAGTTTGGTTGGTGCACATGTCAGGAGCGGACAAAAAAAAAAAACCCACCCCGGGAAAGCCCGCTAAATTATATGAATTGGGTAAAGGAGAAAGTTTCAGAATGGGAGAGGCTGGAATTTTTACCTGTTTGCTGAATATCTTTGGCTGTCGGTGAAGCTCGGCGGGTGGCGCGCGCGGGGGGGGAGGACTTTAACTCCGATCTCGATCTACGAAGATTTTTTCTTTCCTTTTTGTTTGCATCAAACCCCGTATTTCACGTATTACAAAAATTTTAGCTTTAGGTTCTAACTTCTGCAGTGCCAGGGACAAACTCTCTCAATGCCTTTTCCAACCCATCCTTGTCTCGAGGCTTGAATTTAATCTTGTAAGGATGGGGCTGTTGAACCAATGCGCTGTGGTTTTTAGTACCGGTGATTGGATCAATATCGAGGTTATCAACCGGTTCCAGTTTAAATGCCGAGATCAACCGCATAAACAAGACATACAGTTCTCGATTGGCTAGCATGTACCCAGTGCACATTCTCGTGCCATACCCATAGGCGTATTGCGGCATGTGGATATCGTTGACAAACCGCTCGGGGTCAAACTCTCGAGGGTTTTTGTACTGCTTTGGATCCATGTTGCAAGCCCACGCGTTCAAAAACAGCACGGTACCTTTGGGCACAAACTTGCCGTCAATGTAAAAATCCTCTTCGGCGCATTTCGGCAGAGCGAGACGCACTGGCGGGTACATCCGCAATAATTCCTTCACCAGCGCTCTGACGTAAAGGCACGTCTGATCCTCGTTTGCGTCCGGTAACACCTCCGAGTGCAGTTCCCGGATCGCTTTGTATGCCTTTTCCTGAATGTCTGGCCGCATCGCTAGTAACGGAAGCGCCCATTGCACCAATGTCGTGACAGTATCCAACCCACCAGTGATCATTGTCAACGAGATGGACATGAGCTCGGCCGCGTTCAGCTTGGCTTCAGGGTCGGTCATCACATTGGCCTGGATACACGATTTGTGCGTCTTGTTGGCAATCTTTTCCTCCAAGTCGTGGTTCAGCTTGTGGAGGTACACGTCCCTTCGGCGCTTAATATCCTTGGCCTCTTGATTCTGCTTGAACGCAAACAACCGCATGATTGGAATGTAATCCTGCCAATTGCCAGTGACTGACCGTGTGAATGAGATTTTCTCCTCCACCTCGATCATTTCCTTGAACATTGGGTCGTCGAGCTCTAACCGAGTGCCCCAGTTGAGAGTTAGCCCTAGGTTTAACGACAAACGCGACGCCAATGGAGCTGGGTTGAACCCATTCTCACCTCCTTTGTACGCCTCTCGGATAAACTCGACCACTTCTCGGTCAAACAATGGTACGTATGTCTGTACGGATGGTTTGTTTAGCGCCCCCGCGGCAAGTTTTCTCCGCTTCTTTAGCGACTCGTTATAAGGCGACGAGCCAATAGTGAACCCAGCAGTACTAGAGACTAGCTTGTGGAAGGTATAGAACATTGGCCGGGAGATGGTGGCGTGAGAGTTGTGGATAAACACCTTGCTGGCCCACTCGGCGTTGTTGACCACAATCACCGGGATGTTGCCCAGCATTACCTGGTACACGGGGCCATACTCCTCCGACCACTCACGGTACTTTTCTGGCGCGTCGTGTTGCAGCTGGAGAATGTTTCCAAAAATCGGCAGCCCGCGTGGACCGTGGAACCCCTTGAGTCGTGCCTTGTACCGAATAAACTCGTTGACGACAAACCACCCACCCACACCTGCTAGCAGCAGTTTGGCAATGACAAGCCCGTCAACCTCGCTTACATTAAAAATGTCTTTCAACATTGTCAAATTAGACTATAAGTACAATCTCAAGGGGCGGATCACGTTTTGTTTATATACAAAAAAAAATGCGGGGATCGATATGTTTTACCTATTTTTCGACCCTTGAAAGCAGGTGATCGTATCTGGTCTATCAGAAACCCCCCGCTCAGTACCGACAGAATTTTGCAATGCATCCAAGCTTATTGGATAATATTATAATACCGACTTTCCGGCGTCGACGGAAACAACGGCGCCCGTCATCGAGTCGTTCTCCGCCATGGCAACAAACATACCCGCGCAGTCGTCGATCCCAGTATCCTTCTTCAGCGGGGCGCCCTGTTTGATCTTTTCAATCATGTCGTCACCGAACCGCATACCCCAGTCGGTGAGCAACAGCCCTGGGCAAATAATATTGGCACGGCAGGAGGGACCGAATGTTTTGGCTAGACACTTGACCAGATGGGTCAAGGCTGCTTTGGACACTGAATAAGCCATGCTCGAACCCTCAGGGCGCAACCCCGCAATCGACCCAGACACTAGAAACGACCCACCAGTCGGGTTCTTTTCAAAGTACGGACGGGCAGCTTTGAAGATAAAGTAGTGGGATTTCACATTCATATCCATGCACTTGTCCCACACCTCCTCAGTCAGGTTCTCCAGGTCCTGAAACGCAACCATTTCGGTCCAGCCGGCGTTGGAGATTACCACATCTAGTCCATCAAGTTGCTGGGCCGCAGTATCAACAAGGGCCTGGCATGTCTCCGCTTTTGCGACATTTCCTTCGATAGCCACAGCCTTTACCCCGTGGCTTGCCACCAGTTCCGCTGCCAACTCCTCCGCCCGCTGCTTGGAGTGGGCGTAGTTGATTGCTACATTGCAGCCTTTCCCGGCCAGTTGTCTAGCCACCTCTGCCCCCAGCCCTGCTGATCCACCAGTGACCAGCGCATTTTTATCCTTGAGATTGATCATCTTTGTCTATCTGTCTATCTGTCTATTTTGAGTTGTGTCAGTGTTTTGTTGGAAAGGGATAGTACTGTTACCCCGCCTTTTAATTGTGGCTGCAACCATCACCGCGAGCCCCCCTCGCGCGCGGGCCGAGAGAGAGGGAGGGGGTCCGCCCTTAACCGAACCCTATTGAGATGAGCACCCAACACTATTCCTTGACTTTGTTTGCTAGACACAACTTTGTAAAGAAAGAAAAAAAATGTCGTGGGTTAATATTGACAAGGACAGTCCGTTCTCACTAGAGAACATTCCGTTTGGGATCGTGTCAACGGGAAACGACCCAACCCCTCGACCAGCCACAATTGTTGGCGATACGGTCCTGGATCTCAAGGCGTTCAGCGCCGGTGGAGGGTTCAAAGAGCTGGATATTGATACCAAAGTGTTTGACCAACCGACTTTGAACGCGTTTGCAGCACTGGGCAGACCAGCGCACCGGCTGGCCCGTGCTTATTTGCAAGAGGTGTTTTCTCTAGGAGGCAAGTACGAGTCCAAGCTCGAGACAAACGCGGGACTTCTTCAAGCTGCGTTGGTGAATGTAAGCGAGGTAAAGTCCCACATGCCAATGGCGATTGGCGATTATACGGATTTCTATGTCGGGTTGAACCACGCTTACAACTGTGGGGTCATGTTCCGTGGACCAGAAAACGCTCTGCAACCAAACTACTACCACTTGCCGGTGGGTTATCACGGCAGAGCCAGTTCGGTCGTGGTGTCTGGAACTGACTTGCACCGACCATGCGGACAGATTTTACCCGATCCAGCTGTGAAAACCCCGGCGTTTGCGGCGTGCAAAAAACTAGATTATGAGCTGGAGTTTGCGGCGTTTATCAGCACGCCTAACCAACTAGGCAGCCGAATTGACGTCAACAAGGCGGAGGACCACATTTTTGGGTATGTGCTGATGAACGACTGGAGCGCTCGGGATGTGCAAGGCTGGGAGTACGTGCCATTGGGGCCATTCACTGCCAAGAACTTTGGCACGTCAATCACGCCTTGGGTGGTGCTTCACGACGCGTTGGTTCCGTTCCGTTGCGGACCAATGTCCCGGCCAGACGACAAACCAGTCTTGCCTTATTTGGTCGAAAAAGAACCAAAGCCAATTTTCGACTTGGAGCTGGAGGTTGAGATTGAGACTGATTCGGGGGAGAATAAGCAAGTGGTGAGCAATGGTTCCACCCAAAATTTGCTGTTTTCATTCCCGCAGATGATTGCCCACCATACTGTGACTGGGTGTAATATGCAAACCGGCGATTTGATTGCTAGCGGGACTATTTCCGGTACCAAGCCAGGCACGTTGGGTTCCTTGATCGAAATGACCAACAGCGGCAAGCAAAAAATCACGATCGGGTCCACCCAACGAACGTTCCTGGAGGATGGCGACCGGGTTACCATGCGGGCTATTGCTGGCGCCGCTGGCAAGCGAGTTGGGTTTGGACCAGTTACCGGCAAGATCCTCCCCGCCGCACCTTAGATAAGCGTTTGTAAGCGTTAAAATTTTTGTTCACTTCGGAGCTCCGTTTTTTGCATTTAGTATATAAAGCGTGGACAGGCACCAATAAAGTAATGAAGAAAAAAAATGAGCGGACGGTTTGCATTAGTAAAACTTCCCAGGAACCCCTCGGCAAATGCATACCAAGAAGTGGCGTACGTGATGGGACGCATCCACAACATGTTCATCTCATCGCTTAATGCCATGTACGACCAAGCGCCGGCGGTAACGACGACGGGAGAAAAGCTGCGGTATTTTATGTTTTGTCAGCAATGGGTCGCCGGGATCGAGGGCCACCACCACCACGAAGAGACCACGTTTTTCCCGCAGATTGAGCAAACTGCAAACAAGCCCGGGCTGATGGCGGCCAACGTCCAGCAGCATGAGCAGTTTCACTCTGGAGTGAATCGGCTAAAGGAGTACACGCGAAACTCGGATCGAGAGTATCATCCCGGGCAGATTCGGGAGATTATCGACTCGTTTGGCGACGTGTTTTCGCAACACATGAGCGACGAGCTGGATACTCTGACCGGGCTGGAAACGTACATATCAGAAGCCAAACTCCGCGAGCTGTGGCATAATCTAGAGCGAGCAGTGCACGGTGGGTAGGCACGCCGAGGTGCCGAGTATGTTTATTTTTTTTCCGGGATCCCGACATTTTCGGAATTTACGGTACTAAACAAAAAAAATTATCTTAGCAAAATAGATCCCTCTTTAGTAAGTTCGATACAAAGGAAAAATGAGTGGCTCAGAAGAGGAAACGCCGCAACCGTTTTTCGACGATAGCGAGAAGGACCCGGATCTCAAGCTTCGTGTGCACGACTCCAACGGGGTGAACCCTCCGCAACTGCCTGAACTGTTTCCCGACGAAAATGCAAAAACCCCCAGCAGAGGCAAACGACTGCTCACGTTTTTCCGCCCTTACTGGCTGCTCGACTATTACGACTGGAAGTCGCTCAAGATTGTGATCCGCACGTGGGTCACGGTATGGGTGAGCTGCCTGCTGGTAATCATCCCGCGGTCGAGTAATTGGCTCGGCATGGCGTCCTACTTGATGGTCATTTTCAGCTTTATCCTTGCGTGCGGTAGCTTTTCCATTGCTCAGTCAATTCTTGTCGGGGTTCTTATCATGGTGTTTTCGCTGTATGGGTTCGTGCACCAAGTGGTTGCCCTGGGGATCGCCTCGCGGCTGAGGGGCAACCACCCAAAAGAGTACTATATCCAGCAGCTTGTGGAACAAGGGATATGCGAAAACAACCCGCAGACTCTACCTCAGTGTTTCCAATCGGTAATGTTCCACGGGCATTTCCTAACCGCTAGAACCACGATTGTATTTGCAGTGGCCACGTTTGTCGGGGTCGCGACGTGTGTGTGCGTCAAACTCAAATCGCCAAAGCTGATGATTGGCGGCGTGGTGGCCATCATCAACATGCTCATTCCCCTAATCTACGGGGTTATGATTCCATACTTTGACCCAAAGCTTATCGGGTTGATTGTGCTGAAACCGTTGGGGTTGACATTGGCGTTCTTTGTCGTGGCCAGTGTGCTGATTTTCCCGAAAAGCTCCAGCTGGCAGTACTTTGAAGGCTACATTTCCGCGCTAGGGATTTTCCAAAAAATGGTGCAAAGCCATTTTTACATTCTGCAGCATGACCGGCCAAGCGAGCGGGAGCATGGGTTTGACCGGCACCGCAAGCTTCGAAGCGCTGCGGCTCAGTTGAAGGCTCAGTTCATGGCCAGCGCCCAGGACGAATCGGCCTTGGATATAGAAGTGACGTATGGGCGGTTAGACCATCACACTGCGCTCCGGTTCTCCAAACTAATGAAGGAAATGCTGTATAAACTTCAGGGCATTGAGGTGTTTTTTGATTATATCGACGGGTGCCGCGCGGTGATTATGGGCGAGAAACGCGCCGTGGCGGTTGGCAAGTTTGAAAACAACCAGCGCCACGAACTCACCGAGTTGATTAGCGTGGATAGTATGGAGGAGCTGGATCATATCATGGACGAGGTGTGGCGCACCTCGCGACCTACTTTTGAACGGTCGCGCGACGCGTTTCAAGCAATCATGGATTGGATCTCGGCCGCTAACGAGTTTCGAACTTATTCGGTGTTTGCCAAGTCAAAGCACCAGAAACGGCAGCAGGAGTGTGCACAGCGGATTGTTGAGGCCAAGCAGACTCTGGATGAGACGATTGCGAATTTGGAAAAGGACGGGGAGTTGCACCATGGGATTGACAAGCACGGCCAGATGCAAGCGTGTTTTGTGCGGTTCTTGATTCGTGAAATTGCTCAATGTGCCGAGCGGATCCTCCAGCTGTTACTAGCAGTGGATCAGCAACGACCCAACCCATGCTTGCTCTTGCCATGGACCAAACCACTTGATCTTCCACCCGCTGTTGAGGATGATTCTCAGAGCCCACCGGCGGAGGGGACCCAAGTTCGGGACCCAGAAGCCCGTCCTCCAACCAACTTTGGACAGAAACTGGGGCTCAAATTCTATCATTTGCAAAAAACAGTGTTTAGCGACAAGATGCTAAACTGCGCGGTGAGATGCGCTATATTCACGGTGGTATCGATCATCCCGATTTACTCGCCGTCAACCGCGTGGTGGTACTACTCTAACCGGTTAGTGTGGGTGCCGATCATGGTGGCCATGTCAGCCAGCGGGTACCTCGGCGATAACGTCTACGTGACGCTGGTCAACCTTGTCTACACGTTTATCGGGTGTTTGGTCGGGCTGGTCGGGTGGTATGTGGGCAATGGCCGCGGCAAGGGCAACTACTATGGTATGGCAGCGGTATGCGGCGTGATTAGCATCTTTCTAATCTTTTACCGCCATTTTTCGCAGCATTTCCGGCCAATGCCGCCAATCTATGTATGTGTCACGTTTGCGTTGGTAATGGGCACGTCGTGGGTCGACACCCAGGTTCCCCAGCTCAGTAACATTGGGTATGGATGGGACGTGGCTTGGAAACGATACGTCAGTGTCTCTGCAGGGTTGGCAATCGGGTTTATCGCAATGATTGTACCCAAACCGTTTACTATCAAAAAAGTGGTGCGGTCGAATTTGGGCACAATCATGAAGTCGATTGGTCAGTTACACGCCGATGTGGGTGCGTATGCGTTACACGGCGCGTTCAACAACCAACAAATCGTCAGCATCAACATGTTTTTGATGGACACCATGAGCAAGAGCCAGACAGTACGGTTCGAACCGCCGCTTCAGGGTGCGTGGCCAAAGGATCTATACTACCTGATTCTTAAAATGCAGTGGGATGTGGTGCTGCTTTATGAGTACATGCATGGGGTGTTTAAACACAGCGATCCTAGCAACCACGAGGAGATGCTTCGATTATACGGGTGGATGGACACACAACTCAACGCGGACCTGCTCTCCTCGATGCACATGTGTGGGGCGTCGTTGGTGATGCGATCGCCACTTCCTTTACTAACCCCTACCCGGCTTTCCAAACGTCACTTGGAAAACTGTCCTGTTGATACTAATACCCTTTCCGTGGATACTCTAGCCGGGTACGCCATCATGCAGCATATTTACTTCCGCCTCGACGCCATGATGCTGATATCCAAGCAACTAGTCGGCGAAGAGTACAACTTTGACGACGCGTTTTACAAGTCTGTATAAAATTTTTTTATTATTAGAATAATTGCTCAAGAAGTTAAATATTACGCCCAAGCTCTGCGCATTGGTTTAGAAAAGACTGAGGACTGCACAGTTCTGTTGACCCGTATGCCACTTTTTTAACCCCGCCAGTTCTCGCCGCAACCCAGTCTTGAAGGTTGCAATACTCGTTATAGTTGCCTCCACCGACAGTGAAAATAATCGCCTCGTCGTAGCTGTGGCGTTTGGGAGGACGCGACACGGCGCCACGCGTGGCCCGTGGGTCAAAGTACAAATAATCGTCAGTCGCCGAGTGGGTGCTGCTGTTGGAAGACAAGTTTGGCTCCAAAATGCTCTCCACAATCTTGGTGATTGGCAGGTCCTTGGACGCTGGAAGCATGTTCTTGACCCCAGCCACCAAATTGCCAAACCCCTCGCTAATCACCCGACCTTGATCCAGCCCTTTAGTTAACCGGTTGGTAAACCCAGTCAAGTTGCTAAACAGATTTTCCTGAGAAGAGGCAGTGGTTTGCGAGCTACTAGACGGGGCATAAGAAAGCTGTGCCATCTTGTTGAGCTCCTTGTTCCGCTTGACATATGCCAACGCGGCCATATCGCACCCAGCAGTGCTCAACGCGTTTTCATACTCCTTGAGCTCGGCCGCGGTGATTCGGTCGTTTAGAATATAGTAAATGATAAACAGCCGCATCTTATCCTGAGGCTGGAACTGCTCCTTGCTAATCATCTCCAGCATTTGCTGCTTGGTCTGTTTCGTCACATTCTCCTCGGCCTCAAAAAACTCGGCCAGCCCTCGATCACCCACCGCTTTCAACAATGCAGTGGCAATGTTCATGTGCATGTCAATCGTCTGTTTTCTAGCAGTAAGCAGCGGCAACTGAGTCACTGCCGCTTCCAACTTTTTGGTCTGTCCTCCGGCAGTTGCTTCCATCATTTGCTGTGGGTCTTCAAAGTCGGTAATTCCGGTAGTGCTGGTCAACTCGCTAGCCTCTTGCTTGTATTTTTTTAGCGCCTCATCCAAGTTATCCGCTACTTCTGGGAATGGCAGCCGCGAGTTGCCATTCCAGAAAAAGTCGCCAGGGTCTAGATCGTAGTTTCGCGCTTGGCCCTCTACATTCACCTTGATTCGGTTCAGATTCAGCTCGCACGCGTCATTCACCAGCGATTGATAAGTCCACGAATGAGCAAACATGGACACCAAGTCAATATTCCGGTCTAGAATTACCAACACCGGTCGATTCCCAGCTGGATTATTACCACCCCCGCCGCCTTGCTTGTCGTTTCTCGAGTTCATGACGTGGTTGCGAAGCTTTTTATCCAGGCTAGTGGCCACCGCCTCGGCTGCGTTACCCCGCGTGCATCTAATAATTGGAATGCTCCCGGATGTGAGCACCACCGAAAAGAGTCCATTCACAATATGGTCAATCACCACCTCGATTTGCTGGTCAGTAACCCCCGGGTTGTTTAACGTTTTGTACACATCCGCCATCCCCAGCGAGTAGATATTCGGCTCCGTGACGATAAAATTCAGGTATTGATCGTACAGCTGGGAAATATTGCTAGAGGTGTTGCTAGACATTGTGGCTTGAGCCAATCCCTCGAGCAAGTTTCGCGGCAAGGGCGATGTAAAGTTTAGGCTTGCCGAATCGTACAGCCCCCGTTCCATATCACTAGCGATAATATCAATGTTTTGCTTGGTGGGGGCTACAAAGTACACTGCAGGGACGTCTGGCAACGCGAACCGCTCAGACTCTAGCAGCATGTGCACGGTGATCCCACATTGATGCAAATCGTGCACTCGAAGCACGCTCGAAATCACATTCTGGCCAAGCTTGTCGAATACCAGCACTTTCCAGGTCTTTTGGTCATCTGCAGATTCATCTTGGTTTAGATTTAGCATCCGCTTGATTGCATCGGTTTGTTTGTCGCGTAGACTAGCATCTACAGTCTGCAACGACATTCTTGTTCTTGTTCTTATTCTTGATGTACGTGTTAATCGGGGGGTAGGTAGGGTAGGGCAGGCGCAAAAAACCGGTGTTGGGATCTTTTTTTTTTCAGGTCACATTACTGGATATCACGTGACCTCATGAACTGAACATGCCGAATGCGGCAGGCGGGGGAATCGTTTTAGGCAAGTCTTGATGGTAATTTCCGCCGCACTCAAGAAGAGGGGTTGTATTTTAGTTTATATAGCATGAAAAATTCGATACATGTACAAGAATGGATAATGATAAATTCCGGAATAAATATGCTGCCCCCAGAACTGGTCAGAATCGTTCTGGAGTATTTATTCGATCAGGATGCCGAGAAGCTGCCTCAGTACGCGTTGGTGTGCACACAATGGCTTGACATTGTGCTTAGTCTGCACATTGGGTGGGATGGGTATTTGATTACCAATGTGCTGCGGTATTACGACAATTGCGCGGTGATACCCGGCCGGATCAACTCGATTTACGCCAAACACGTTCGACTGTTGGACATGACCGCAGATTTGGAGTATAGTCAGCGAGTTAAAAGCGCTTTGGAACGAGGACTGAGGCTTGACAACACTTCGGCAGTTCAGTTGCCAGTCTCAATGCTTGATGTTGGCAATTTGTTGATTAAAACCCGGCTTCAGGTGTTGATTCTTACCTGGGGAGGCTCTACTGATTGTTTGAACACCGATTCAAGCACGCTCGATGCGGACCGTACATATGTCTGCTTGATTTTGGAGTGGGAAGAGAGCACCCCACTGCCAACGCAGATTAATGATTTGGCCAGGGTGATCGAAACGTACCCGCTTACTGAGCTTGTCATGGACAAGGTCAAACTAGGGGTGAGAGAGCTGGAATTGGTGTCGCAAAACCAACATATTCGAGTCTTGCATATTAATGCGATGGAGCACGGGCTTATTGACAAGGTGTCTACAAATGCCATCAAGTTTCTTGGCCAGTTAACGGACATCTCAATGGGTCAGTCTGGAGATGCCCGGCAACACCAAGATATCTTGCGGGTTATACCGCATCTTAAAAACCTCAAGGTGATTGAACTCACGCGAAGATATATCCAGGATAGCGCTGCCTTGTTTGTGGAGATTTGCAAATGCTTGGCGGTGCATTGCCCGTATTTGGAAAAATCCTCAATCGCTTGCATGACCAAAAAACTGGTGCCTGAATCTCGGCATGTCAAGTTTTGTGCGGGTATAAACGAACTCAGCGCGCTCCGACTAAAGCTACTAGATTTTGACTTGATGACTCGGACAGAAACGGGGCTGAAATTTACTGACCAGATTCTCTGGCAAAACTTTGCCTGGCTCACTGAACTAGTAATGCCCCATGCTACATGCCTAACCACAGACACGTTTATCCGTCTAAGCAAGCACTGCAAACGTTTGGAACGAATCGACTGCAATGTGTCAATTGACCAGTGTGATGTGAAAGAACAAGGCGAGGTGTTTGTTGAGCTCAAAAAGCTGCAAGGGAACGTGACTGGCCTTGGCAGCGATATATGCATATTTGAGCTATTTGAGGAGCTACTTGCTAACTGTGCCGGGGAGGGCAATTACACGTGCCATTGTACCAAACCTGTGCACAAGCTTTATATCGTTTAAAAAAAAATAAATAAAAAATAAAAAAAACTAGGCAAAACAGATATCCCACCCCCTGCTCTGAATAATACCGTACCAGTCGACGCGTCTCGACCCAAAATCATCCCGGTTCCACACCTCCTCCATCAAATGCTTGGCGCGCTTGATATTGCGGGCCAGGTTGCGTTCATAATACCGGTCAAACTTGACGCCGATCATTTTGCGCGATTCCACGTCAATGCAGTTGATGCCGCAGATAAACAATGGGAACACCACCCCACCTTCAACGCGCGTCTCCAAAACTCTGTCCAGTTTGTCCCTAAGCTCGGCGTTTAAACACTGCATCTCGATCGATCCCGAGTTCATTCGCGATACGGCTTGGCGCAGATGGATACGCGCCGTGAGCTGGAAACACTCAAATAAACTGAGCTGTTCGTCCAGTTGCTGGTTATTCAGCAAAATCATGTCTAGCGGATCCGGATGGCACGACATGATACTCTGCTCTAGTTCTTGAGTCCGGTTGCGGATCAACCGAATCGTATTCACCGTGTTCACCGTGGTGGACGCCGAGTCCACTGCCAGGTCGGAAATCTCCGCGAGAATCTTAAACAGCGGCTGGCAGCACCCAATCAGCGCGTCGAGACCAAACCCATGCTTCATAATCTGGTCGTACTCCTCGGACCGAAAATGAGTGTTTCTGGCGCAGGTTGATGACGCTAGCAAATCGTGGTAGGCGAAATTAGACGCCAGCCAGCGCAACCGGCTATCACTGGCAAACTTGCTCAACCCGCCAAACTGCTTGATCATACCCGCTGCGGCGGTAAGATGCTTGTCCCAGTGCATCACGTCACCACTACAAATCTCTGCTGAACAAACCAACAGCATTGACGCTAAGGATGTAACGCTCTTGTCGTGTTTGTTGGTCTCAATCGCGCGGTTGAGGTAGTATAGTGCCGAGTCCTGCATCTGTCCTTTACCCTTGTGGAACCCGGCCCACGCGACAAGCGAGTACATTACCGAGTCGTCCTCGTGCGCCATTGGCACAAACACGTTTAGAAAGCTGTTGGAGTCTTCGGTCGACACGCAAATGAGCCGGGCTAGCTTGTCGCGAAAGTAGTCGAATAGATGAGTGCCGACTGGATCCAGCTGCTGCAGCGACTGCCATACTGAGGGTGCCAACCCGGTTGGACTCGGCACAGCTGTCGCTACAATGTTATTACTGTTTTCAACTGGTTTTTCCAGAAACGGGCCGAATATCTGCGCACAGGTGTCTGGGGATAATCCGCTGACAAACTCTGGTGGTGGGTCGTTCCCAGGCTCCAGATACTCTTCTATACTGATCCCTTCGGTGTGTAAATGCGTATCGTCCTCCGGGTGCTCCTCTTCGGGTATTAATTCATCAGCCTGTTGTTGCTGTAGTTTGGTTGGTTGATTAGTGGAAATGCTTTTCCGACGCTTGTTTTTGCGCTCGGTGCCTGGTTGTGGATAATCGCAATCCAAATCCAACCGTGAGCATGCCCCACATGTCGGTTTAGCCTCATCACACCGCTTCTTGCGCTTGCGGCATGTAAAGCACCCAGTTCTTGATCTCGGTCGTTTGCTCCCATTACTCCCGGAATCCCCTGGTGTCGGTGGAGGCGATGTCATTGCCGTCATTTCTTAGCATACAAGTGAAAAAAAAAAAAAAAAAAGAGAAAAAAAGAAAGAGAGACTGATATACGAAAAAAGAAAAAGGTGAGTACGGTACGGGCCCAGTGTCCCGAAACTCAACCGGAAACGGGGGGCGGGGGTGGAGGAAGGGAGGGGAGGGTCGCGCGACGCACGCATGAGATGAAAATAATAATACCGTAGTGATTACATAACAATTTATAGATCTATGAAAAAAAACTTGTAAGTGTTATATAGGTAAACTACTGTTTCAACGACGATCTGCCAGCCTTCAACAGCTCATCACAGAGCAACAAATTGCTTGCAATACCGGTAGCGCTGGCAATGCTGTTTCGAATCACTCGGAAAGAATCGTAAATCCCATCCACAGTAGGGTCAGTTGGCTCGCCAGTTTCCAAGTCAATACCAACAACCTCGCCTTGTTCATGAGCATCCTTGGCCTCGGTCAAAGTCTCGTGGGTATCAAACCCGGCGTTGGAAGCCAGGGTCTTTGGAATGACCAGCAAAGCATCCGCAAACGCCTTGACACCAAGTTGATGCTTACCCTTAAGGTAGTTCTTTTCCAGGTACGAGCTAGCCGCGATTTGAAACGCCCCAGCCCCTGGAACCACACAATTGTCTTTAATTGTGTTGGACACGGACCGCAGCCCGTCCCGAACCGCGTCCTGGACTTGAGTAATGGTATGCGAGTTTGGACCCTTGATCAGCACCGTAACCGACTTTGGTTCCCGCACTTGCTCCACAAACGTAAACTTTTCCTCGCCCATGGTGTGTTCGTACACTAGCCCGGCCCAACCCAGCACATCTGGAGTCATTTCCTCAACCGAGTTTTGCGCAACCCCGCCACAGGTTAGTTGCAAACGTTCCATGTTTCGACGCTTGGCCCGTCGCAACGCCAAAATCCCATTCTTGGCTAGTACGTCCAAACTCATTGGGTCAATCCCTTTTTGGTTGATGATTACAAATCCCTCGCCCTCTTTGCAAATCTCCTTTTTCAGCTCGACAATCTTGGCCAATTTTTCATCCACAAATTTCCGCTCGCTCTCCACTAGCTTGTCACGTTGCTCGGCACTGCTATAGTAGAACCCAGAGTTGACCTCGCTCTTTTCATACTCAAGAGACACGTTTAGCGTCAAAATGTGTGCGTTTTCCACCCGCTTTGGCATATCCGGGTGCCGAGCGCCGTGATCCAACACCAACCCCTTGACTAGCTGGGTATCGGCAGCGGATTGATGCTGCATCTTTTGAATCTCAATCATGTGCAGGTCAATAGATTCGTTGGCGTTCCAAATCGCTAGAACCGCGTCCGTGACAATTGGCACCATGACATTGGCCAACTCTGGCTTCAACTTGGTCATTAGCGAGGACCGCGCCACTGCAAGCAGCAACTCTCGGTCAATAGTTGGCTTTTGCACAAATTGCTCCAAAAACTCTAGAGTAGCTTTTCGAGCAGTCTCAAAACCTTCAGTAATAACTCGTGGATGCATCCCCTCGCTGATGTACCGTTCTGCTTCTCGCAGCAATGCCCCAACGTACAAACACACCGAGGTGGTACCATCCCCTGTGATATCATCCTGGGCGGTAGCGCCCCGGGCAATCATCACTGCAGTAGGTGATTGGATCTGCATCTCGGATAGTAGCACTTTACCGTCCTTGGTCAGCTTGATGGTGCCAGATCCGTCCACCAGCATCTTGATGGTCCCCTTTGGGCCCAAGTTGGACGCCAGCACGTTTTGCAAGCCTTGGGCTGCGCTAATGTTGACATTGAGTGCTTGCTGCCGTCGCAATGACTCTGCTTTCGGGTTGAGTAACTGTACAGACGACATGATTTTGTGTTTGAAAAGAAGTGTGTTGTCGTCGTCTAAAAAAGAGTGGAAGGAAAAAATTGAACACGCGTGTGGTTCTTGGTGGAAAAAAATTCTTTTCGCTTCCCAACGATTTACCCGGTAGTATAGAGTGCCTGTGCCTGTGGGCGACTGACTTTATTTTTTCCATCCATCTAACCCTACCCGCACAAGTGCAAATGCAAGTTCAGGTGCTATTTGACGGGTTCAGATCCGAGCTGGATGAGTACCATGCGCAGAGGGAACGGGTGATCAAGGCCAGTCGGGATATCACGGCTAGCAGCAAAAAGGTCATTTTTGCGCTGCAGAGGATTGATGCGGATAATGTGGATAAACTGCACAACGACAATGCAGTAGCCAAAAACCTGGCGGAGATTGACGAGCGGATTAAAAGCGTATGGCCGGATGTCACTGGGGATACTAATTCGTGGCGGTACTATAAACAGTTTACCGGGTGTTTACAGGAATGGATCGAGGCGGTTTCGTTCCAGCATTTCTTGGAGCATCGTACTGTAATCACCCATCAAGAGGTTTGTGACAAGATGCCCGGGATTATGATTACCAAAGGGGATTATATCCTCGGGGTGATGGATCTGACTGGGGAACTAATGAGGTATGCGATTGCAAACCTGTCTGATCGAGCCGATACATCCACCCGAGGTGTTTCCAAAGTCGCCATGCAGATTGTAAACACCATGCGCCAGTTCAAGGCCGAACTTTCCCTACTGGATATATCCCAGGTTGAACGGTCCCTGCAGATCCGGGAACTGGGCAAAAAGATTCATGTGTTTGAAGCATCACTCGGTAAAGTCGAGCAGGCTATTTATTCGCTTCTAGTACGAGGCATTGAAGTCAACAGTTTGTCTTAGCAATTCTTTTTTTTCTTTCTGTATAAATAATATAATGCGCAGGGTTAACAGGGTTAAGGGTTAATAGGGGTTAGTAAAAGGTTAGTATATAAATTTAGCAGTCGTCAGTCAGGTCGGTATAAACAATTTCCCGCACCCTTGGTTGTTTATGCTGCATTGACTCTGCAGCGTCCGACATTTCCGAATTGAACAACCGCTGGTTCCATTGCCAGCCTTGATAATCTACCATGTGTAGTTGGAATGATAACAAACCTGTTTCGTCTTTACCGCGGTCGATAAACTGCCAGTAACCCTGAGTCAACATTTGGGCACCTTGAAATGAACCCCGCCGTTGGTTCCATGGCGATGATGCATATTCGTGTGGTGAAGCCGCCGGACTGATTGATGGTTTTGGCGGCGCTTGGAGCTTTGCAATACGACTCTTGTTGAATTTTTTGCTACTAGCGGTGGATGAACTGCTGCCTGAGACGCTGTCTGAAACGCTACTGGTGGCGGCGCTTAAACTAGACTTCTTTTTCTTGTTGATTGGGGACAACGACACGCCAGTCTTTTTTTTAACCTTGGCTGAGGCCGTTGTTTTCTTCTTGGATTGATTCTTTGGCATCACTAAATCAAGCGCAGTTTGTTGTCTTATTTTTTTTTCTCTCTCTTTCTTTCTGGGCAATCTTAATAGGGCGCTTGTCCAGTTGCGTAGTTGTTTTTCTTCTTGATGGTGGCTGTTATCTGGAAACATCGGTGACCGGAACCTCCTCATACCCGTCAACAAAGTCAAGAATAACCTTGCCCGTTTACGTCATCTTCCTATCCTACAAGCTGTACTTTCTATTTTAATAAACTTTAACCCAGGCAGATTATAATAGAGTATAATAGGTAATGGTCATGCACTTGAGAAAACCAATATGACCCCATACCAAATACCAATGGCGTGGAATCCCGGGCTTGGTTTTTTTTTTTGTGGCTTGTGTTACCATGCAGGTGACCCGCTCCGTGCCCGGTCCGGTCGCGTGCCTCACCTGTCCTGATACCGTGCACGCCCACGGCCCCCTATAATTAATTAACGTAGCTGGTTCGCAAGTCAAAAAAAAAATGAAGTCACAGCTGTATATACGAAACTTGTAATGGCTAGGATTCCGTATCGCGAATTCTGACCGGCCAGTGTCGCGCGCGCGTCTTTTGATCATAATCCAGCGCTTATATATTTACAAAGGGAGGTGGCGTCTGTTGGGCAGTTTAGTCTTCCTAACGCGCGCCTCTAAAGAGCGCCCTAATAACAATTTTTTTCATCGCACTCCTTAAATTATAAGGGGCGCGTAATATAAAACCACAGTACTATGAACAAGAAAGAAAGAAAAAAAAAATAATAAAATAATAATACAGTTAACGTTAGCGGATTAAATTAAAAAAAGGTCCTAGTTATCATCGTCATTGGCCATATCTGCCGACGTGATAATCATGGCCGCATTAGGGGTCTTTTCCTTGGGCTGTTTTTTGAACCTGCCAAACACCTTCTTGCCCAGTGTTTTGTTACTTGTCTTTGCGTCCAAGGTTGGCGAGCTCGGCTGCGATTTGTCATTCGAGTTGGAGAACGGCGCCGGCGGCATCAACGACTCATCATCATCCTCGTCCACTACATCCTCTTCTTCTTCAATCCGTTTGATACTTTGGTTGTTATTATTGCTGGTATTAGTAAAAAGCTTGTCGATATGGGCCTTTTGCCACCCATAAATCGCCTCCTCGTCAGCCCGCATTTCCGGCGGGCTTAGTGTAAACTTTAGCGTCATGTCGCGGCTATACTCTTGCTCATTAGGGAACCCAAACTCGACAATCTGGTCAAACATTGACACGTCACTGTTCAGCAGCTTGAGCTTTTGCCGCGTCTCATCATTGTAATATTTCCCGCCCTGTGCCATTGTGGCCGGAGAGCTTGCCATTGTAGCTGCTGCCAACGTGGTGGTCATTGATCTGTAAGTTGTTGTGGTGGTGGTGTGCAAAGAAGAAGAAGGGGAGGTTGACGGCTTGAGCTTTTTCCCAGCGGCGCTATTGCTGCTGTTGCTGCTATTGCTGGCGGCGGGGGCGATCGGGGCCAGGGTGGTATTATTATTAATATTCGAGCTGCTGGTTGCCGATCTTGGGGTGGTGACGCTATTATGGTAATTCTCCGTGGGCATTAGCCCCGCCACAGAGTTGAAACTGGGGCTATCTCGCTCGTTGGCGTTGGCGTTGGCGTTGGCGTTGGAAATGGAGCGAGACGGCGACGTTGGTGGTAATGGTGGTGGACTAATCCCCAGCTTTTTTTTATTCCTCGGCCGTGATGAAAGCTCGTATATAGACTCGCGGTGGTCGGAATTTGTCGACGCCGCACTCGTGCTCGTCCGTTTCTGCTCACCCCCACTGCTAGGGGTAGTAATCGCACTAGCGTACTGCTGCTGCATTTTAGTGTCCAGGCTCGTCGTTGGGCTCGTGGGTGGTTGGGGAAGCGGACTCAAATCTAATGCCCCGATAGATGGCAACGGCGGTAAAGGTGGAAGCGCCGGTGGTGGTTCTCGTCTAGGAAATGAATGCAAACTTAGCCGGCTCGTTGTAGGCAGTCCTGAAGTTGTTGGTGGAGGCGGCGGTGGCTGGCTCGGCGGAGGTGGTGGTGAATTCGCGGTCTGATATTGATGGTGATGCGCTAGATTTGTGTATGAATTTCGTGCAGTTGATGGCGGCGAGTTGTTTGTCAAAATGCTGGATATTGATGATGAAGTCGATGAGGAGAGCGGTGGTGGTGTACTAGGAGAGTACGTATAGGTGTACGAATGGCTCGTAAAAGTTGCTGCAACCGGCGGCATCTTTCCTGCTCCTGCTTCTGCTCCTGCTCCTGCTTACCTAAGTATCTTTTTTTTTTTTTTCGTCACTCTTTTTTGTGCGCTTTGTGCTGCACTGCTGCTCTTGCTCAATTTCTGAAAACCCCCTTATAGTACTGTACTCGGTTATTTGAAAAGTGAGGTGTGACGCTCGAAACAAATATGCATGAAAATTCCTTACCGTACTGGCTGTTTGTAAATTCGGTATAGTGCGGAATGCCTGCTTTATATATATATGGGTCCGAAAAATATCCAGAGGTTGGTTCAAAAAGCCAGGGTACCAAATTTCCAACTGGCATGGATCTGGGCAAGTACTGGTATTTATACGATCCCCCGGGAATTGCCTGGCCAAAATTTTTTTTTTCTTCTTCAGCAAGTTGGTGAAGCAACGGAAGTACAAATTAAGGGTGACCCTACGTCGATTAGAAAAATATCTGACTCTCCAACAGGCAACACAGATGCAGCTGGTTACCTGTATAGATACGCATAGCGAAACCTCCGAAAAAAGTAAAACTAACCCAAGGAATCTACAATGTTGCAAAGTGTTGGATTGCACACAAAGAGAAAATGTGGACTGGATTATTATTTTATAAAGCCCAGGTCCATGTCTATGTCCATGTCCATGTCTATGTCCATGTCCATGTCCAGGGGTTTCACATTTTTATTTTTCCTACTACCCACTGCTCTACTTACTTACTCCCCATGATCCATAAAAAAACTACTGTATCACAGATTGGCATATAGGGAGGCATTTTTTTTTTTAATTCTTTTCGGCAAAAAGCCTGGCTGCCGGGCGCGCGCGCGCGCGCGAGATCTTCCTTCCTCCCTCCCCCATCGAATTACAGGGTTATTATGATTCCACCCACGGCTAGACATGTTACAGCATCAAGTTAATAGGTTAAAAGCTACAAAATAAGATTTTTTTTGAGACCTTGCTTGGGAATAAACCCCGATCGATCGATTGCGGCGTGTTTATTTGCAGTAGTCAGTTAGCTTATACTACAGTACAGTGCATTCAGTACGTAGTAGACAGGGATCAGAGAAGCAGCACGGCTTTTAAAATTCTAAGAAAGCCGTGGGATGGCCCCGCCTGGAGAGTTGTCCAATCGGGCGGTCAGCACCTCGCAGCCGTCCTCAGTGACCAGCAGAGTGTGTTCAAACTGCGCGCTCCACCGGCCATCTTGCGTGACAGAGGTCCAGTTATCGGGCCACATTTGATCCCGGTACGAACCCAAGTTCAGCATTGGCTCGATAGTAAACGTCATGCCTGCTTTACAAACACCAATACCCTTGTTTTTCGCATAATGAGGCACGCTTGGTGGCCCGTGGAACAGTTGGTTAACCCCATGTCCCACATAAGTCTTGACAACAGAACAACCATTCTTTTTGGCGTGCTTTTCAATAACGTCACCAAAGCTTCGGACCAACGCACCTGGCTTGACAGTGGCAATCGCCAGATCCAATGCTTCTCGAGTGGTCTCGACCAACCGGACCGCATCGGGATCGGCCTTGGCCTTGTCACCGACATAATAAGTCTCGTTCAAATCAGAATGCACCCCATCCTTGTAGATTGAAATGTCCAGGTTGATGATATCACCGTCTTGTAGAGGCCGCTTGTCTGGAATCCCGTGGCAAATCACCTCGTTGATCGAAGTACAGCATGATTTTGGAAAGTTGTAGTAGTTTAGCGGCGATGGGTACGCGTCTCGGTCCATACACGCCTGGTGAACAACCTCGTCAATCTCATCGGTAGTAGCACCTGGTTTCGCAGCAGCCGCTGCAAGATCCAACACTTCACGAGCCAAGATACTCACACGCTTCATTGCGGCAATAGTCTCGGCGTCTAGCGTTGGAATCGCGGTGTTTCGACCTAGCCGCTGCTCGGCGCGTGGGATCCCGTCATCAGCGTGATCAGGCTTGACCACTCCTTCTTTGATTGGTCGGCGTGGAGTCAGCGGGTACTGTGCTCGCAACTCGCCAGTGTAGATGCTAGATGGGAATGGGTCGTGTAGCTTTTGTGGATGGCTTAGTTTATGAGCGGCCCAGTTCTTTTTAAAGCAAGCCTGGTCGCAAAAGTAGCTATCAGTGCCGTTCTTTAAACAGGTCGGGCATTTTAGCGACGACGCTTCGTTTGGGCATTCGACACCAGAACACTTCATTTTTCTGGCTATTCTTTTTGTATTAGCGGGTTGTGTGTGTGTGCTTGTTTTGTCTAAACGTTGAGAAAAAAATTTGCCCTCTTTCTCCCAGCCAGTGCCAGTGCCAGTGCCAGTGCCAGTGCCAGCGCTAGACGCCGCCACTGTCTCTATCATTAGACGTCGAGATTACAATTAGCTATCAACCCCTTTTATCACTCTCTGTATTATACGCCCATAAATCATTTTATATAAACTTTCGTACAATTTTTGAATCTAGGGTTTGACTTGACAGTTGAGGCGATTGAAAAAAAATATGCGCCGCACAAGTCACGTGCCACCAAGTTTGGTGAAAAAATTTCAACCCGCGGGCGCACTACGCCTTTGCACCAAGGAAAAAAAAATTTTCTTGTCTTGTCCACTCCCACTCACACAAACTCACCCAATACGAACCTCCCGAATCAGCCAGATCAGTGAGGAAACCAGTGAATAAAATGGCCGACTATTTGTTGTTTGAAGAAGCCGCTGGGTACGCCGTGTTCAAGGTCAATGTCCAACCGGAGGACATTGGCGCACGACTAAAAGAAGTACAAGAAGCGTCTAGCGATTTGGCCAAATTTGGCAAGTTTGTGGAAATTGTCACTTTTGCTCCGTTCCAAACCGCCGCCGAAGCGTTGGAAAACGCCAATGATATTAGCGAGGGGATTGTCAACGACCGATTGAAGAATTTGTTGAACGAGGTGTTGCCAAAACCATCCAAAAAGAACAAGATCAAACTCGGGATCAGCGACAAGAACCTGGGTCAAAGCATCAAGGATGTAGTGTCTGGCGTTGAGACTGTGTCAAACGAGGTGGTTCAAGATTTGCTACGAGGGATCCGTGTTCATGGCGACAAGCTGATCAAGGAGCTGCATGAAGGTGATGCGGAACGAGCCCAGTTGGGTCTAAGTCATGCTTATTCTCGAGGCAAGGTGAAGTTCTCGGTCAACAAGAATGACAACCATATTATCCAGGCTATTGCCCTGCTCGACCAACTGGACAAGGATATCAACACCTTTGCCATGCGATGTAAGGAATGGTACGGATGGCATTTCCCAGAATTGGCCAAGATTGTAAGCGACAACAATACGTATGCCAACTTGGTGCTGCTGATCAAGGACAAGAGCAACGTGGATGATGACATGAAGCACGACCTTGCCGCTTTGGTCAAGGATGATGAAGGGGTTGCGCAACGAATTATTGACGCTGCCAAGTCGTCCATGGGTCAGGACATTTCCGAGGTGGATATGGTCAATGTGACTACATTTGCGCAGCGAGTGGCTAATATTACTGCGTACCGAGCCAAGCTGGCCAACTACTTGACGCAAAAGATGGCGCACGTGGCGCCAAACTTGAGCGAGTTGATTGGCGAGACTGTCGGCGCGCGGCTAATCTCCCACGCTGGTTCTCTAACCAATCTGTCCAAATACCCAGCTTCTACCGTGCAAATCTTGGGTGCCGAAAAGGCGCTGTTCCGAGCCTTGAAGACCAAGGGCAATACCCCAAAGTATGGTTTGATCTACCACTCTTCGTTTATTGGCAAGGCTGGCATGAAGAACAAGGGCCGAATTAGCCGGTTTTTGGCAAACAAGTGCTCTATTGCATCAAGAATTGACAACTACAGCGAGTCTCCAACCACCAAGTTTGGTCAGGTGTTGAAGCAACAGGTTGAAGAACGGTTGGCGTTTTTTGACACTGGTGCTCCACCTACCAAGAACGCTGACGCCATGAAGATGGCGCTGGATGAGGTGTATGCCAGTGTCCCAGATGGTGATGCCATGGATGTTGATGATGACGAGGATGATGACAGTGATAAGGAAGAGGAGAGCCCAAAGAAGAAGGAAAAGAAGGACAAAAAGGAAAAGAAGGATAAAAAGGAAAAGAAGGAAAAGAAGGACAAGAAGCGGTCCAAGGATGGTGATGATGAGTCGCCAAAGAAGAAGAAGAAGAGCAAGAAGGAGTAAATGTTTGTAGTTTTGGTAATTACTGCTTTGTTGTTTATTAATTTATGGGAAAATTGTTTTTTGTCTAAATGTACAGCGACCGGTCGTAATCATCCTTGACTTTGAGGGTTGGTAGGTCGAGTAGGTTGGCTAGGACTCTAGTCAACTGAGGGGTGAGTTGCTCAAAATCAACCGCCTCGTGGCCTTCGGGACCTTCTCCACGGGCCACAATCGCTGTGCACTCGACCCCATCCCGCTGGCATTTTGACAAGATAGATGCCATGACCCCACGTAGCATAAATGGCGGTGGAAGCACCGGCAGACCGGCCACACTATTATTAGTGCTTAGGGAGTAGAGGTCATCCTGCATTGAGGTCATGTTTGTGGCGCACACCAGCACCACGCGTTTGGGCTGGAGGGTCAATGCGGTTTGGGAAAACGCATAGCAGTCGCGTGGGTCAAGCGGAGCAGTCAGTCGCAACACTGCGATTCGTTTTGATGCAAGGTATCGAACCTCGGTGGTATGCAACGTTTCGTAAGCTGGCCCAGAATCTTCTGCTTCAATGTTATCGTAGAATTGGTCAGTCAGCATGGTCCCAGCCTGCCCAGACTTGTCAATTGGGGTCTTTTTTGTACCGGTTTCCAACGTGGCAATGGTCTGTGCTGAAGTTTGCTCGAGCGCAGTGGCGAATCGGCCCATTCGGGGCGCCACCACCAATAACGTGTCGATAATCGCTTCTTTGTGCTGACCCTGGCCCGTCAGGTTGGTATACGATTCGTACTGCAGCAGAAACGGCGCGTCCTTTTCATCGATATCGTCGTTTTCATCCAGCAAATGGCGTGGAGTGGGGAGCTCAGTCCATGGTTTTAATTTCAGCATTTTTGTAATGTGTGTGTGTGTGTCGCTGGGATGAAGGGAAGAAAAAAAAATCGCTTCCGAATTTTACGACACACAACAACTCACTCACATCACACACAAAAAAATGTCAGACGCTCAGGGCAAGTTTGAAAAGGCAAATGAAGAATTCAACCAGCTCCAACAGAATGTCAGCTCGTATGTCCAGACCAGACAACAACTAGAAACACAACTACAGGAAAACAAGATTGTCAAGGAAGAGTTTGACCAGCTAAACGACGAGTCAAAGATTTACAAGCTAGTTGGGCCGGTACTTCTCCCACAAGACAAGTTTGAAGCAGACTCCAACGTGTCGAAACGGCTAGAATTTATCCAGGACGAGATCAAGCGTGCTGACGCGAACATCAAGGGCGAGCAGGAAAAGGTAGACAATAAGCGTAACGAGTTGATTCAGTTACGTAACGAGATACAACAGTGATACAACTTTTAAAACCTTATGTAAGATAGTAAAAAAAACTAAGAGAGATGCTCTGGGCCAAATGACATTGGTAGGATCCCGTCAAAGCTTAGCACAGTGTAGTCGCTGCCGTCGGCGGTAAACATGTAAACTTTGGCGGCCATTGGGGTGAATTCTCGCAAAAATTGGCGACAGATCCCACACGGGGAGCATGGCTCGTTAAGGTCGGACGCGACGCCAATTGCCTTGAAGCTTCGTTGATGCTCGGTGACTGCCTTGACTGCAGCAGTCCGTTCGGCGCAAATCGCAGCGCCGTAGCTCGCGTTTTCCACATTAGCGCCGGAAAAGTACTCGCCTTTGGAGGTTAGAATCGCCGCCCCGACTCGAAATTTTGAGTATGGCGCGTAGCTTGTATCTCTAGCCGCCATCGACAGCTCCTTTAGCTTTTGGATCTCTTGCTCGGTGATTTCAATATTGTCAGACATGATTAACTTTTTAACTTTAGTAGTCAGAGTAGTCAAATGGGAAAAGGGAAAGGAAGAGAAAGAAAAAAAAAATGTGGAGAAAAAAAAACAGTATATATATATAGGTACACTTAGGTCGACGGTGACCGCCGCATCTGTCGGAGATCCGGCGGTAGATCAATCCCCAGCTCGTTTCGTAGCTCGTCACAGTCCTTATCCAGTACCTCTTCCCAGTACACATTCAACAGAGGTTTGGACCGTATCCCATTGGTAAGCGCCCAGGGGATGTAAATCTCTCTCAACCGTTGTCGCTGCTTGGTGGACAGTTTGAGCGGTTCCGTAAGCGCCGCCAGACCGGTCATTGGGATCCCAGTATTGGCAAACTCAAACGCCTTGACCGCAACTTCACCTTCCATTACTACTGGCAAACCGGTGATGGCGTGGTAAAAATCGTGGCACTCGCGGTACCGTTGCATCACGTACGCGCATTCCGGATCGTCAATGAACCGCACTGCAAGCCGAGTGTCGGGAGATACTCCTTCCTTGTCAAGCCACTGGCAGTACACATTCCCTACAGTATTGCTCGGCAGAGCACGTAGCTTGTCGAGATCCAAAGTCTTGCTAGTGATTCGAGGTTTTTCACGAAGAATGCGCCGGCCAGTCGGATCAGAAAGCATCTGATCTCGCAGTTTGTAGATAAAGAATGGTTGTACTGACATTTCGCCAAACGTGGCGATCAAATCGGCACGACGGGGGTTGATTGCCGCGGCAATTCCGCTCCCCACTGTCAGAAATATCCGTTGGAAGGTGTTTAGCGGGACATGGCCTGGATATAACGAGCGTAGTGAGCTCATTTTTATTGTCGTATGATTTACTGTATATGTAAATTAGACGCTGGGAGAATGTACAGTGAGAAAAGTCGGTCCTCCGACTCCGACTCTCGCGCTTCATCTTTCCACTTTCTCCACTAACTCACTTACAATACAGTACAATACAGTACAATACAGTACAATACAGTCTCCACTAAACAACAAACAATGGCAACACAAGAGGAGCAAGTTCAAGCACGGGAACGAGAATGGGCCATTACCGATGTGTGTGAAGAAGTCCAAACATCAGTAAAAAACGGGCTAGAGGAGTGTTTGGGCCGGTTGTGTGAAAAACACTCTGGGTTCAAGCTAGTAGTATCGAGCAGCAAATCCGAGGCAGTCAAGGGGATCATCACCCGGGCTGGTGCGGAATTAGATGCCGTCGACCTAGTGGCCAAACTCCCCTCCATCGTTACTACGGAAAAACAACCACTAGCCATCAAACTAAAGGACAATGAAAAGATTGCGTTGAACCAAGTAGTCGATGCTGCCAACTATCTGTCCGAAGCGCTGCAGATTGTCACCACCGCGTTTGACAAGTGTCACAACCCGTTGGTTAGAGTGCAAACCACAAACGTGCTGTCCTATATTCGAAACGCAATTGCCTCGTTGCGTGACCCGCAATCGGCCAATATTTTCCCGGTCAAAGTTACCAACACGCAGAAATTCGTCGACTTGTCCCCCAACGTTGTTGTGGATGTATACGTTTCCGACTCGTCATTAATTACAGACATACGAGCTATTGAGTATGTGGACGAGCACGCCAATGAGCAGTTTTTTTCCAAGCTGTTTAAAAAATCACACTCTGGCCAATCCACAATGCCCTACAACAAGAGCCGCGTTATCGAGCACGAACGGATTCGGGTCGCCAGCCAAGACCCAAACCTTATCTCAGTGGCTGCCAAACTAACCGCTCTTGAGCAGCATTTGGAAACTGTCCGTCGAAAGCTCGACATTTGCTTGCTTTAAGCTACTCTAGTGAATTCTAGCGATGGGAGTGGTGATCGGCAAATGCCATGCTCATTCGGACCTTGCGCCCCTTGAGGTTCAGCCTTGACAAGGAATAAGCCAACCGGTCCCGCTTTTCCTGCAACTGGCGAAGCTTTTCCA
The DNA here is from genome assembly GCA_946409495.1 of Blastobotrys aristatus. NCBI lineage: Eukaryota > Fungi > Ascomycota > Dipodascomycetes > Dipodascales > Trichomonascaceae > Blastobotrys > Blastobotrys aristatus. The sequence goes on along the minus strand of OX291660.1, from coordinate 1,654,755 downwards.
TCTGTTGAACGTTATACTGCGATGACGAGGAGGAAGCCGCGTATCGATGGTTTGAGGTCACCTCCTGGAGCCTTCCTTGCTGCAATTCGGCCTTGGAGCTTAGGGTCTTTTCCTTGCGATCCATCCGCGCCAGTTCAGACTCTATCCGCACCATTAGCTTTTCAATCTGCGGCTGGGTCTCGCTCGCCAGCTGGCCCTTTGCCTCGCTAATCTCCGACTCGGTCACGATCCCAAACACTTGGTTCAGCTTCAACACTGTGGTCATGCGCTCAAAATCCTTGCTGCCTTGTTCCATGTTCTGATTGATCCCGCGAAGGGACGACAACGCGTTGCCTAAACTCCCCACGCTGCTGTTCAAACTCTGATTATAGTCCATTTGTTGTGTTTTTTGTCGGTTCAAAAAGAGAGAAAGTGTGTGATATAATAATTTGGGAGAAAAGTAATGCTTACATAAACTTTACATACGCGTCAAACTCCGCACCACGTTAAACCCAGAAATGGCGTTAAACTTGAGCCATTCCACTGTATTGTCGTTAGCATATCCCAGCGTTTCCATATTCTTCAACCGCTCGGTGGCAAACTCCATTGTATCTCGGTAGTTGCTCGACTTGTCCTGAACCATGAACATTTCACTAGCCGCGTACACCGACGAAACCGCCATTCGCTTGGTATACCACGAAAAATCCGAGGTGCGGTCCAATGCCAGCCACCAAAACTCGTCGGAAAGTTTGTGTAGCTCCTCCATACTGGCAACCAGATGCCCCGGTTTGGTCATGATCGCCAGCGCTTCGTCCAATCTCGGCTGGATCGCCACGTTCCCTTCAAGCCGCTTCACCACTAACTCTGTCAGCTTGTCGTAATGTGTGTGGTGATTGGCCAAATCAATCGCCTCCAATCCCTTTCGTTGTTGCTTTAAATGATGCATCACCAAATCATACGATGTTAGCGCCGCATGACTCGCATCGCTATACCCATTCTCTCGAATACCCTGGGTCAGCGCGCCTTGGAACCCATGCTCCGGCACATGCTTCAAACAGCTGTCTAATAACGACCGTACTGGAGAACCAGTATGTGCCATTCGTTTACAAACACGAATCCCGCTCATCTTCTTGTGGTCGGATGATTTATTCGGTTTATTGGGAGGAAGAAGGAGTGATTTTTTTTTTTCCTCTTCTTTAGTAAAGAAGCTCAGGGCGCCCGCACGAACCCAATTGGGTTGAAAGAAAAAAACAAAAACACCACACTCACACACACTCTCACCAACCCACCAACTAACCATTTTATAAACTAAATAGACACAAACGAATGTCTACAGGAACCATGACAGTGGCAGTTGGTGATGCGCGGAGTAATAGAGCGCAAGGGCATAAACGGCGGAGCAGCAGCACCAGTTCTGCATCATCAACAAGCTCGACTGCATCGAACCGGACTCAATACGCTTTGGTGTTGATTTTACAACCACTAAACAACACATTTGAACGCAAAACACTAGTAGTACCGTTTGCACCTCAGGTGCTTAAACTTGGGCGGCAGACCAACGCCAAAACCGTGCCGACGCTGGAAAACGGGTATTTTGACAGTAGGGTTTTGAGTCGCCAGCATGCGGAGGTGTGGGCAGATGCACACGGCAAACTCTGGATCAAGGACACCAAGAGCTCGAACGGCACGTATATCAACAGCGAGAGGCTGTCTGAGGACAATTCCGAGTCGATACCACACGAGCTAAAAAAGAATGACATTTTGGAACTGGGCATTGACATTACCAACGACGACGGGACCACACTTATGCATCGCAAAATCTCGGCACAGGTCGAGCGCATCTCAGTAATGAGCCTGCTTGCTAATACCACTGATACTAACACAATGAACGGCACTGCAAATACGGCAATGACAAGTACAACTACTAATAATAATAACCAGAAACCGCTGCCTAGAATCAACACAAACACGAAGCGGTCGCTGGGCGGGTACGGGACGAGCCAGCCGGATAGCCTTGATGTGGCGCTGTTTGGGGATGTTGACGCGAGTTTGGAGGATTTGGTCATGAGCCATGCCAAAAACAGCCTGGGCGGGATGTTTGTGAGTTCGGGGATTGCCACCAGCGCGTATGAAACCGCGGTGAAAAAATTGATTGGCGAGATTCACGCGGCCAAAGTGGAAGGAGCCAAGATCAAGTCCGTGTCGGCTTTGTTGGAGCAGATTCAAAAGAGTCAGCGGAAAAAACCCGTGTTGAACCAACTAGTGGAACAAGTCACGAAAAAGGACGTGTATATTAAACAGTTGGAAGGGAGGATCGAGGAGCGGGAGCGTGAGGAAACGCTAAGCGAGGATATGGAGAGACGGTTGAATGACGCGCAGACTGATTTGGCAGAGGCGCGCTGTCAGGTTGATATCTTCAAGTCACGTGCCCAAGCCGCAGAGGATATGGCCATGAAGTCGAGCAAGACTATTGCCGAGTTGGTCGCGGCATTGGAGGAGTCCAAGCAACAGCAGCATGAGCAGCATGAGCAGCATGATCAAAATAAGGAGGAGACAAACAAGCCGGAGGAGTGGGTGGATCAGCAGGTACATCAGCAGCGGATGGCGGCGTCTGTTTTACCGGCGACTACGGCGCTGGGAGTGGTGTTGATGGGGATTGGGGTCATGCAAATCATCAATTCGTACACTAGAGACTAATAAAAGAGAAATTTTTTTATTTACGATTTTTGGCCATAGATCTATTCCAAGTTACAATGCAGGTTGGCCGCCATGCAAGCGGCGAATGTATCAGCCACATCCGCGACTGAGAGCTTGTCACGACCAGGAAGTTGAGCCGCAATTGACGTGGTGGATTTGTCAGGAAGCCCACACGCGACAATCCGGTCAAACCACGACAAATCAGTATTCACGTTGAGCGCTATCCCATGGCTGGTAACGTTGCGCCGCACGTGCACCCCAATCGCGGCGATTTTATGCTGGTCAGAAACCCACACCCCTGTATTCTCCGTAGTCCTCGCGTCAATCCCATACTTGTCCAAAGTGTCAATAATCGACTGCTCAAGTAAACTCACGTAGCACTTGGGGGTGATACCAAACTGACGAAGGTCAATAATCGGGTACACCACCAACTGGCCAGGCCCGTGGAAAGTGGTTTGCCCGCCCCGGCCCGTCTCCACAAATTGCGCTTTACCATCAGCTTTGAAATGCTGGATGAGTTGGTCAGATAGCTTGCCCCGTTCACGTCTCCCACATGCATACACCGGGGTCATTTCATAACTCAGCAAGGTTGGCAAGGGGGCGTTATTCTTGCTACTCGCCGGATCTTTTTTGTGATCCAGATTCTGCCGCACCAACTTTTCCTGTTGTTCTGCCGCGGAATGATAATCTATCAGCGCCTTGGCCGGCCGCACGTGCCTTAGAACAGTTGGCTTGCCCTTCAACCCCGGGTTCAACCCAAACCTAAACGCTGAACAAGATTTCGCGCTGACCATTTAGTGTTAAAAGTTAGTGGGGAAGGAGAAGAAAAAAAATGAGTGTCGGAAAAGACCGGGTAATAAAGCCAAATGACTAAGCAGGGGGAAACACTGTACATTAAAATTATGCTAAGATCGTTACGGTAAATATATAATAATAAAAGGGTTGATAAAAGAAGTGAAAGAAAAGGTATTCAAGAAACGAAAAGAAGAAATAAGTCAAGGTTTAAAACACTTAGATCAACAAAGCGGCACCGGCAATCACGGCAGCGACAGCAGACAAGCTTAGTTGAGCAGCAGCACCTTGCATTGGCTCGGATTGAGCTGGTGGAGAAGCTGGGGTAGAGTTGTTGCTGGCTGGCGCTGGAGCAGATTGTGGTTGCTCAGCTGGCTTGGATGGAGCTGGAGCGGCTTGTGGAGCTGGCTCGACTGGGGCAGACTCTTGTGGGCTGACCGAGGTTTCTGGAGCTGGAGACTCTGGAGCTGGAGCTGGAGCGGATTCCTCTGCAGATGGAGATGGAGATGGAGCATCTGGAGCTGGGGCTGTGGCTGAGGTGGTTGGAGCTGGAGCCTCTGGTTGTGGTTGAGTCTCAGCTGGAGCAGAAGTAGCTGGGGTCACGGTCTCAGTCTCAGTCTCGCAATCCTCGGTGACCACTTGGGTAGTGGCTTGTGGAGCTGGAGGCGCTGGCGCGTTTTCTGGAACCACTGGTGGCTGAGTAGTCTTTGGCGCCTTGGAAGTAGATTCCTCACACTCCTCAGTCACAGTCTTGGTTTCTGCCTCTGGGGCAGAAGTTGGAGCTGGTTGCTCTGGAGAGTTTTCTGGGATATCGAATGGAGTTGGCTTTGGCAACATGCTGGAAACAGACTCCAAAATGCAGTCTGGTAGGCACAAGGAGGTTGGCACGTGCACATCAGCTTGAACAGACACATCCACAGATGGCTCAATTTCACAAGAAGTGGTTTCAGCAGTGGCGACAACAGCGACGGCAGCGAAGATGACAGAAGTGTATTTCATTTTTGAATGGATAGCGAGAGAATAAAGGTTGGTTTAAAAGAAAGAGATGGATAAAAAAACGAGTGTTTGATTGATGATATAAAAAAACAACTGTCACAAGAGTTACAGACCTCTGTATTTATAGAGTATTCTGTCTGTCCTAGGTTGGGCTTGTGTCATTTTTCCCATCGAATGTTTACAATTTCAACATACAAGATCAGAATATTTCGATTTGCGATTGGAAATTGGCATGCTTTCGTGATCAGGCGTTTAAAGGTACAAGGCAGCAACCGATCGAGAATTTGCAAGATCGATCATTTAAATAATTTCTGTTTTTTTTTTATTTCATGCCGACATGTGGCGATCCACGCGCCAATTGGCTTACTATTCTGTAAGAGTTTGTTTATTTGTTTGTTAGGCGGCCTATTAATACTGTCAAATCGAGTTGACTGCTTTATTTACTTAAGTTACAGTACAGTAAGAGTATTTAGCGGGATGTTCCCCTGATCAACGTTGTGATCACCAGCAAATGGCGGGATATACGCTTGCAGGTTATATTCACCACTAAGTACTCTTATCAATTAGAGTTCACCGGTCCCCCCCCTGTCTATACCCAAGACGGTTGTCTCAGAGCCAGGGAGCCACCAGCCACGAGGCAGTATATAAGCAATGGCACGCCCTTGTTGGCAATAGAAATTAAAACGTCATGTCATCCTCGCTATCCACCCCATCGCACGTTTTATCAGCATTTGAACGGAAGCAAAAACATGAGTTGACCACACAGAGGTTATTGGCAATGGGCGCAGCGTTTCCAAACCTGGCCCATATTTGTATTGACCTTATTTTAAAAGAACTTGAAGAGACTGGGCAGGTTCTCGAGCAGCACCGGCGCGAACGGGCAATGCAAGAGCGTTTGGAGCGGGAGCACAAGCGGTCTAAACGCCCAAAACGGAGTATATTTAAATCCATATGTAGCCATTTTTAGTATTATAATAAATAGTGTTGCGTGATGTTCAGCCCCACACTGTCGGGAGGTGAATAATTCACCGACACTTATAAGAGAGAAGAAAAAAAAAATTCAACCTTTTCATCAACCAAAGCTCCACTTTTGATTCAGCAGATAAAGAATGGAAGAGTGGCTGCGCTCAACGGGTGCGACAATCTCACCGAAAATAGCGGTACAGGAACTCCCGGGCAGAGGTAGAGGTATTATTTGCCGGGAAAAGATCCGCCAGGGCGAAACGTTGATCAAACTGCGCCGACAGCAGTTGGTAAATTACGAAACGATCGGGCACCGCGGTGATGAGGAGGAACGACGGCTCCGGCAGCGCTGCCCGGGGCCGGTGTTTTTGGCATACTACATTTACAAGCATCACCAGGACGAGTCCAACTACTGGTACCAATTCATGGAGAGCCTGCCGACGGAACAGGAGCTCCAGGATACAATGCCGTTGGTGTGGCTGGACCCGGCCCACCGCGCCGTGTTACCACACAGCGTGCTGAAAAAAGTGCTCAGGCAGCACGATCAGTTTACAAAAGACTTGTCGCTGTTAAAATCGCAAGTTGACGGAGTGATTGACGATGAAAAGTTCAAATGGGCGTGGATGTGTGTCAATACTCGGTGTATTTACATGGATATCCCAGGGACTACTAACAAACGGCGGGACAAGGTCACTCTAGCCCCTTATGCGGACTACCTCAATCACACGTGTGGTGGTCAGGATGACATTCCGTCAGTGGGGCTGAAAATCGACGGCAAGGGGTTGTTAATCACCGCTGGGACTGAGTACAACCCTGGCGACGAAGTGTTTTTATCCTACGGTCCGCATGATAACGCAACCCTGCTGACTGAGTACGGGTTTGTAGTGGACAAGAACCCGTGGGATTCAATTGACATTTCCGCCACGATCGTGGCCCGATTCCGCCAGTCCCATTTCACCGTTCTACAAACACTCGGGTATTACGGCGATCAGTTTACTGTGAATGCGTGCGATGGGGCTTCTTTTCGTACCCAAATGGCTCTCGCGGCGCTGCTTGAACCGAGCCTTGATAACGATACCACCGAGCAGGTACCTACCAAACTAGCCTCGTTAGCAGACGGGGCCAACGAAGCGACTGTATTGTACCCTGGTTATAACGAATTGTTAACAGAAGTGACAAACAAACAGGTGAGCCAGTTGGATCGGTGCAAAACCCGGTGTAGCGAATCCACCCCAAGCACGGTGCCAGTTTTGTTGGACAATTACATGCATATACTACTAAAAAAAAACTAGACGTATGGAGCAAACTTTTCGTTTTGAGAACGCAACGCCCCTAATCGCGCCTTGACCAACGCGCTTAGCATTTGGTTGTTCTTGGCCGACATGTTTTGCTCAATCGCAAGCTTGACAATAAAATCATTGATAAACTCGAGCTCGGTGGTTTCCAGCCGCTCGACATCAGCAGCCATGGATGATAGATTCCCCGCGGTGCTCTCAATCATCTCCATCACCAACTCGGTCATGCGCTTTGGGTCCAACGACGAGTTTAGCACGAATAGCGTCTCCGCAGTGTACTTGCTCTCGGCGTGTTTTCGAATCACTCGGCAGGATTCAGCGACGCATGATTCAATCAAATTTTTCAGCGAGCCCAGTTCCTGCAGCTTACCATTCCGGACCCCTAGGATCGCAGTGATTGGGTTGATCACCGCGTTAATCACAAGCTTTTCATACTGAGCCAGCAGCAGCTCCGGGTACGGCATCACCTCGGTGTTTAGCATCCCATTCCCAGTCAGAGCCTTCAAAATCGGGTTCTCATTTTCTCGCGTAGTCTTGACAATTGGCGAGTGGTCAGCCTTGACCGCCTCTTCAGAATCAGTTGGCATTGAAGTGTCCTCGACATCTGGCTTGGCAGAAGTGCTAGTGGCAAAATGGTGATCGGCCTTGACACTCTCCTCCGAATCGGTCGGAATGTGAGTGTGATGAGTGGCCGGATTGGACCCCCTTTCCAACGGGTCCTCCATATACTCTGCCTTGACATTCTGCTCCGCGTCAGTAGCCCCCGCCATGGTCAATTCCATCTTATCATCGTTAGTCGGCAGCTCGGCAACCTTGAAAAACCCCCGTGGGTTGGCATTGCTAAAACTCCACGGACCGACTTTATGCACCGCATGGCTAGTAACCCCCAGGCTGATTTTTGGCCGGTCCCCTTTGCTTGGCCATAGCTGCTTTACCACAGTATCATACACCCCAAGCCCGTTTTGCATCAGCAAAATGTTGGTCCGAGGGTGCAGTGACGGCATGATTTGTTTCAACGCATTTCGAGTGTGGTGGCCCTTGGTCGTTACAATCAGGTTGTCAATTGGCAGCGGATCACCACTGCGTTGCTGTTCATACGGGAAAACCGCGTCAATTTTCCGTTCAACCTTATTGCCCTTGGACTCGACTCGAACCACATTGCCGTTTTCAGCATAATCCCGCAGTCGTTCCTTGCTTCGCATCAGGTACGTGACATACGCAGGCGGCATATTACAGCTCAATGCTGTGCCTACCAGCGCACCGATACTCCCTGCACCTAAAATATGAATTTTTGGCGACGGCATATTTTTTTTTTATTTTCCTTCGATCTCGTTCTTTCAACAAAGAAATAATAGTGGGAGCAATGTCTTCTTTATAGTCGTTCCGACATTCCGACATTGCGGGATATACGCGCGCGCCCAACACACAGCCGCACCTCTTTTATTTGCTATGACGCATTCTAGCCTATTCCTTTCTTCGTAGCTACCACCCAGGCTTAAGCGCTAGACTCTGCGCGTGGTTATTCCGACGCGTCAATCTTATTTCGACATTACCCGCCAGCGTGCTAAGGTTTGATGACAGGTACCTGAACTTTGACTCGTTGCCGCTTAACAAATAAAATTATGCAGTTTGCTAAACTTTACTTTGTGTATATATACAACACTCTTTCCGCTCTATAATGTATAATGCTAACGGGAGCATGACTTTGGCAAAATTCGGGGTGGACGAAATTGTGCCAAAGTATACGGAAGAAAAGGTTGAGGTGATTTGGGATAGTAAAGAGGATGTGGAGAATGTGCGGGTAACGATGGGCAGTTTACGCAAATGGCTCGCGGTAATGAGTTTGTTTATAACTGTGCTGCAGATTTGCCTATCCAGCTCGGTTTGGAGCCAGTCGTCTCACAAAATCCAGCACTGGTTTGGCATTTCTCAACAACACTCAACCCTCGGGGTGTCGCTGTACATGGTTGGGCTGGCGATTGGCCCGCTATTCGCCCCGTTTTCGGAACGATATGGCCGGAAACCAATCTACCTGGTTGCGTTTGTAATCTACATTGGGTTGCAAATCCTCACCGTGCTTGGGGAAACCATCACTTGTTTGCTAATTGGCAGGGCGTTTACCGGGTTTGGCGGTGGGATCCTCCTGACTGTTGCTTTTGGAACAATTGGCGATTTGTTTGCCAAAGAGGCTGTGGCCAGCGGAATGTCTGTGCTCGCCATGGCAATGCTACTGGGCCCGGTGATTGGGCCGGTTATTTCCTCATATGTGAGCGCGCAACTAAGCTTTGAATGGGTATTCCGAATCATGATCATTTGGTCTGCAGTCATGGCACTACTGGTCTTGGTAATTATCCCCGAAACCTACAACCCAGTCTTGCTAGCCCGGAAAGCACGTCGAGTGCGGACCACCCATTCAACTTGCGAGTACTTTGCCCCGATAGAGTGTGAATCCCGAAACCCGTTTGTGGTGCTTGGCAAGGGAGTTTCGCGCTCGTTTGTGATGCTGTTTTCCCAAGGCATTATCTTTTTTCTCTGTCTATACGCTGCAATCATTATTGGCGTGCTCTACTCGTTTCTAACTGCTTTCCCAGTCGTGTTCAACGCTTCAATGACAATGGAGGAAATGGGTCTGGCGTTTTTGGGAATCGCCGCTGGAGTGGTAATTGCCGCGCTATGCCAACCACTTTGGGCGCTATGCTACCGAGGAATCGCCCGATCCAACCGTCAAGACAGCGCCGAATTCGTTCTACCCGAGCTCATTGCTGCAACCGGGTTTGTAACCGCTGGGCTGTTCATGTTTGGGTGGACTGCATACCTGTCCCTGCCCGTGATTGTGCCCTTAGTCGGAACTGGGTTGTTTGGATTTGGCGCGCTCATGGCCCTTACCACTATCTATTCCTACATTGTAGAAGGGTACGAAACACACGCGGTGTCGGCAATCGCGGGTAGTTTGTTACTCTTGTCAATCTTTGCGGCGGTGTTTCCTCATTTTGGCAGTGTCATGTACACCAACCTTGGCCCACACCTGGCCTCTAGCATATTTTGCGCCATCACTGCCGCCTTCATTCCAATGCCAATCCTAATCTTTCTAAAAGGCGCAGACTGGCGTGAAAAGTCCAGATTTGTTCATTAACATTATTATTTATAGTACTATAGATATTTTTTGCATTCCAATTTTCTCCACCAACACTTTTTTTTATTTATTTAGTAGAGAATGCTTATTGTCGGTCTGACTGGTGGCATTGCAACGGGGAAATCCACAGTTTCCAAATACCTTTCCGACACCCACCAGCTTAAAATTGTGGACGCGGATGTGATTGCTAGACAAGTGGTGGAGCCTGGCACAAGCGGGTACAACAAAATCGTTGACCATTTTGGTCCGCTGTGCGAGGATTTGTTATATAAAGACGGAACACTGAACCGACCAGCATTGGGCCGGGTTATTTTCGGCAACGAGCAGGAACGGAAACATCTCAACCGGATTGTCCATCCAGCCGTGCGATACGAGAGTCTACGGCAAGTAGCGGTGGCGTGGCTCACTGGCCATCGGCTCGTGGTTATGGACGTTCCGTTACTGTTTGAATCAGGGTTCAGCAACATTTGCGGCAAAACACTGGCAGTGGTGTGTGGCGAGGAGACGGAACTGAACCGGTTGATGGCTAGAGACGCGCACTTGACCGAGCAGGACGCAAAGGAACGGATTGCGAGTCAAATGTCGCTGGATCGCAAACGCGAACTGGCTGATGTAGTGATTGAAAACGACCAGGAGCTGGCAGATTTGTACCACAAGGTGGATGAAGCGATCGAAGCGATCATGCCGTGGAGAGTAGTGGCGTGGGCAGAATGGCTGATACCTCCTGTCGGGATTATCATGGCGGTTATAACATTTGTATGGAGAAAACTGACCGCGAAAAAGTCCAAATTGTGATCCGGTTCCACTGCACCGAAAACAGTAAATCAGTACGGCACAACCTTTTCCCGTATTTTTAATCTCAATCTAGTTACTGTAATCGCAGTAGCAGGACAAGCCGCACGACCGGCAGTTTATATACCGTATATACCGTAGGGAAGAAAAAAAATATAGAAAGAGCAGGGTAACCCGCAAAGCTTTTCCCAATCGGGTTCACCCACCCGCCCATTATGTTTCCACCCAATTCCACACCCTCTTAATTTTCACACAATCCAACTCTAATATAATATATATATAAACCGATTGGACTGCACTTTTTTTTTCAAAACATCAAAACAACAAGAAAAGAACAAAAGAACAAAAATGAGCTCTACTGAAGGACAAACCATCACTTGTAAGGCTGCTGTTGCCTGGGAGGCCGGCAAGCCATTGAGCATTGAGGATATCGAAGTGGCCCCACCTCGAGCAAACGAAGTTCGAGTCAAGATCAACAACACTGGTGTGTGCCACACTGATGCCTACACTCTTAGCGGGTCAGACCCAGAGGGCGCCTTCCCTGTGGTTCTAGGGCACGAAGGTGCTGGTGTTGTGGAGTCTGTTGGCGAGGGCGTGACCAACGTGGCCGTTGGCGACCACGTGGTTGCTCTCTACACTCCAGAATGCGGCGAGTGCAAGCTTTGCAAGTCTGGTAAGACCAATCTTTGCGGCAAGATCCGAGCTACTCAAGGTAAAGGTGTGATGCCAGATGGTACTTCCCGGTTCAAGTGCAAGGGTAAGGAATTGCTCCACTTTATGGGGTGCTCCACCTTTTCCGAGTACACTGTGGTTGCTGACATTTCCATCGTGGCAATTGACAAGTCTGCCCCATTGGACAAGGCTTGTTTGCTAGGGTGCGGTATCACCACTGGGTACGGTGCTGCGTTGAACACTGCCAATGTTCAAGAAGGCGATACTTGCGCCGTGTTTGGCGGTGGGTGCGTTGGTCTATCCGTGATTCAAGGCGCTGCTGCTCGAAAGGCTAGCAAGATTTACTTGGTCGATATCGACGACAAGAAGCAAGCCTGGGGTGAACAATTTGGCGCTACCCACTTTGTCAACCCAACCAAGTTGAAGGAGGGTCAAACTATTCAGGAGTTTTTGGTGGAGGATACCGATGGTGGGTTGGACCATACCTTTGACTGTACTGGTAACGTGCAAGTTATGCGATCTGCTTTGGAAGCTTGTCACAAGGGCTGGGGCCAATCGGTTGTGATTGGTGTTGCCGCTGCTGGTAAGGAGATTGCCACTCGTCCATTCCAATTGGTCACTGGCCGTGTTTGGAAGGGGTCTGCGTTTGGTGGTGTCAAGGGTCGATCGCAAATGGGCGGGTTGATCAAGGACTACCAATCTGGGTTGCTAAAGGTTGATGAGTTTATCACTCATCGACACAAGCTGGATGGTATCAACACTGCGTTTGATGACATGCACGCCGGTGACTGCATCCGTGCCGTCATTGACTATTAACTAGCGCGGGCGAAGCAGTCTAGGCTATGAAACTGATCATTCTTTTTTTGTAGTCTGACAGCGGAGCCAAATCATGAACCATTTAAAAAGAGCCTCCCCCCTTGCGGTATGTATGATAGAAAATTTGTATGTAAAATGTAATGCAGGGTGGAAAAAAAAGCACATCAGGGGCTCTTAAGAAGTTGAGCGGGTACGGTCGGGGGTAGAGAGTAAGTAATTGTTGATTACGTAAGCAGGTTTATATTTGATCCAATGTTTTGAAATGGTATTAGGCGCGCCAGTACTGGGCCAACGAATGTAGCCGGTCAATGACCATTGGCAAGAACGCGCTGACAGAGTCGTTGATTAGGTTCTGGAAGTGACCCATCGCCTCTGCTTCGGTCATTTCTAGGCAAAACTTTTCCTTCACCTTGTGCACCGCCTTGTCCTTTTCAAACTGGATATCCGGGATTGAGGATTCAGTCATTAGGGCAAACAAGTTGAGAATCAGGTTGGAGTTTTTACGCAGAGACGTGAACGCGGTAAAGCAATAAGACCGGAACCGTTCATAGTTTGGCGAGTTCACCCCGCCCATCCCATCAATCACCTGCATTGGCAGCTTCATCATTGGCGGGAAGGGTTTTGGATCGCGGCCGAGAATGTACCCAAAATCGGCGTGGAAGAAATGGCCATCCGGGGTGATTAGCAAGTTTTCCAAATGGCGATCACCCACTCCTAGTAGATAGGTGATCACGCAGTACCCCGCGCACGACCGCACAAACGTGTCCATCACTTCGGGCTTGACTCCCGTAGGATTGGATGGATCCGAGTCGGACGGGTTGTGCTGGCGAAGATAGGCCAACAACCCGTGGTATTCTGACAATACATGCGAAAGTGTCTGGTTAGGGATAAACTGCAACGCGCCGTCCTTGATCCCCGTGGCGAGGATACGATAAGGGGATAGCCGAAGGTCAAGATTCTCATTCTGCAGTAACTGGTCCATCAGAGTAATGATCTGAATCACCAGCTGGTCCTGACGTAAATCATCCCCTGTTTTGAACATTATCGGGTACGTGCCCCCTGACTCGGTCTTTAACGTAACCTTCAACGGAGACAGGCTGGATTTAAAGACCGAGCAGTCGTCTGGTACGCACCCCACCACCATCACACTCGGGTCCAGTGGTAACGGAATCGGACTGAACGAGAGCAGACCGTGTTTGGCTTCGCCCAAATGCTGTCTTAGCATCTCAATCTTTTTGGGCTGGGCCGCTTTACTCAGCTTGATGGTGTTGGAGATTTCCCACAGCTGGTTTATAAACTTGATTTGTGATTTTAGCGTAGCCATGCGTTCGTCACCATCCGGCTGCTCGCTAAGCGCCGTCGTGAACTGAGACAGGATTGGTTTGAACAAGGCGCCAGTGGGCGATTTTTCCTGTGCTTCAACCGACACGTACCAGTAAAAGAAATTGCCCAGGACCGGGTTACGAGCGGCGCGGCTGATCAAGAATCGGGCCAAATCCGATTTTTTCTTGCCTCCCCCACCACCGCGTAGCGCTGCCGGCTCAAACTTTAACGCCTCAACCAGCTGTAGTAAATAAAGCTCTAGTTCGTGATCATTTGCCGTGCGTAACCGATCTACTGCATACGACCGGACTTTTTGGTCTTTAAAGAACGGGCCGAGCAGCTCCAACGCGTCGGCAATGCCAATCTCTGCCCATCGGGGTAGTAGCTCCACCGCTTGTTTAGCTTCAACCGCGTCTTCCCAAGTAATGGACTTGAGAAACTTGGTCAGGGCTTGGTTATGCCGGGTTAGGTAGTACCTAAACTTCCACAGCAGATTCTTCTCATCATCGGTCAGCTCCTGCACTGGCGAAAAGTTCATGATCATGTTTAGCTCGTCACGAATCTTGGCGTTTGGTTTCAGGTCCTTATCCAACGGACCGCTCTTGTGCGATCGCACCAACCGTCTATACTTGGATTCGATCGGGTTCTCGCGGTTCTGCTCCGGGTCGTGCACCACCATGATATTCGAGCCAGTCACGCGGCGGCTGTTGTTGGTAGCTTCGTCCAACGCGGCAATCGGCGCAGGGGGCAGCTGGGCATGCGTCGAGCTGAGAGGTTGGGTCGGGTACTCCAGATCGGAATACACCACTGGGAAATCAAACTGCACCAGCTCGATAAACAAGTGATGGTCGTGGGATAGTTTATTTGGTTGTTGTTGTTGGGTTCGGTTCACCCGCTCAATCTGCCGGAAAGCCATGTTATCCAGCCAATCCACCCGAACCATATCTCCTGCCTCGTGGCTTTTGATCAGCCTTTCCAACCGGTCCATCTCATACAATGATCGCACCGTGCTATCGGTTGTGGTGTGGGAGAGCCCATCCGCGGGCTGGTCAAGCCACACTTTGCATTTCTGCCGGCCGCGTTTCAACGTGGCGTCAGTTTGTTCAAACAACCCAATTGTCGTGCCTCCGTATGCTACCCGGGCCTCTTTGCCGCAGCAGTCCCACACGGTAATCGCGAGCTGGGCGGTGAATGGCAGTTGGCTGTACTTTATCGGCATTGTGATCCACTCGTTCCATTTCCGGTTCGTCGAGCGGTACGGCTTGTACAGCGTGCTCATGGGGATGGTAAGCGGTTTGGAATTAGCGTATATCTGGACAGACACCATCAGGTCGTTGTGCGAGCTGTCGGTACGGCTTCCATGTGCCCCCGGGTTCGCCACCATCTCAGAGTACGGTGTGCGTGGCTTTTCACCCTCCAGCGAGCATACTTTGACTCGTACTGGAAGGTCGATATCCCGAGACAAGCAGAACGAAAACGCCCGGCCGTCCATCTTTTGTCTTGTGTCGTCTTGGTATTATCACTCTGTATGTAGAAATGCGATGTGGGAAGGGGACGTTAGTGGCTCTCCCAACAGCCGAATTATCGGAGTTCCGTTTTTTTTTTTCGGCGCGTAAATATTACACGCGCGCAGTGAGAGAGAGAAAGAGAGGAGAGGGACCAGGCGCTTCACACGAAAAAAGGCAGTCAACAACTGGGCGTGATATTTAAATAATTTGTCACAATGACCGCGGTAAAATCGTGCCAGAAGTTTCATGCTATCTCATGCTAAGCGCGCTGAGGCTCAGCGTCTAAATCTCAAGTGACAGTGGGCCGGTATACAACGCAAAAACCGCACCAAGGGCTCCCACTAATCTGGACGTGATATTCGAATAATTTGTCACAATGACCGCGGTGAAATCGTGCCAGAAAAGTAGTTGCCGCTGATGCGTTAAGCGCTGAAAACGGAGAAGAAGAAGTAAAAAAAAAAAGTGGTTGTCGAGAAAGAAAAGATCAGGTGGGAATTTAAAACCAGCTTTATAAGAAAGAAACACAAACTTTTTAATATTAGTATACTAGTTGTTTACAAATTAATAGTTAAAGATCCATGTGAAACACTGTCGCGTTGGGATGGTTTGGATGGTACTGGTTTGAATCGCGACGGTTGGCTCCATAGATTGCGCTGGCATTTGCATAGCGGTTCTG
Source organism: Blastobotrys aristatus (assembly GCA_946409495.1). Taxonomy (NCBI): domain Eukaryota; kingdom Fungi; phylum Ascomycota; class Dipodascomycetes; order Dipodascales; family Trichomonascaceae; genus Blastobotrys; species Blastobotrys aristatus. The sequence goes on along the minus strand of OX291660.1, from coordinate 1,639,113 downwards.
AGTGGTGGTAGTGGTATACGCTGCGGCATGAGCGGCGTGAGAGTGAGGGTCAGCAATGGTGGCTGCGGAACGTGATACTCCGCACCGCAGACAATACGTGTTTTTGGCAAAGTTGTGGTAGTTGCACCCGTCGTGACTACACTTCCAGTCTCCAGCTCGGAATGGTACAGTGCTGCCGCCATTACTACCCCCGCCATTCCTTTCAAACTTTTTGGTATAGTCATTATGAGCGGCAAACGAGCATCGAAAGCAAGAGGTACGGCGTTGAAAGTTGCTAAACCCACAAGAAGGGCATATCCAATCACCTGGTCGGGGTCGGTTTTTGGACGCGGGGAATTGGGTCAGAATCGGCTTGGCACGCTCAATCACTGCATTACCCGATGGAGTCACTTCAATGACCCTCTCATTCAACACTCTTCCGTTCATCATCAACAGCTCCAGCGCTTCTTTATGTGTCTGGAACACTGCAAACCCGGTATCGCTGGGCTGCGCGTTTGCTGGGGTTTGAAACGTCCAAAACGCAACCGGTCGCCCTCCGTGTAGCGTAAACCACGACTCTAATTCACTCTGAGTGATATTCTGCGGCAGGTTTGCCAAATGCAGCACAGTGCTGTTTTCCCGTAGAAACGCCAACACATCGGCTTGGCAATCCATCGGCTGTACCATCACATCAGGATGGGTATCAAACGGCTGAGATTTGAAGATCAACGCTTTGACAATATTTGCAGACAACACTGCCTCCTCCATTGCCCGACGCGGCCTTAGCTGTTGTGGAGGCTGGTAGAGGTTCCCCACTGGACCGGGAACATCCAACGCGGTGCAGATCCCTGATATCGACGACGCGCTACAATGCTGCATTTCCGGGTGATACTGCTGCCATTTTGTGTACTCTGTCCGCAAATCAAAAATCCTGGGGTGTTGAATGTATGGGGGAAGTACCAACCCTTTATCTCGAGCCTCTCGTTGCACTTGAACCCGCAAATCCCACGAGTTTAACGATACAAAAGTCACTGGTCGGCCCTGTTGCAGTATCACATCTTGTATTGACTGGTCCAGTTGGATCATGGCGTCGGCAAACGAGCCGGCATTGCGGACATGCTCCCATGAAAGGTTGGTCAGGCTAGTGAATAGCGGGGTGATCGGAGTCGCTGCCGGCCGCACCAGCACACTCTGTTGATGCAACTGGGTCAAGCTTGTCGAGTCAATCATGATCCAGGCAACCTCCACCACCTCTGACGAGTCTTTTGAAACGTACATGCCGTTTTCGTCGCACGTGGTGGAAAAATGCACAACCACGTAGATGTCGCTCATGATACTGTGCCGTATACTTGTAGTGTATATGCGGTGAAGGTTGGGATATGTGTGTGTGTGTGTGTGTGTGTAGATGTAGGGCGGTCAATCAAGGAGAAAAAATGGTATTTTTTTGCCCCAGCGCCAGCGCCGACGCCTACGCACGGCTTTTAAGGGTGAAAAAAAAAAAAAAAAGACTCCCCATGGTTTCAAGTTATTAGTCCAGTTATTAGCTATAGCTATATTACAATTTTATCAAATATATACAAAAAAAACCCCCAATCAGGCAGGCTTACCAAAACATCCGCTTACCCTTTGGTCCGTTATTAGACCGGCTTCGGTTGTTATCACCACCCCGGTTGTTTTGGCCACCTCGACCACCTCGACCACCTTGACCACCTCGACCACCTTGACCACCTCGACCGCCTTGACCACCTCGGCCACCACGGTTATTACCACCTCGGTTGTTGCTGCCAAAATTTCGTCGTTTTAGCCCATGTTTACTGACAACTTCCTCGTACTCTTCTTCAGTTAGCCCCAACAAAGTAGCAAACGCCTCTTGCTCTCGGGTGAACTGTTGGTCAGAAATCTGGTATACACGTTGGACCTGGTTGTAAAAGGCAAACAAGCTTCTAAACGAGTTTACTTGATCTTCCGGGCCGGCCGCCTCTGGGCACTTTTCGTTGACAGCTTCAACCACTCGTTCGGCCTGCTTTGGGTCAAATACTTCCCGGCTAGCCATCTCAATGTGCTGCTTTTGCAACATTTTCAAGAATTGGTTTTCATGGGCCAAGTGAATCATCATGGATTTGCCTCGATTGCCAATTCGCGCGGTTCGACCGATTCGGTGAATATAGGAAGCCACTTCACCAGTAGTACCCATCTGGATAACGTGAGTGACACCTGGGAAATCCATCCCTCGCGCAACCACATCAGTAGTCACCAAAATGCCACTGTCACTCTTTCGGAACCGGTCAGCGTGGCGTTGTCGGTTGGCCTGAGTCATACCGCCATGAATGCTACCTACAAACAAGTTATTGTCTAGGGCTCGCAAAGTCCGCGTCAACACGGTAGCAAATTGACCAACCAAAGAAACAGTTGGCAAAAACACAATAGCCTTGACCGGGCTTTGCTCGGATTCAGACACAATGTGTTGGCAGGACGCGTAGTAAACCTCGGCCCAGTTTCGACACACGGTAGAGTGTTGGCTAACCAACTCTTGCGCTTGTGGCTCGTTCTCTGGTACAGTGTCCTCGATTTGCACTTGACCATTTAGTTCCTTTTTGGCAAAGTCCATCATGTTTTTATCAGTAGTGGCGCTAAACAGCAAAGTTTGGAATTGGCCGCCATGAACCTGCTTAATCTCGTGATCAATATCCAAAAGCGACTCCTTGAACCCAATATCCAGCAACCGATCGGCCTCATCCAGGACCTTGATAGTCAACCCGCTGAAATGCTTCAAGTACTCTGGTTCTTGCATCATGTCAAGCAAACGACCTGGAGTAGCAACGATAACATCGGCAATTGGACCTCGTTCAAACGCATCCTTGGCTTGGCCAAGTTTCGACAACCCACCAACCATGCACACAGTCTTGATGTTACGCAACTTGCCATAAGTAGTGATTGCCTTGACCTCGTCGGCGATTTGTTGGGCCAACTCTCGAGTTGGAGAAATGATCAGCCCTTTAACCCCGTCAACGCCACTGGCCTTGGCTTGCACCACTTGCTCAAGAAGCGGGATACCAAACGCAGCAGTCTTGCCTGTACCAGTCTTGGCTCGGACCACCATGCTTTTGCCACTCAAAATCGGTAGCAGAGACCGGGCCTGGACTGGAGTCAGCTCGGTGTATTTTCGATTGTGATGCAGCGAGTTGACGAGCACTCGCGAGATTAGCTTGTGGTTGGCTAGTTGCAACATGGACACACCAGAAAAGTTGGTCTCATGCTCTGGAACGTCAATAAGATCGGTCCACTTCATGTTCTCAACCGCAGCAGTATCGACAGTGTAATCTTCCTCTCCTAGCAACCCATCGCCTTCTGGCGGCGGCGCCCTACTTCCTCGGTCGTTATTATTCCGACCACCAAAGTCTTGGCCAGGTCGCCCCCGGTTGCCAGACCGTGGTTTGTTGTTTCTACTACCACCGTAATCGTTTCTATTACGGTAGTTGCTTCTATTACCGTAATTATTGTCACGACTATCACGGTTATCACGCTTGTTTTGGAAACTTCGTGGTCCTCCTCGAGAACCACCATCGTTCCAAGCGCAAACCCGAGTGGTGCAGATCCCTCGGGTGGTTAGAAACCCCCGGACTAACGATCTTCTCAGTTGTTGTTGAAGCATTCAATATCTAAATGCGAAAAAAATGCTTGATGAAATTTACAGATGTCGTATGCGTGAGCGAAAACTAAAAAGAAAAAAAATAATAATAATAATCCCACGCCGCACTGGAAAATTTTCGTTTTTTTGGCGCGCCACCTTTAGCGCCCGAAAATTTAGTGCACACCGGGAGCGGGCTGAAAAATACGCTGCTTTTGATTTTTTTTTTTTTTTTTCCTCCCAACGCTCTCTCTCCCCTTCAGGCCAGGCTCACTATCCAGACCAATAAACTGCCCGGGTTCCCGCCTTTTTTTTCTCCCTTACATTCCTTGCTAAACGATTTTTATTCTTTTTCTACTCCAGTACTTTACTAACCCCTCCCACTACAAACCTACAACTCCGTCTGTGTTGCATAACCCAAACCGATCACCCTTTTGCTGATTGTTTCAAAACCACGTTGAATGCACATCAGTTTGGTAGACCGGTGAAGCTCAGTGCATACACATTAGTAGGTTCAACACAGGAAAAAAAAAAAAAAAAAAGGTGTTGAATCAGGCTAGTATTTTTGTGTGTTTAGACCGCCCACCCAATTATTAGGACAGGTAACAGAAAAAAAGCAGCAACAGCACAGATATCTCTCAGGAAGAAGAAAAAAAAAAGGTTATTTAATCTACTGTCTGACCTAAGAAATTATATCTACCCTATATAGCCATCATACCTTTTTTTTTTTTATTTGTGCCCGAGATCTTGTTGTTTGCGGGTTGAAACCTGTTTGAAAATATCGGCGCTTGACTACCAGTTTACTCAGAAGAGGTACACCCGCAGTGAGAAGCATGTTTAGTGGTGATCAGGCGAATGGCGGAATGCCAGCATGGACTGGTATGCAATACCCGCCAGTGTCGTCGTCGCCTAATCATAATAATCCTAATGATAGCTACGCCGCGCCACCGCCACCTCAGCAGCAGCAGCAGCAGCAGCAGCAGCAATATCAACAGCACCAAAATTCTCAGCAATTCAACCCGATGAATTCACAATCCCTGCCACAGTATCAAACTTTATCGCCAATGATGGGCCAACCGCCGTCGTTTTCAAATCGAGGGATTATGTCAGCAATGGGTGGCGGGTTTGTCAGCGGGATGGATGTGGATTTTTCGCCCGGGTGGGACGCATCGTCCCCGCCGCCGCCGCCGCCTCAAGCTGCAGCAGCTGGCCCCGTACACCATATGCATGATCCTCAAATTGCAAACATGGGGGTCTCTTCGTCAAACCCCAACCAGGAATGGTCATTTTCTAACCAATACTCCAACCGGCCACCTCCTCAACCTCAAACTCAAACTCAACCTCCAACTCAACCTCCAACTCAGACACAAGGTCAATTTTTTTACCCACCAACACAACATCAACAAGATCACAACATGCAATACATGTCAATGCAGCAATTGAATGGGATGGATTTTTTGCCCCGGCAGGTTTTCCCGCCGCCGGTTACGCATTTTCAGGCTAATCATCAGCGGCAAGCTAGTAAAGATGGACCGTCTGTTAATGGTAAACGGTCACGGGATGATGAACCAGGTGTTAACAAGCGCCCAGTTGGCCGGCCGCCAATGAAAAAACAGCGGTCCAAGGAGACGCTACCGAAACCTCAAACTCCCGTGGAAAGCGTGAAATTTAAGGTTGACGAGCTGTTCAAGGGTGAAAGCGACTTGACCCGGTTGAAGGAAGCCTTTAAGCAGATTTTGCTGACGATTGATCGTGAAACGTTTGGGACGACCAACCCGGATCAGTTTCAAATTGCATTACAAACCGCGTGTGGGTATGATATCAGTAGCAAGCTTTGGTGTTATTACGAGGGGGATTCACGGTTTTTGGGCCGTTTGCGCAACTGGTTGGCGCAATTGCATCGAGAGAATAAGCAGAGTCAGACCGAGTATGGGCTGCGAGCATTAGCGCAAGTGCCACGCACTGACGAGGATATGGAAAAATATAAACTGCCAAAACTGCTGGATTTGCTGGCTCAAAAGGGTAACGATAGTATCAAAAAACTGGTGCGGCGGGTGCAAACCGGCACCACAATGAAAAACAAGCCGCCGCCCGTAAAGACAGCAGCCAAGCCGGTTAAAAAAGACGCGGCACCGGTTGGGGAGGAGAAACCCCCGGCTGGTCGGGGGATTTTCTCCAAGCTGAGCGAGACTACGCAAAAAAGCGCCGCCAAACCGGATGTGCCGCCTATTAATACCAAAAAGATTGCTGCTGAGGCCAAGCCGGAAAAGTTTTCGGCAGTGTTGCAGAGTGTGAAACGGTCGAGTGTGGGGGCAAGCGCGTCGCCGGAAGCGCCTCAAGTCACGGCCGTGGAACGATTGGAACACAAGCCAAAGAAGAAGAAGAGTAAGAAGAATTTGACGGTGCGGTTCAAGAATGACGATGAGCTGGTGGAAGTGCGGGTGTTTGAACCAGACTCGGATAATGAAAAGTCGTTGAAATTGTCGGTTGGCCAGGCCAAGAAGCGTGATCACGATGAGGGCACGGCATTCAAGGCGGAAGAAGAAGACCAGCAGGGCAAGTGGCACAAACCACATGGGATTGATATGGAGTTTGCCAGTGCGCAGTATATCAAACGAGGTGGAAGCAAATCGCCAAAGAGCCCGGCTGCGGAAGCAGAAGCGGAACGCCAAAAGCATACTTTGATCCAATTGGATGAGGTTGACGCGCCTGCTGAGCCGGACCGATTGTCTCCACCGCCGAATAACCCGCCGGAGGAGATCAAACTAGATCAGTCTTTGCAATCGCACCCGGCAGTGGTCAATTTGGGTCAGAAAAAAAACGTGTCGCAATCCATGCAGCAGCTTTTAAGCGGGTTGTTGCCATTGCCGACTTCCAGTTCTACCTATTCCGCGCCGCCGCCGGCTCAGTATACCCAGCATGGCCAGCATGGTCAGCAGCAGGCGTATCATTCTGAGGAGAGTGGCGGCCATCGAACGTTTGAGGACGTGTTGAGGCTACGTCGGTCTGATGTTCGGCCAAACGTTGCCAATAGCCAGACCAACGCGCCGCGCGAGTACCGAATGGTTTGCAAGTACAACAAGCAGCGGGATTGCAAGTACGGCGATGAGTGTTTGTTTATCCACCAATACCATCAATAGCCCTGGTCTCTCCTTCCTTTTTCTTTTTCTTTTTCTAGAATCCCTTCCTTTTTTTTTGTTTATATATAACCTAAGCAGTATACCTACTAAGCGGGATTGCAAGTACGGTGATGAGTGTTTGTTTATCCACCAATACCATCAATAACCTGGTCTCTCCTTCCTTTTTCTTTTTCTTTTTCTAGAATCTCTTCTTTTTTTTGTTTATATATAACCTAAGCAGTATACCTACTAATGCATTTATGATTATTTTTGATTTAAAATTCTCTTGGATAATAGCGCGTGGCCCAACGCGTAGAGCAAATATTCACATGAAAAAAAAAAAAATCCTTACCATCTAGTTTGGTGTGGCGCTTACTAAGCAGGGCGGCTGTTCCCAAGCCGTTGGGCTGCGCTGCACAATAAAGCAACTCGAACATCCGACACATACAAAAAAAAAACATTCTCTTGTTTTCGCCCCTTAAACATACACACAATTATCACAAACCAAGACACAGAAACAATGGAACCGGACGATGGTGATGGGAAAATACCTGATTTTTTCCGTGCGCCTGAACGGGTCCTCAGTACCCAGCTGTTAATTGCCTGTACCCTAGGCATGTCTGCATTTATCGGGTTTTGTATACTAAGGTATAAATGGCCCCAGTTTTACGCTGCCCGACGGGCCAGACGACGGAATTTGCCCCCGATAAAAAACAGCATGTTTGGGTGGGTGAGGTCGCTGTACAACATTACCGAAGACCAAGTTTTGGAGCATGCCGGTTTGGACGCATTTGTTTTTTTGGGGTTTTTCAAAATGGCCATCACGTTCTTTGTCGTGTGTACAGTATGCGCGGTGACAATTATCGGCCCGATTAGACTGCATTTTACTGGAAACTACGACCGTGATGAGGATGATAACCCGAATGGGGGTTACATTGGTAATGCGCTTAACGATGAAGGGTTGATTGGGCTTGAACCAACCGGACCAGAGGACTACAAGGGGTATCTATGGGTCTATGTGTTTTTCACATATATATTTACTGGCCTCTGCGCTTGGTTAATGATGCGCCAGACACTCAAGGTTGTTCGGATCCGGCAGGAGTATTTGGGGAGACAAAACGCGATTACCGATCGGACGATCCGCCTGGCCGGCATTCCGCACGATTTGCGAGACGAGGATCTGCTCAAGGAGCATGTTGAATCGCTGAATATTGGGAATGTACGGTCTATCCAGCTATGCCGAGATTGGCGGCAATTAGACGCGCTGTTTGACGAACGCAAGCATATTATCAAAAAACTGGAGCGGGCATGGTGTGAATATCTGGGTCCAACGTGGATCGACGAACACCCGGGCGAGGAGCTCCCAATCTCTCAATCCCGGCTGTCGTTGCCTCAAATGACGTCCGAGGAGAATACCGATGAGGAAGGAAGCAGCGAAGAAACGACTGGGTTGCTGGAACGCATTAGCCACCGTCCCAAGGCCAAACCACAACGTACCGCTAGTATTCAGATACACGGGTCAACCACGTCACGTGGATTCCACCGCCCTATGGAAAAGAGTGGGCTGTGGGGGTTGTGGGGTGGGAAATACGACGTTATTGATACGTATTCGCATAAACTGGAGGAAATTGACGAGCAGATTAAGCAGATTCGAGACCAGGATGGGTTTGAAGCCACGGGCACTGCGTTTGTGACGATGGACTCGGTGGCGTCGGCGCAAATGACGGGCCAGGCGGTGCTAGACCCGCGTCCGCACAAGCTCATTGCCGAGACGGCGCCGGCGCCGCACGACGTGATGTGGCGCAATCTCTACCTCACCACAAAGGAGCAAATGGTGCGCACCTACTCTATTAGCGTTGGAGTCACGTTGTTTTCCGTGTTTATGATTGCGGTGATTTTCTGGCTGACTTGGTTGCTGCAGGATGAGGTGATTACGCGGTATAGCCCGTGGCTGGCGGATGTTATCAACAAGCACCCTTGGGCCAACACTGTGTTACGCGGGTTGCTCCCACCATGGTTGTTTTCGCTTTTCACATCTGTGGTTCCGTTTATCTACGCCTGGCTGAGCAGCAAACAAGGGTCTATTTCCTACGGGCAGGTTGAGCTATCCACCATCTCCAAGAACTTTTTCTTCTTGTTCTTTAACATGTTTATTATCTTCACCTCGGCAAACGGGGCTATTTCCAGTTACTGGGAGTTTTTGAAGGATACCACGCAGATTGCGTACAAACTGGCCAAGACCCTCAGCGGGCTGTCGTCGTTCTACGTTAATCTGATTGTTCTGCAGGGGATTGGCATGATGCCGTTTCGACTGCTCCAAGTTGGCGGGTTGTGGCGCTTCCCATTTAGCGCTGCCAAATGCAAATCCCCACGTGACTTTCGAAACCTTTACAAACCGGCAATCTTCAACTATGGGATTACTCTACCCCAACCGCTGGTGATTTTTATCATTGTGGTGTTGTACAGTATCATGCAAACCAAGATTTTGGTGTTTGGTACAATGTACTTTGTGGGCGGGTATTTCACTTACAAGTACCAGCTAATGTACTCAATGGTCCACCCGCAACACTCCACGGGCCGAATGTGGCCGCTAATCTTCCGACGGATTGTGATTGGGCTGGTGATGTTCCACTTGACCATGTGTGGGATTTTGTTGTTGAAAAAGGCATTCTTTTTGGCAACTCTACTGACCCCATTGCCATTAGCCTCGTTTGGGTACTGGTACAACTTTGAGCAGAATTACGTGCCATTGCTGCAGTATATCGCGTTGCGTGCGATTGAGACCACTGGGTCGCGTACCTCCTCGGTTGTGGAGGATGGCGTGGAGGAGACTGAGGAGGAAACCAGCCGCGCCAGACAATTGCGCCGAACTCGGTCGCAAAGCAAAACTCTGGATGAGCAGCGCGAGCGGTTTCAAAAGTATATCAACCCTAACCTTACTAAACCATTGGACGGCCCGTGGATTGGCGTGGAGGGCGATGAAGTAGTGCTGGCGAATAGCGAGGGCACTGTGCGCAAACGAATGCGGTTTGAAGAGTGGGAGTAGTAAGTTATGAAGCGAAAAATTAAAAAAAATTGATAATAATATGCAGAAATATATACACGTCATTGATGTCTAATAAATAAAATCTGGTCATTTGGGAAGACAAATCACGACGCCACTTTTGAATAATACACCAATGCTTTTGACAGGCCATACTCGCAAACTAATTTGCGACTGGCTTCCGCCATTATAGTCATACAAGTGGCGGGGGCGTATCCACACCCCAATATCGTAGTCAGCGCCTCGACGATATTGAAATTAACCGCCCAAGACACCATTGTCGCGGCGATTGGGATATCATACGACCAAATCAGCATTAAAATTGGAAAGAGTTTGGAACTGGACGATATGAGTACTGCGGTGGATAAAGCGTTTGGCCGCTGCCATCCGAGCAGGTACCTTGCCGCGGTGCGCAGTGTGAAATGGACAATAAACGAGTCCATCATGCAGTACACCAAAAACACAAAATATTGGGTCAGCACCGGCAGCGACAGTATCAGCGCGTTCACTGCCTGTTGTTCTGGTTCGTTCCAGGTTAATGTGGTTGTAGCGGCGGCAGTAGAAGCAAAAGATTGAGTTGATTTTTCCGCCCTGGCCCAGGTTAGATACACGTCAAACAGCGTAACCAGCAGCCACATCCGCTTGGTCTTTATATGCAGCGCGTCCTCGCCCGTCTCTGGTGACAACACGTTGAATACCATATGCCGGTACGCCTGGGGTTTCATCAACAGCAAATCAATCACAATCACCACCCCGTCATGCTCAATGTACTTGTCGGCAAACTTGTTGCAGTTCGGGCACGCCGTCATCCGAATGTTCGACGGCGAGTAGGATGTGTATAGCGAGGACACTGGGTGAGTGCACTCGATGCAAATCATTATTATCAGTGGGGGGAGTTCGAATGTGGTGAAGAAAAAAAAAAAAAAAAAAAATGTCGTGTCGGTCGGGACTAATAAAAGATTACCTCAATTTTTTAAACTACATGAAATCCTCATCCGCGTCAAAATCTTCATAATTGGTAGTGTCCTTGGCGTCGTCAACCTTCAACGACGCAGCCTTGGCCACCGGCTTCTTCTTCTTGCCTCGGTTCGCTCGTTCCTCTCGCATTTTTTCGTTCTGCAGCGCGGTTAGCGTGCTCGAGACGGTCCGAACCTTGTCAATAGCCAGCGGTTTGCACAAATCCCGGCTCAATTCAGTGACAAAGTTGGCATATTGCGTCTGCGAGGTTTCATTCAACTCTTGAAGTAATGGCGCCAGAGTCTTTCGCAAACTCTCAAACTCTGATTTAGTGGTTGGTTTGAAAATGGCCAAATCCGACAGCTTTTGTGGGCCCGCGTTCATTGACGCATTAGCAGCCTGCTCTTTTTCAAGCTTCTTGGCTCGAGGGTGGATATCGACAGACCCTAGCAACGACGCCGCATTGCTCAAATCCGAGTCAATCTCGGCTTGTTTCAATCGTTCCTTCCGGGTCTTTTCGTCCTCCTCGCCCTTGGCCAGCGCCTTTTTCTCCCGATCCGCTTGCTCCTTGGCCTCTCGCTCAGCCTTTCGCTGCTCGGCACCAACCTTGTTTTTCAATGGTTTTTGCTCAACCTCTTCTTCCTCGCTATCACCAGCGGCTTCCCAATCGTCTAGCAACTCTTCAGAGTCCTCGTCGTCGAAATTGTTCCGCACGGCGGCGGTGTTGACCTCGAAATCTTCGTCGTCCCACGCAGACATTTCTTCCAATCTATCTTAGTATGTAGCGATGTTTAGTATCAATGAAGGATGATTTTGTGGTGATGAAAAATTTTGTACTTGCTTGTAGTGTGCAGCGCCCGCGGGCTCCCCGATCCCGACAGCTCACTTAGTTCATCCCTGTTCCTATTGACATCAAAAGAACGAATAAAAAAACAATGAGCGCAATTGAGGAACTGAAAGGCTGGCTGAGCGAGTCGACCATTGAGTGCAACTGTGTTGCGCAAAAAGTGGAGCATGGCAATGGGCTGGTGTTTGGAGCTGAACGTCAAGATACATTGGTGTCGGTTCCAAGCGATATGGTGATTCACGCCCCAAATATCATGCGATGGGATCAACCATCGCTACTGCACCGGTTTCTTCACAGAACCGATATGGGGAAGGAGACAAAGGATGTTGAGCTGACTGAGCGGAAGATTTTGGCCAGATGGTTACTGTACCAATTGTTGCTGGTTAGACGGGGCACTCCCGATTTACGATTTGCGAGCTGGATTCGGTCGCTTCCACCCTCGCGAGATATTGGACTGCCAATAAGCTGGGATGACGACGAGATACAGTCCTTACACGGCACTTCCATCTACGAGGCAGTGGCCAGCAAAAAATCCCATCTGAAAAAAACGTTTAGCATGTTTTTTGAGGATCAATCGCTTCGGGAAGAAATCAGCGCGTTTATCAAAGCAGGAAGTAGAGAGGAGATCCAGGCTGTGGAACTGGAAGTGACGCTGAACGATTGGGTGCTGGTAGACGAATGGATCAGCTCGCGGGCTCTAAGCCTGCCGGATCAGCAGGATGACATGATGACTGTGATGGTACCAGTGGTGGATCTTGCCAACCACGCTGCGAACCCAACCGCCTGCTACGTGGCCAACGACCAGGGAGGAGTGGATTTGGTACGGTTGTATGGGAACCCAGGCGATCAAGTTACAATTAACTATGGGCCGGAATCTGGCGCAGGGGAGTTTCTATTCAAGTATGGGTTTATCCCGAATGGGATGGACACTGCTCGGCACATGACCGTATTTAACAACGTGATGGACCCGAAATTTCGCAAATGCGTGGATGAGGATCATGACCCAGAGTATAAAGTAGATGAGGACTCTGAGGAGATTGATGCCGAGTCGTCGTACGAGATTTTATTTGCGCTGCTCTACCAGTCGGGGATGCCCCACCAGACAGTATTTACAGATATTGGCGGGGTGCCCACCTGGCACGATATGTTTATCACCCTGCATTGCTGTGGGAGCGATCTCGAGGTTGTACACGATCCTGATCGGGAATACCTTGCCTTGCATTTCCGCGACAGCGCTATTGATATTTCCCAACTCGAGCAGTGTCTAAAAGATCGCGACGCCGAGTTTTACCAGTCGGTGATCCGACCGCGCGGCAACAAGGCGATTGTCAATATTCTAGAGACAATGTACCTGGACGATAAGAGACAAGGCGGGCATCGGTTGGTCGCGCTCGAGCAAAAACTGATGCAGAGTGTTATCTCACAAGCACGGCAGCACACCCGGGACGACTAGCTTATCACCATCGGAACAACTCTTTTTTTCCTCCCAATCCGATTTTTCCTTATCTTTTAGGTGCGTCCTCGTGATTTATTAAATATATATTTAAGTCTGTTTTTTTCCTTCTCTCTCTCTCTCTCTTATTTTTATTATTATTAAAAAATCATAACAATGCCAGAGGAAAGTAACACGGTGCAAACTCAACAACAACAAGCGCAAGACGGAACAGAAAATCAGGTTTATTATTCGACAGGGCGAGGCGGCGCGGGAAACGTGCATCCAGGCAAACCACCACCGCCGGTGGAGTCGGAGATGGGGCGAACCACGCCGCGCTTGACCACAGAATACTACTCTACAGGGCGAGGTGGAGCAGGCAATATGAAGCTGAATGATGACGAGCAGCAGGCACGGATGGCGCAGGATGTGGAGGCGCCGGCGGAGGCGATCAGCCCGAGTATTAGCAACCGAGCCGGGCGAGGAGGGTATGGTAATTTGCAGAGGGAAACAAGCCGTGAAGACAGTCATCACAATAACGAGCCTGGGTTGTTGAAGCGTGTGTTCAACTTTTTCAAGTCCTCTTGATGCTCTTTTTTATTGTAATTATTTATTTCCCCCTCCTCCTCAACTGTACACAAACCCCTCTTGAAGTTTAATAATTTTCTTATATTGAATTCCCCTGTTGGGCTCTGTCTATGCGGCGGGCTAGTGTAGTAAACGAGAACAAAATGCATTGGGCTTGGAACCTTGCCACGCTCTCGTGGCACATTTTGGCAACGTCAACCCCACTAGGGGTATCGCTCAACCCCCCATCCAACGGAACAATCCCTAAACACGCTTTTTCCTCCTCCAGGGAGTTGAACGCGTCGTGAGATGAAGCAGGAACCGCAGTATCTGGGTCAAACTTGAGCCCGTATCGGTTCTTTAAACAGTTTGCTAATAAAGTAATCTCGTCCATCAGATCTGCAGATTTATAGGCTTGTTTGGGCGCAAACTTTGAATACCAGTCGTAGTAGATCCTCAGTGCAGGGAGAGTTTGTATCAACCCCATTGGCACGTCAGTGTCATTACCGCCCGGATTCTGCTGTGCCGCAGTCAGTGCGGCTTGGATCAACGCGCCAAACATGGCCATTGACAGGTTCACCACTTGAACCGCGTCTACTGGCTCGCCAGACTCTTTCATCAGCGCCAGGTGCGAGACCATCGGGCCGGTTAACGCGATTTTAACCAAGAGTTTGGCCGGGATGCGTTGCTGTTCTACTTGGTACCGGAGTTTGGCGCTTACTGACACAATCTCACTAGAATAATCACCCACCGGGCGGCGCTTCTGGCTGAATTGCACGTCAAACAGCATGGCGTACATCCACAGCACGCTCATAATCACCGCTTTTGGTTCACCATCGCTGGCAGTGACGGCGCTCTGCATCAGCTCTTCTTGCTCCAAATGAGAGATTTTGCGCGCGATCCGCTTCACATTATCCACTGCAAACGGCACCTCCACAACCTGCGAGCGCAAGAACCAGTAAAACGCTCCAAAATAGTCTTTTGTGGCCACGGCAAGGTTGGCAAGCTGGTTGGCAGGGGTGCCGTCATCAGGCGCGATCGACGACGCGGCGTGGTAATACACTCTGGCGTGGGAATGGTCCGTCACTTTACACGATTTGTCCAGAGTAGTGCGGTAGCGCGACAAATCCCCCAATCGGCACAGCGCGGTTTTAATAGTGCTACACACCCCTCGTTCTATACTCTCCGACGTCTGCTTTACACTCGTTTCGGGAAGGTCCAATCTCAGCAACGGGATCAACTGTTTAACCTCGTCCGATGCGCCGTGAACCTCCATCGTCCGTTTGATATACTCTTTATAGCACGTGGAGATGAGCTTGGTGACTCGCTCCATCCGCCGATAATCCGCATCATAATCTGGACTATCGTTGGCCATGTCTTGTTCCACCTGTTTTCGATACGGGGTGCAGATTGTGGTAAACACGCTCCATTGCTCCTTCTCCAGCTCCTCTGCTGCGTCGAAATCCGCCAGTATCCACCGGCTATATGATGAGCTGACAATGGCCACTGCTGCTTCCAACTCCGAGTCCAGCTGAACAGCCTGAGTAGGTTTATTATCCTGAAGCTGGTGTATCAGCTCTCGTACGTTTTTTCGAATCTCCGCTCGAGTACTATCCTTCTCTTCCATTTGTGTCTGTAGGGTAAAAATACCACCGGGAGCCAGTTTGGCTTTTTTTTTGCTTGTAAAATTTCCACCCTCCCAGCAACCTCTCACTCTCATTACCATCACAAGACACAATTAAAAAAATATAATAAAAAATGAGTGGGTTTGGTCAGCACTCGTTTGGTCAGAAACCTGCGAATCCTAGTCCGTTTGGCGCACTGGGGAATAGCACAGGTAGCACCGCGTTTGGAGGTGGAGGCGGTGGAAACGCCGGAGCCAGCCCATTCGCATCAGTCGCTGGTGGGTCAATGAATAACGCCGCCAACGCATTTGGTCAAAACAGAAACAGTGCGTTTGGCTCATCAACCGGCAGTGGAGGAGCGTTTGGACCGGGATCTGTCAATAACAATCCGTTTGGTTCGAGCACAGCAACAACAACAACGACAACGACAAATAACGCATTTGGATCTGGCACTAGCAATGCATTTGGGTCCAACACATCAAACACTAGCCCATTTGGCCAGGCGAACAATAATAATAGCAACAGCGCGTTTGGGTTTGGGTCCAGCTCTTTTGGAGCCGCCAGCAATAACAACAACAGTGCGGCGGCTGGGAATAGCAGCCCGTTTGGAGCGTTTGGCAACCAACAGCCGTCCTCCAAC
This sequence comes from Blastobotrys aristatus, assembly GCA_946409495.1. Lineage (NCBI taxonomy): Eukaryota > Fungi > Ascomycota > Dipodascomycetes > Dipodascales > Trichomonascaceae > Blastobotrys > Blastobotrys aristatus. The sequence goes on along the minus strand of OX291660.1, from coordinate 1,623,276 downwards.
TCGTCATCAAACATGTTCTCGGTGCTGGCATCTGTGGACGAATCGGATAACTCACAGGCTCAAAACGCTAATAGCAGCCCATTTGGCGCGTTTGGGTCTAATAACAATGCTCAGAGCAATCCGTTTGGCGGATCTGGATCTGGATCTGGACCTAGCGCGTTTGGGGCCAATAACACAAACAACAACGCTCAGAGCAGCCCGTTTGGTGGGTCAGGGTTTGGCTCTAGCGCCAATAATAACGCTCAAAGTAGCCCGTTTGGAGGGTCAGGGTTTGGTAGTCAGACCCAACCGCAGCCAAATGTCAATCCGTTTGGAGGAGGCCAGGCACAGACCCAATCGTCGTCAGGGTTTGGGGGGAGTGCTTGGGGCCAACCCCAACCGCAACCCCAAGCGGCACTACCGCCACAAACAGGCGATTATAAATTATTTGTCCAGGGCGCCAACGACGAGCAAATCCCGTCGATCCAGGACTGTTCCGAGGCCACGCTTGCCGAATTTCAAGCCGAGCGGTTCACACTGGGCAAGGTTCCCGAGATGGTTCCGCCAGTCGATGTGCGATAAATTAATTAACTAAGAAGAATAAGCATTAAGATTTTTTTTATTTATTACCAGATATATCGTCGCCGACGTTTAGACGCGCTGCTACTCTCCTCGCTATCCTGTTCTACAATCTGCAACCACCGCTCCAGCCGCTCATTCAGCTGCTCCTCGCCCGTTTTGGACCACGACCGCTGAACAATCTTCTCGATCATTGCTAGTTTGTATCTATCCAGCTCCTGTTGTTCCGGTATGGAAGTGAGTTGCCGTGCGCGCTCCTTTAGCGCCAAAAAGCTCTCCAACTGTTGCTGGTTGGACTGGTTCCACTGCAAATACAGTCCATCCAAATCATCCTTCAACTGTTGTAGCAATTGCGATTCTTGCGGAAGAGTGGACAGTTCAGCATTGGCCGTGGGTTTTTGTGTTTTCTTGTCCATAGCGGCGGCAGGAGATCCCGACGACCCCGAACTGGTCGAGGAGTGTTTACCGTGCTTACCGTGTTTATGCGGTGTGGTTGGTGAGTTGTTTGACGGAGTGCCCATGTGATGGTTTCTTGACGCCCTCTGATAAGGAAAAGTTGGCGGCACTAACCTGGTTTTTTATACATATACCGAATGAGCCAAGATTTTTGTCTAAAACATGCAGGTCCCTTGCATCTAACCACTCAGAAAGAAAAAAAAAAAAAAAAAAAAAACTTTAAACCAATTACAAGACATTGATAATCAAGGATTTTCGAGATAACGCCGGGTCGTGGTTTTCAAAAGTTGGGCGTTTTGCTGGGCCATGTTGAACAATCGTTGGTAAACATCCATCCACTCGCCAATAAACTCGCGCTTGGTCATTTCGCCATTACAAATCTTTTGCAAATGCTCCTCAGTATCCTTCCGCACAAACGGTTTGGTCAGGCTAAGATCAAAGTCCATTTGATCATAACTATCCACCAATCCGCACCCCAACGCAGTCGGTAAAAAGTACGTGGCATTGCCTCGTTTCTCAGTAACCGCGTAGTTGCGGGTTTGCACGGTGGAAATATGCTCGGCCATTGTGGCGTCGGTGCCGATCCCATTCGCGTCCATCAGCCCAATCAGCTCTGGCTCGGTCAGCGGTTTGGGCGGACTCGTCTTGCCCTCGCGCATGTACATTTCCGTCAAGTTGATCCGCTCGTTCTTGACAAACTCACACAGTTCGTTAGTCTCCCACTTGATGTACGGATACACGTTCAAGAAATTCCTCGCTTTGATCACCACCCCTGTAGTGTGGAAAGTTTCATCGTGCCAGTTGATTGACACTTTGGTCTGCTCACCTACCGCGTCTTTACTACAACACGCCAGGAAATGCCGCGTCACAAACTCATACACCCGTTTCTCATCGTGGTTCAGACTATTGGGCGCAGAATTGACAGGGTGGATGGGCGGATGCGCCTTGTCGTCCTTATTCCCATCGCGCGGCCGTTCAAACCCATCGCCATTGACAAGATTCGCGGCAAAATCAGTCCACGGCCGCGGGGTTGTCCCGAGCTGCTTGTGAATCAACCCGTGAAGGTCAATCTCCGGTGCAAACCGGTTGGTCTCGGTACGCGGGTACGACAAGTACCCCTCGTTGTACAGTTTTTCGGCCACATCCATCACCCGCTTCGAGCTCATTTGCAGCCACCTCGCGCCTTGTTTTTGCAAATCTACCGTGGTCAATGGGAGTGGTTTCCGCCGAGACGTTGGTTTAACCTCAACACTAGTCACCACCGCCTCGTTGCCTAAATTTACACCCCGTTCAAACAGCGCCACTGTGGCCAGCCGGTCGTACAGCCGGTTGCGGTCCCACTTGAACCCCACCTCGCTATCCCCACGCTTAAACTTTACCTCTATATAAAAAAAATCCTCCGGTTTAAACTCTTTAATACGTTTGTACCGATCCACAATAAACCCCAAAGTAGGGAATTGACAAGACCCGTACGAGATCATTTCCTCTTTGAGCGGGCCCAATTGCTGTAGAATCCGGCATTGGAGACGGGTGTATGCGGCGCCGGTGCGTAGGTCAAACTCCATCCGAGCCTCAACCGCGCGAACCGAGTTCCAGTCCAAATCCCCGGGGTTATCAGCAGCCTGGCGTAAATGATCGTGTGCAGTGTTGTTGAAAGTTGCGCGTTTAATTTGGGGCTCCGCGAGCCGTGCGTTACGCGTGCGTGCGGCCTTGATAATCTCCGACCCGATATGCTCGCCCTCCCGGTCACAGTCTGTCCAAATGTACAAAAACCGACAGCCTCGGGCCTGGTTCGCAATGTTATTCACCATCCCCTCGTTATCCTTGGGGGTTTGAATCTCAAACGGCGTGGCTGGGTCAAGCAGCTGGATCGGGTCGCAGCTGTTCCATCCATACGCCTGTCTGTCGAAATCAGTCCGGTACAAGTGGCCCCGAACCGATGTCACCACAACCGGGCAGTGACCCCATTGCCGAAAGTTGTAATCAAACTTGTAGTTTTTCACATACCGGTCTGCAGTGTTTTGCTAGTATAGAGCATTTCCTCTCGCCACCCAACAATCCTTGCCCACTTCTTTCCCCCCTGCGTTAGTCTATCACGCAGATCTTTCAAAGTAGCAAGGACCATTTAGGCAGGATCAACCCCCCTTTGTTAGTTGGAGAATATTCGGGAAACTTACAGTCTCGTACCGTTCGCCTCGGGTTAATGCCTGGGCTATAGCTTTTGCAATGGAAGGTTTCTCCGCCACGCAAAGCACCTTGGATGGCATTTTGCTTCCTGGCGCTTAATCTTGTCAAAGTGAGGAAGGAAAAAAGGAAGAGGTCGCGTCGCGAAATTTATCGGAGTTGGGTTGGGAAGTTGGAAAAGTCCCGTGACCAGTGCACAGCTCAGATCGAGATCGGCTGACGTCACCTTTGAAGGGAAAACGGCTGAGAAAAAAAAAAAAAAAGGAAGAGGAAAAGGTCTCAGACTATTCTTAGCCGAACCTTTTTTTTTTTTTTTTCTAGATATACAGTAACAATGCAGAGTAAAATTAGAAAATAGAAATACAGAGAGTTATGGGTAATGCAAGAGAATAAATAAGATTAGGCGCGGGGCTAGCTGACAAACACGCATCTTGTCATTCTATGCGGATGATGAGCGGCCTTGAACCGCCGAGTTGGCTGGCGAGTGGTCTGAGCAATTGCAGTAGTGTTGAGCTGGTTGAATGGTTCCGACTGGCTGTAGCCGTGCTTGTATGTGTTGGAGCACGTTGTCTTTTCTTCAAAATCGAATTGATCTAGCGGGTTTACCGACGCTAGCGGCTTTGGCGGGTAGCTGTTGGCCCGGCTGCGGCTAGTGTAGTCAACAGTCGGTGGCACTGGAACCACTAGTAGTGTCTTGGCTTGGAGTTTGGTTACTTGAACTGTCATTGTATGATTTGTGTTATACTATAGAGAGAAGAAGAAAAAACTTTGGGCAAGAGGGAGCAAGCTGTCTTTATATAGGAAGAAAAAGAGAGACAGTCCAGCAAGTTTATAAATAATCCTGTGGGCATTGACTGACAGCAAATGACTGGGAAAGGTTACGAATGATGATGCCCATCCGCACCCGCCCGCAAAAGCAAATATCGGCAAAGAAAAAGTGATGTACGCCACTTTTTTCCTCTCTCTCTCTTTTTTTGCAAGAGAAAAAAAAAAAAATTCCCCCTCCACCAAGTACCAAGTAGCTAAAAGCCGCCACCATCGGGTTGCCCGCTTTTAACAACCCCAAAAGCAAGTTTAAAATGAACATAGCTTATTGATCGGCGGGGTGGGTGAGTAAGCGAGAGGTGCTGTGAATAGTCACCTGTTGTTAATTGTACTGTACATTTGGTCACTCAGCCCGGCCTCCTATCTTTTTTGTTCCCTTCTTGGTTCCCTGAGCATCCAACAACCCACAATTCGGTAAATTTATCAGCCGTTGGGGTATCTACTCGTATGCGGATCAGTCACTGTCAATTGAACAGTGCGGTGCGTCAATGTGCAGTCAGAAAATGTCGGAACGGATTGTGCCGACCAATGCCGAGATGTCGGCTATAAGGGTATTTAGGGCTTCCGCGCACGGCTAAATGCAGCCAAACATTGCGGTACCGTACCGTACCGCACTGTACAGTCAAAAAAAAACGTGGGGTTAGGGAATAAACGCCAATCCAGCATACGGTTGTGTACAGCACTAAGAGCATAAAATTAATTGACTGCAAGTGTCCCGCGATTGGCAGCATTAGACCCTAAACCTTTTTTTTTTGTTGTTTTTTGTTGAGTAGAGTACAGTAGATGTAAGCTCTCAGCTCATGATCAGCAGGTTTGGTACGATACGGGCGTCTATCCATTGCGGCGGAATTTACCCTACACCAATGGTACGGCGCCCAATAGCACTTTTTTCTAAGACCAAGCCACCCGATCGATTTCGATCTGCCCCCACTTTTTACCCTTTTGTATGGTATACGCTCTCTCAACTATGTAGGGCGCAATCAATCGATCGAATTGTATCAGAGTGACCTGCAAAAAGCCGTTATGAAAGTATATATAAAAAGCGCGGCGATCATGTTTCCAATTGGTACTCATTTGATTAAACCGTTTGAATTTTAAAAACACACACCCCTGGCAACCACCCCCGCCCTTCTCACTTGTCATAAAATAATAATCTACACAGACGCCAAAAGTCTGGAATTGAAGCAAATGACCGAACTAGGGGCCGTCTCCTGTACCCGATTCATCAGATAACAACTGTTCATGATCAGGTCGGATATCGTGACTTGATAATGCTGCACCCACTCGCCAAACCGATTCTGGTGAGGTGGGCGGTCAGCGGCGCGTTCCAGAGTCACTCGATAGGTACATTCCTTACCCCTGATCATTTGGTCAGCTCGAGACTTTGTAATCCGTTGGGTTAGTTTAACCAGAGTCTGATTGTATCGTCGTTGCTTGATTGCAAGCAGCAAGTGTATCTGCGCAAACTCGTCTTCGTCGCCAATCTCCAAGTCTATAGTTGCGCTATTGCGTCGCTCAGCGCCCCTGTCTGTATCGTCCCGATCTGGTGGTACCCCTTGCGAATCAATCTTCTTTTCCTCTTTACCCTTATTAAGGTCGAATCGACAACGTGCGCACCCGATTTGATTAGTATTGTCGTAATTGTAATTATAATGCGTCGTGTTGAACCATGCCGCGTGATAAGCGTCCTGTTCGGCGGGGTACATGCCCAGAACCAGCTCGCTTTCCTTGCTATTACGTCGCATGCGCCAGTTGAGCGAGGTCTGCACGAGCTGGTTGGCCTGTCTGGAAACAACCATCAGTCTGGCCAGAGTCCGCGCGTCGCAGTGGTCAAGAATCATGTACTTGATCTCAGCCGGTAGTAGTCCTAGTGTCAAACCCATTTGTTTATGTGTAGCCTTCCAAGTTATAAAATTGGGTCATCTCTTTTATATATATATAATACAAGACAAGACAACGGAGGGACTCGCGACTTGTATATCTGGGCTTGTAAAGTTGGGTGATCTTTTTTATAGCTTTTCACTGGTTTCAACCCAAAGTTATAAAACAAAGGGTCAAAAAATCACTTGATTTTTTTGATGGAAAAAAAAAGATTGCGCGCTATCAATGCAGTGTGCCCTGCAGTCCGCGCCGCACTCCCACCAGCGTAAAAACATGTTATAGTAAAGTACAGTTCAACACTAACTCCATTAACTTACTAACCCTATCTTGTCTTTTTATCACCAGAACGGTCCCGTCGTTTTGTAGTGGCTGCTGTTTCAGTGTCCAAGCAAAAATCCCACCATCTAAAGCTAGATGCATAGTTGCCGGTAAAATACTTGTGATGATCGTCGTGGTGGTCAGCGCCGGCCCAGAACGGCACAAACTTGTGTAGAGACCATGGAAAGTCGTAGCCAGAGTGCGAGTCCACTGCTTGCAGCAGCCGCATGGTGATCCACAGCAAGACTGTGAACAAGTGGACGTTACCAGTCAAGTAAGCAATCAAGATTGGGCTGCCAACGGTGCCGGTACCGGTAAATGCCACTTCAAATGGATGCGCGTACTCTGCAGTGAGGCCAAATGGAGCCGCATACTTGTGATGCATCTTGTGAACCCGCTTATACAATAACCGTGTGTGCAAAACCCGGTGTCCCCAGTAATGCCAGGCATCCTCCATACAAAAAAACACTGCTAGTTGGGTCAGAATCGTAGTCAACGGTGGGAATGGAACGTCGATGCTAATGTTGAACAAAACGCACACAGAGTGGAATACAAAGATTGGAACCGACTCGATAAAAGCGTGCGCCACGAGCACTTCCTTCAAACACGTCCAATAGTCAGCATTAGACGGGATTTTGGTGTCTTGAATCTTCCACCGTCGAAAGTATGGGATCCGGTCGACAATGTACCATGGCAAGGACCGCCCAAAGTATACTAGTTCGTGGAAAAACAGCAGCAAAATCCCAGTCGCTAGCATGTCATTGTCCATGTACTGGTACCACCGCGCCCAGTACTCCTCCACAATGTTCAGCCCGTCAAGCTTCACACCGGCCATAATCGTGCCTTGGTCCATATTAAACGAATCTAATACAGTCTCCCATATCGAGTTTGCCGATGAGTTCATCTTTTTATTTTTTTATTTTTTAAAGTTTTTGCAACCCGGCTAAAAATTTTGGTGTAATCTCAGTGGGCCCTGCAAGTTTTATATATACACACACAACTAACCCAGGGTGGGTTGGCGCTCATTCTTTCCAGGCCTGATTTTAAAAGATTGGCGGAAAAAGGGGACTAATATGGTCTGATGTCTCAAACCTTGGGACTGTTGGTGGGCGAAATTTTGAAAATTTTTGCTGGGGCTTCTCGGATGTTCGCTTTTATCGTATTCCAAACATAGTCTAAGCCTTGTTTGGTTATCCACCGAACGTGAGCTTCTAGGGTCGGTATATATCGTATAAATATAAAAATGTCATTATGGGGCGATTGGTGGACCAGCGCATAATTGCATGATTTTTCACGCGCAAACTTGCCGGCGTTTTATCGGGACGATAGGCTAGAAAAGTCGGCGAAACTGACCGGTGAAAATCACGGCGAAACTCGCCGAGCGACTTACTCCAGCTCAATAAGAAGGAAAAAATTCATTAACGACTTGATTCTGTAACACAACAATGTTTATACGGTCAACAGGACGGATCGTATCCAACGTTTCAAGAGCGACCAGGGCGCGTTGCCAATCAACCCAAGCGCATTCGAATTCGAAATCACGATCCGGTTTCAAAAGCACGTTGCGATCGGTTGGGGTGTTTGGATGTGGGGTAGCCGCCGCCGTCGTATACACAAACTTTGGCCACCAACCAAGCAAAGAGGCATTGACAAACGCATCAACCTTATCAAATGACAGGATGCATTCGATCGAATACGCTACCCGCGATCAGCAGGAGCGGGCATTTCAGGAGATTAAACAGATTGTGGGCAGCCAATACGTCACAAACACCAAATCCGATCTGGACACACACTCCGACACGTACTGGACCACGCACCACGCAAAGGACCACGAACGGCCTGGGATCATTGTCTACCCGGAATCTACAGCGCAAGTGTCGGAATTGGTCAAGGTTGCACACAAGTATCGGGTTCCGGTGATTCCGTTCTCCGGAGGCACGTCACTAGAGGGCCATTTCACGCCAACCCACGGCGGGGTGTGTATAGACTTTTCGCGGATGGACCAGGTAGTCCAGTACAACAAGAGCGATTTGGATATTGTGGTCGGGCCTGGTCTGGGCTGGGAAGCGCTTAATGATTATTTACACGACGATGGGTTGTTTTTCGCGCCTGATCCAGGCCCTGGAGCGGAAATCGGCGGGATGATAGGTACAAGCTGCTCTGGTACAAACGCGGGTCGGTATGGGACAATGCGTGATAATGTGGTGAACCTGACTGTGGTTCTAGCGGACGGCACGGTCCTCAAGACGCGTCAACGGCCTAGAAAGTCCTCTGCCGGTTATAACCTTACGCAGCTGTTTATCGGCAGCGAGGGGACGCTAGGGTTGGTCACTGAAGCCACGTTGAAACTGACTCCAATCCCGGAAAAGCAGTCGGTTGGGGTTGTCACGTTCAAAACGATCAAAGAAGCAGCGGATACTGTCGCTGCGGTGGTACAAAAGGGATTGATGATTGGCGCGGTGGAGTTGTTGGACGATGTCGCGTTGCAGTCTATTAACAAGGCCGGAGCTACTGAGCGTCAATGGGCCGAGCAGCCTACCCTGTTTTTCAAATTCAGCGGTACCTCGAGCATGGTTGAGGATCAGATTGCCACGGTGCGGGATATTTCCACCGCGCATGGGTCACAAACGTTTGAGTTTGCCCAGGATCAAGCCGAACGCGAATCGCTGTGGAGCGCCCGGAAATACGCGCTTTGGAGCGTGATTGAAGCAGCTCCAAAGGGATCGCTTGCCTGGACTACTGACGTTGCAGTGCCAATCTCTCGTCTCGCTGAAATTGTGTCTCATTCCAAGCAGGATATGCTGGATAATGGTATCAACGGCGGGATTGTGGGTCACGTGCTGGACGGCAACTACCACTGTTTGATTCCTCACCAGCCCCACGAGCGGGAAAAAGTGGCGCAGATTGTGGATCGAATGCTTTACCAGGCGATTCAAATGGAAGGCACAGTCACTGGTGAGCATGGGGTCGGAATTGGCAAGAAAAAGTATTTAGAGGCTGAGGTTGGGTCGACTAGTATTGATACAATGCGACAACTCAAAAAGTCGCTGGATCCCTTGTGCATTCTAAACCCAGACAAGGTAATCACCATGCAGGTTTAGTAGAAATTCAGGCAATTTTGATAAATAAATATAGAATAAAAAAGGTAAGTAGGGGACTAGCGAAACTCAAAAGTCTGCAGGTTTGGAAACCTGCTCTTATGCGTCAGCTCTAGTTGCTGATACTTGTCCCAGTTTTGATGGTAGTAAAACCCCGAAATGCACCCTTCTATCTGATCAAAGCAAATGTAATAAAACCCGGCATACGACGCGCCGCGGATTGCGTTAACCGTGGCGTCGGGCACCAAAAAACACTCCTTCCACCGCATAAAAATATGGTTGCGCTGGTCAAACTCTCGATGCACATAATCCGGCTGCCGTGCCGCGTCGGCAAACTGCCTCCAGGGTTGGAACCTTGACCAATGCGACAAATCCGAATCATACGTGGCGCCCCATTCTTTATGGCTGGTGATAAACGAACACGACTCATTGATCATCTCGCCTTCAAAGTACGTGGTCAGCTCCGGGTGTGTCTCTGTCAACCCCTCGATCCGCAGATACCCGCATAAAAACCCGCGGCTCATGTCAACATGCTTAAATTCAACCTCTACATTATAAGTAGACTGCCCGCTTTGCTGATGACCCATAAACTTGGATCCGGGCCTTAGGTACACTGATGAGTACCAGGGTTTGTGCCGTTTGTAAAAAAACTCGTCGTGCGGACTATCCACTATTACATGGCGCGGCTGGTGCTTGCCGTTTTCCTTATCCGTGCTGCTGTTATCGTCGTCATTATCGCCCTCCCTCGTATCATTCTTGTCTTCCTTTGCTCTGGTTGTGTGTTTATCTTTGTTATGCAAAAGCTTTGTGCTGTCTTCCTCGCCTAAAGCTGCTCTGTCTAGCTGTTCGGATGGTGGCATAGTTTTCCGTTTCAAGTAGCCAAGCCAATGATAATGATTTGTTTAGTGCTGTCGGCTGTCGTAGGGGTATAAAATATAGGAAAAAAAAAAAAGTGCCGCTCCTTCTGTTGCTTAGCGCCTCGCGCGGGTTTCTTGTGATTAAAACGCTGTTGCTAATCTCTGAATCTTTTGGGAGGAAAGGCCGCCGCCAACTCTCGCGCGCGCAGTCTATAATTCCCCCCACCACCGCCGCCTGCACTGAGTTAAGCACTTGTCGTAAAGCCTACGTAACTCGGGCCCGCCCCCCCCTCTGACTCTATACTCAACGATTAAGTGAAAAATTCGGATCCACCCGTCTTGACTACACAACAACTACAACCACCAAAAAAAAAAAAGAACAAAAAATGGAACAACAGTTGGATCCTCATTTGGTTCAAAAGCAACAGGAAAAGGCTGGTGAAGCTTGGAAAGATGTGATGGCAGGGACATGCGGTGGGATTGCCCAAGTGTTGAGTGGTCAGCCGTTTGACACCACAAAAGTGCGGTTGCAATCTGCTCCAGAAGGCACCTACTCTGGTGCTATGGATGTTGTCAAGAAGCTAATCAAAAATGAAGGCTTTTTGGGGTTCTACAAGGGCACATTGACCCCATTGATTGGGGTTGGTGCATGTGTGTCTATTCAATTCGCCATGAATGAGTTTATGAAGCGAACTTTTACCGGTAGAAACACGGCAGCTGGGCTAAAGAACCCAGCTGATTTGTCCAACGGGCAGTTCTTTGCGTCTGGTGCCGCGGCGGGTGTGGCCAACGGGTTCTTGGCCTCTCCAATCGAACACATTCGTATCCGACTGCAAACCCAAACCACCTCCCCTCTGCTTTACAAGGGCCCAATCGACTGCATCAACCAGCTGTACCAATCCGCCGGGGTATCTGGCGGTATTTTCCGTGCCCTGACTCCTACCCTGCTTCGAGAAGGGTTGGGGATGGGTCTGTACTTTTTGACCTTTGAAGCTCTAGTGTCGAGAGATCAATCCAAAAACAAAATTGACCGAAGCGAGATTCCAGGCTGGCGGTTGTGTTTGTACGGGGCTGGAGCTGGTTACTCCATGTGGGGTACCTGCTACCCAATCGACGTGGTAAAGTCTCGTTTGCAAACCGACAAGCTGCAAAAATCTGAACAGTCTTATCGGGGTGCGATTGACTGTGCGCGGAAAATCATGTCCACTTCTGGTATCAAGGGGTTCTACCGAGGGTTCCTGCCTACCATCCTTCGTGCCGCTCCAGTCAATGCTTGCACTTTCTACTCGTTTGAACTGGCTCGACGTGCATTGGGTTAAGAGTTTTTTTGTTATAAAAAAAGTTAGAGTACAATACAGTTAGAACTATTCTAGCCTCCTCAGCAGGTAGTCCACCTCAACCACTTTGGTAAGCGGAATCACGCAATTCTTGTAAAATTCCATCACCCCCTCGCGAGTCACGTTGCCCTGGACTTTTTGCGAGTATTTTAGCGTTGGTGCCACGTAGGATTCGGCCTTGGCACCGATCCGCTCCAGCACCTTTGCCTCAACCGCCGAATTTGTAATCGCCTCGTCAATCCCCTTTGCGTCCTGGTCGTTGATGAGCTTGGTGAACCGCTCCTTCTCGCTTTGAAACTTGGACTCGGCGACAAATTTGCCAAAATGGATACGCCGGGAAATCGCCTGCAAACACTCAATATCCACAATCGCGCACGAGCCGTAGTTTTCCGCTTGCTCACCCTGGCTCGCCACCAGCTCCGGAACCACTTTGGTGATGTAATACTCCTTGATCTTGTCGTTCACATTAATCTGCTTGTGGTAATCAGCCAGCACTTTGGGGTAGTCAATTGGCGGTAGAATAGGTTCCTGTAGGCTCTCTGGGAAAAATGGCACCTCATCGGGAGCCTCAAACCGCCGAATCTTGCTCTGCGTTTTTTCAGTCTCTTTCAAGAACCAATCCAGGAACGACCCGTCAAAGTCTGGGATTGGTAACTTGGATGCATTGTAGATTGATTCTGTTTTGAAAAATTGGGCACGCTCAATCAGGTTGAATACGATAGTGTCCTCCATCCGGATTAGACTCTCTCGGATGTTGTTGAGGTCTAGAACTGTCTCGGCACGTGTAAAGTCCATGATCGTTGGCCGTTGACTCATGCAGTGCGTTGTTTGGAAAAATTAGCACCTCCTCGTATGGTATATATGGGAGGAAAAAATTGGTCAAAGCGATATCGGAGGGTCGGAGCGAAAAAAAAAAAAAAAAATTGGTATATAGAGTACAAGTATCAATCCTTCTTGCCCTCAATAGCTAATGGAGGATCGTGCTGGTCAAACTTGTTGTAATAAGAGCCGTTCTGACGGGTCGCCAAAAACCGTGCTATCCGTTCGTCCTGCATGCTACCCCGCCCATAATTCATTTGCGCGTTAATCTCGTCCAGGCGGGTTCGATACGACTCGTGGTTATGCAAAACAACCTGTTTCTCTGACATGTTGTATACAGTGGTTATCTGCACGTACGCCACGATAGCCACTGCGGCGCATACAAATAAAAACATTTGGTTACGGTTTTTGCGCAGGTTTTCTTGAAACTCTTGGTCGTTGCGGCGGGCGCGTGCTTGTCGCTCAAACATGGCATCCCCGCCCCACCAAATATCCTCGTCTGTAAACGCATCAGCACCGGCACCTGCTTGGGCTCCATGTTTAGCATGGCCGTACCTCCCTACTGGACCGTAAAACTTGCCGCCGCTGTATTTAATTGCCGGGCTAAAGTCAAACCGCTGATGCATCACATTCCAATCGCGTCGTTTGGAGTCATTCTTTAGAATCTCATACGCCTCGACAATCTTGCTGAACCGGTCAGACTTTTGCCTTGCCGTTAGCTGGCTATATGCCGGTGAGTCAGGGTGGTACGCTCTCGCCATGGCCACAAACACCCGTCTAACCTCATGCTTGTCAAACCTTGATGGCGACGTGCCAAAGATTTCGTATGGAGTTGGGTTGGCTCTTGCCGGCCAGCTGGGGATCTCATCCCTGCTTGTGTGAATAGCCCTTTTATATGCATGACGATAGCCTTGCAATGTACCTGTCCTCAACAACTTGAACATTTGTAACCGGTATATTATGGTATATTATGGTGCGGGTGCGGAAGGAGACGACTGTTGCTGTGGCGTCCCAAACCCTTTCTGGAGGTGGGTCGGACCCGACGCGCGCGCGCCGCCCGTTTAATCCTCGGATTTATTATTGTTATTTTTTGTTTCCTTCTATTCAACACGCTCGTTTATTATATTTATTAGGCGCTAATGATCCAGACATCATGTCAGGCGAGCTAAACAAACGCAATATTTACCGGGAGTACGAATTCGCCGTTGACAAAAAATACCATGTTACGCAGATGCTAGGAAAAGGCACGTATGGGGTAGTATGCCAAGCGGTTGAAACGCACCGGGGAGGGAACCAGCGGCCGATTGCTATAAAAAAGGTGCACAATATTTTCACAAGCGAGGTATTAGTGAAGCGGGCGTTTCGCGAGCTGCGGTTGATGCGTCACCTACGCGGTCACAAAAACATCATCTCGCTGTTTGACCTAGACATGATCAGCTCCAAACCATTCGACGGGTTGTATTGCTACCAAGAGTTGATGGACCACGACCTGGCAAAAGTTATCAGCGGGCCGGTTCAGTTGTCAGAGCCACACGTGCAGAGTTTTACTTACCAGTTGTTGTGCGGGATCAAGTATATCCACTCGGCAAACGTGATTCATCGGGATTTGAAGCCGGGGAATTTGTTGGTGAACAGTTTTGGCCAGCTAAAGATTTGTGATTTTGGGCTGGCACGCGGGGTGCAGAGTGATAAACAGCTATCGGCTGGGCGGACCCGATACACAAAGTACGTGGCGACACGGTGGTACCGCGCTCCTGAACTGATTCTCCAAGTCCGCAACTACACAAAGGCGATTGATCTGTGGTCGGTGGGGTGTGTCTTGTGCGAGTTGCTAGGCCGGAAAGCAGTGTTTAAAGGTCAGAACCAGTTGGATCAGTTGGTGCAGATTGTCGGGGTATTAGGAGTGCCAAAACGCAGCGTGGTGGTCAACATGTGCAACGAGGATGTGTTTGAAACCTTTCAGGAGTGTTTTGCTCGGTCCAAAAAGACCTCGCTAAAGGCCTTGTACCCGCGGGCTTCGCCAGCCGCAATTGACTTGATTCGGCGGTTATTAGACTACGACCCGGCTCGTCGGTACACTGCAGAACAAGCGCTAGGCCATGACTTTCTAAGCTGCTTTCACAACCCAGAAGAAGAACCAGGGTGCGACGCGCTGGTTGATTTTACATTTGAGAATTTAAAGCACAAGGATTTGGAGCAGGCGTTGTTTGAGGAGATTCGGTCGTTTCGGCAGGAGGTCCGAGCCCAGCCGGACTATGATTTTCACGAGGAGGCGCCTCCACGGGCGCCAAACCGTCTACGTAAACACGCCCACCATTCACGACGGGCCTTAGTACACTAATCGATTCTTTTTTTCGTATTCGGTATATTTGTATCAGTGTATCAGGGTGTTGAGCCGCACCGGCGGGACCCCACCGCTCTTATTATTATTTATTCCTCCCAATATTTGTGCCGCGCCACTCAAAACCACTGGACAAAAAAACACTCGGTGATTCAGAGAAAATAGGAAATAATAATAAAAAATGGGTGGCCAAGTCTCGGTGATCACGCCGACCGCGTCGACGATTGCGATAGAGGCGTATCTGGCAGAACTTGGCGACGTTCAGTACGAAAAGAATATTGGGAATGCCCGGTTTTTAAAGACCCTAAAGGGGATGCATACTGACGGGTTGCTGGTGATCAAGGTGTTTGTCAAGCCAACCCCCGGGGTCAGCCTAAAGAAGGAGATTAAAGAGCTGAAGCGTGGGTACCCTTTATAAAAGAAGAACGAGGGCTAATAGATAGGGATCAAAAAGTGTTTGGGCAATGTGGGCAACACGCTGGCGTATACACGGATTGTGGAGACTGAGCGGGCCGGGTACGGCGTGAGACAGTTTTTGCGATCCAACCTGTACGACCGCATCAGCACGCGGCCGTTTTTGGAAAACATTGAAAAGGTATGGGTTACGTTCCAGCTGTTGCGAGGGTTGGAACAATGCCATCAGCAAAACGTGTACCACGGGGATATCAAGAGCGAGAATGTGCTGGTCACGTCGTGGAATTGGGTGTATCTATCCGATTTTGCCCCGTACAAACCGGTGTACATGCCTGAGGACGACCCGTCGCACTTTTCATTCTACTTTGACACGTCGCAACGGAGGTGTTGCTATGTAGCCCCCGAGCGGTTTTTAGCCGCCGGGGAGAAACCACCTGTTGCAGAGCAACTAACCCAGCAGATGGATATCTTCTCACTAGGGTGTGTGATTGGCGAGCTTTTTTTGGAGGGCACTCCAACGTTTACACTGGCGCAGCTGTTCAAGTATAAAAAGCGCGAGTACGCGCCGCCGTTGGAAGCAATTGAGGATGAGAATATACGCGATTTGGTCCGGTCAATGACCCAATTAGACGCGTCGGACCGATTGTCAGCCAGCGAATACTTGCAAAAATATCGCGCCACGACCTTCCCCAACTACTTTTACGAGTTTTTGCATGAATACGTCCAGACAATTACCCAGCTGAAGGATGATGGAAGTACCACGCTGGAACGAGCCAAACAGCTAGAGTCCGACTACCGGATCGAGTCAGTATGGGATGACTTTGAGACAATCTCCAAACAGTTTGGGTTTGAGTACCCATCATCTTCTGCCTCTGATAACATTCCTAGCTGCTCCAACGTGTTGCCGGTCTGTTTGGACCTGCCTGGGATGAACCACTGGGTTCCAAAGTTACGTAAATTAACTGTTGCGGATGATGATGGCGCGCTGATGATTGTGGCAGTGGTGTGCACCGCGATACGCAACACCTCGCGCGCCTCATCCCGGATCAAAGCCTGCGAAGTGCTGCTGGCGCTTGGCGAGCGAATCCACGATGAAGCCAAGCTGGATCGTTGTTTGCCTCACTTGGTAAGCTTACTAGAGGACTCGTCTGATGTGGTTCAGGTGGCGGCGTTGCGAAGCCTAACCCATTTATTGGAGCTGGTTGGCGCCATCACCCCTGTCAATGGCAGTATTTTCCAGGAGTATATCCTGCCTAGGCTGTACCCGCTGGTTCAAAAGTCAAGCGTGATTGTGCGCAGTACATACGCGGCGTGTTTGTCTTCCCTAGCTCAAACCGCGTCACGGTTCCTGGACATGGGCCAGGTGCTAAAAACCACTGGGGTTTTGGACTCTGCTGACCCCGAAACTGAAAACGGCATCTCTACCGAGGTTACCACGTTTGACACCTTGAAACAGAATTTATCTCTAATGATTGAGGAACATGCGATTGCGTTGCTGACTGATAGCAGCGCCGCGGTCAGACGTTCGCTTATCAGTACCATCACGCCTCTGTGTATATTCTTTGGCAAGCAAAAAACCAACGACATCATCCTCAGCCATCTAATCACCTACCTCAACGACAAGGACCCGTTTCTCCGGACGGACTTTTTTGACTGTATTGTTGGGTTGGCGCCGTTTGTTGGCGCGGTTAGTCTGGAGCAGTATATCATCCCACTAATGATCCAAACCCTTGCGGACCCGGTTGAATTTGTGGTGGAAAAAGTGCTGCAGGCGTTTACCAGTCTGAGCGATTTGGGGCTGATTCGGGATAGCCGGGTGTGGGAGCTGCTCAAGGTGTGTGCCAAGTTTACCATTCACCCAAACTCGTGGATCCGCAACGCCACGGTGTCGTTTTTCGCGTCCACCACCAAATGGATGTCGCCGGCGCAGGTATACTGCATGCACCTGCCGATTCTCCGGCAGTTTTTGGAATGCGAGATTAATGATTTTTCTGAAGCTAATTTGCTGCGAAACTTGCATCCACCGCTCAGTCGAGCAGTGTACAATCGTACCCTAACCTGGGCGTCAAAGGCGCAAAAGTCTATTTTCTGGCGTATAGACAAGGCATCAACCACGCGCAACTACTCCAACAAAAAAAGCAGCGAGGATGAGCAGTGGTTAGCCAGGCTTCGGGAAATCGGGCTGAAAAACGACGATATGTGGATGCTAAACGTGTACAAGGAGTATATCTATCGAGTGGCGCGGCTAAACCACCAGCTGCAGCTTGTTGAGGAGAATGACGAGTCCAAGGGGGTGGTCAAGATGCAGTCGTTGGGGGTGCTCCCCACTACTGTATTTTTTGACGAGACCAAGCCAAAAAAGAGCAAGAAGCAGAAGAAGAAGAGAGTGGACGTGGCTGCGGTGGAACCAGTTTTATCCGCGCCGGTTGACGTGCCGCCGGCGCCAGTGGTTGGGAACGCGGCGGGCGAGGCGCCGCCGACGCGTTTGTTGGGAATCCACGAGGAGGATGGTAACAACACCCCGTCTTCACTCGGTGAGAGCCCAACATATTTGGCCCAGCCCGTCACTTCTACAGTAACCACTGATGTGTATGGGGTGGTTGGAAACAACAGCTCAAGTAATGGTGACGCGGCGGCGCCGGCTACTGAAAACGAGGACAATGACCGCTCGATCCAGTCTTTTAAAAAATCATCCAGCTATGCTGGCGATGATCCGTATATTTGGAAACTTCTCGAGTCAATGTACTATGAAGAAGAGGAAAATAATAGGGACGATTGTCCAGAGTTTGGATACTGCGAGCCGTTTACACGCGCTGGAAGTGGCGGTGGTGCGGCGGCGGGGACAAACCCAACTGTTAAGCGCCGACGGGGCCGACCATTAGGGGTGTTAGTATCAAGCTTTGAGGAGCACACGGCGCCAGTGAACAGCGTGGCAGTCAGCCCCAACCACTTGTTTTTCGTGACTGGAAGTGACGATGGGTTGGTCAAGATTTGGGATTGTTATCGGCTGGAAAAGAACGTGGTGAACAAGAGCGTCCAGTCGATTGATATGAAATCGCCGGTAAAGTGTATATCGTTCATCTCCTCTACTTGTACCGTCGCGTGTGGGTTGGAGAGCGGGGTGATTAGCATGGTCCGGGTAGAAATGACCAAACGGACCGCGTCGTTGGGCCCACGGTACAAACAACTACGCGTCGTGGCGACTCACCAGCTGGACCAAGGCGAATGCGCGATTGCCATGGAGCATATTGACCAAGCTGGACAAGGCGGTAAACTCTCTTTATTATGCATCATCACGTCGGGTTGTCGTATAATCACGCTCAACGTCAAGACAATGACAGCAGTGCAAACCATGCAGAACCCACTCAAACATGGAGTAGTGACCAGTTTTGTGATTGACAGGCGGCGCAATTGGGTGCTAGTAGGGACAATGTTTGGGGTGCTCGATCTATGGGATCTACGCTTTGGTTTGTTAGTAAAGTCGTGGACACTATCAGATAGTAGGTCCAAAATCGCCAGCTTGGCGCTCCATCCTCGTAACGACAAGCAGGTTTGTGTTAGCGGCGGGACCAACTCGTCAGCCTCAGAAGTGACGGTATGGGATGTGGAGACTGCTCAGTGTAAAGAGATTTACCGTGGCGCGATGACGATTGGTAGTGAGGATAATGAGACTGGTAATCAATCAGTTTACCAATCCAAACCGCCTCCCGAAACCCCGACTTTGCCGACCACTCCTACTCAACCACCACCCCGAGTTAATACAATTCTAACCGGCCAAGAGTTTGAACTTGGCACGACAGGCTCAACTGGCCGCAAGGGGTTTATGATAACGGCAGGGAGCGACAGAATCCTGCGATTCTGGGACTTGCATACTGGCGAATCGTCGGCGGTGATTTCTGGGATCGCCGCGCCAACCTCTTCACAACCCGAGACTGCAAAGATTGGCTACACTACTGTTCATCCTGATCATAGCTGCAAGGTTGTTGTGGAAAAGAAGCTTAGTGCTAAGCGGGCTGGTGGTAGCGGCGCAACTATCAAGCCCGAGCGGCTTCCTCGAAGCACGGTAATCAGCAGCGATCAGTTGGATCTTGGACGAAACCATGGCGCGGCAATCATGGACGTGGCATTGCTACTCCGGCCGTTTGAAATGGTGGTTAGCGTAGACAAGGCTGGTTATGTCAAGGTTTATTTATAATGTACGTGATCAGAGTTCCCAAATCGGCCTCTACGCCCTAACCATTTCCAATCCTTGGGGTTGGAAAAATGGTGCGTGCGCGAACCACTCCCAAAATTTTCACCACCTTTTCCCTCTTTCTCCTTTTTTTTTTCTCCCTCCTTTCTTTTCTCTTAATACCATCGGAAAATCAACTCTCAAGCATTGCGAAATACGTTCTTACTCCGGTAAACGATCGAGTATCATCTGCAGTAATAAACAATAATGCATTGAATACCCTCACCAAATCTTAATTTCAATCTCGTAGACGCTTTCCCCCCTTTTCCTTGTATAAGGAGAAGGAGAAAACCCATTACTCTTTGAGTAATGGTTCGCGTCTGGTTCTGAGTGGGAACAATGGCTCCATGATCGTGGGCTAGATTTCTAGGGTGTGCCTAGGATCTGCTTATTTGGTCTTGTCATACATCTCATCGCAAGCTTTTGTGCCTTTCTTTGGTACGCAAGTGAAGAACCGGCGCGTAAATTGATTTCTTCGGTTTTCTCCACCCTTGTTGCGCTACTCAATAGCCAGTGGGGACTAAATCACTAACCGACATTCCATAACTTAGCACTACACTGTAATAGACAGGCAATAATAATCCAACGATGAAACAGGACGACTTTTTGCACTGCCTGGTTTTTTTTTTTTTTTTTTTGACGTTTATTGCGGTTAAATAACGATCGGTGATCGGCGACTGGATTTATAGTGGCTTTATAGTGACAAAAAAACGATGCGCGGTCCCAACTTCCCAAATCAAACAAAATCCCAAAGTTTAGGAACTAAAGCTGGCACTAGATCCAGCCGTGTTCAAGCTGAACAGAGTGGCCACAACCTCCCAACCACCTTGATTAATTTTCGCTCCGTCGAGTAGTGGAAAAAGCCATCGTGGTGGCCCCCCCGAACCTCCCTTTATTTTTCTACCAACCTTTTTTTTTTTTTTTTTTTTTTTTTCCTTTCTTCCTTCTCCTTAATTTATTTCGTCTCTTTTTCCACTTCACTCACTATCTTATCAGTCACTTAATCTTTTTTTTTTGTCTTGTCCTTTTTTTGTTTTGCTTTGCAATCATTCAACTTTTTACGCTCCTTTAACAATAATCTTTGATACCAAAATAGAATACTAAAAAAAAGAACCGGCCAAAAAAGATGAGTTATAATAATGAATACGGGTACGGAAACGACCAGTACGGACAAAACTATGGCCAGCAACCACAAGGCTACGGCAACCCATATCAACAACAACAACAACCTGGACAAGCTTACGAAATGTCCAACGTCGGAGGCAATGCTGGCAGCGATGACATGATGGAGTTTTTCCGAGAGATTGACGAGATTAAGCGGCAGTTGGTGCAATATGACGATAATGTGGACCGAATTGAAGCGTTGCACAAGCGAGCTTTAAGCGAAGTTGACGCTGAGAACCAGGAATGGACGCAAAAGCAAATTGACGGGCTGACAGAAGAGACAAAGAGTCTAGCGCAGCAATTAAAACAACGCATCAAAACTCTCGAGTCCAAGTCCCAGCGAGACTCGACCAAGAAAACCCAATGTAACAACGTCAAGAACCAGTTCAAATCGTCGATTCAAAAGTACCAGCAGGTTGAGCAGCAGAACCGGTCCAAATACCGAGAGGCTGCGGAACGGCAGTTTCGAATCGTACAGCCAGATGCTACTGATGCCGAGGTTCGAGAAGCTGTGGAATCGAACGATTCCCAAGTGTTTGCTCAAGCCTTGATGAGCTCGAACCGGCGAGGCCAAGCTCAATCCGCATTGACTGAGGTGCAGAACCGACACAATGAGATTGAAAAGATTGAAAAGACAATGACCGAGCTGGCCCAGCTGTTCCACGATATGGAAGTGTTGGTTGCTGAGCAAGAAGCGCCAGTGCAAGCCATTGACGACTCTGCTGCGCAGGTGCAGACCGACATTGAGCAAGGTGTTGGTCACACTAGTAAGGCCGTCAAGAGCGCGCGTGCTGCTCGAAAGAAGAAGTGGTGGTGTTTCTGGATTTGCGTGGTTATTGTTTGTATTCTGGCTTTGGCTTTGGGTCTCAAGTATGGCCTGAAGTAGTTATCATTGTTTTTTTCCCACATTATATATACAACCGCCCTAGCTATTTTTTTTTGTTCACCGCTCCTAATCCTAATCCATTTTAATCTCTTTTCCTTGGCTCAATGCCAGATTATGTCTAGAACTAGAATTGACGCTTATCCGATGCCCCTGATTGATTGAAAGCGGTTTTGAAGAGGAAACAAATGCTTAGTCAGCAGTCGGCTCAAACTAAAGACCGTTCGTATTTATCGTATTTGGGAGGGTGGGTGAAAAATTCTCATCTCCTAATCTAACACACACGGGAACGGTTGTTATTTTTCCTGCACAGACACAAAATCTCAGGCCACTAATTGTACAGTAAAAAAATATTATCCTCTCCTCTTTCTTTCTTTTTTTTTTTTTTTCCCTCTCCCTTTTTTAACTTTTCTCCTTATTTTCACGAAAGTCACCTTTTTACTGTCTCGTTCTTTGATACAAAAGCCAGACGCTTTGAAAGAGTTTATCCTGCAGTTTAAAAAGCTTTTTAAATAAAAGAGATAATCCAGGGGCTGTCAAAATTTTTCAAAACCTTTCTCTCTAACTACATTTTTTTATCAACTCAATTAAAGAGGGAAAATGAACAACGTATCAACAGATAACCATCTATACAACCCGACACAGTCAGCGTTTGTCAATGGGGTGGACTGGGTCAAGGAAAACGCCAACGTGTGGTCGGTTTTGTTCACACTTGTCATGGCGTCGATCGTCTACGACCAGTTGACATACCTGAAAAAGAAGGGCGGAATTGCCGGGCCGACCTTCAAGGTGTGGCCGATTATTGGCCCGTTTTTGGAGTCCATGAACCCCAAGTTTGAAGAGTACCAGGAAAAGTGGGCGTCTGGTCCGCTCTCTTGTGTGTCTGTGTTTCACAAGTTTGTGGTGATTGGCTCTACTCGAGATTTGGCTCGAAAGGCCCTAAATGCCCCGGCATACTTGAAGCCATGCGTGGTTGACGTTGCCATCAAGATTCTACGACCAACTAATTGGGTGTTTATGGACGGCAAGGCCCACGTGGACTATCGAAAGTCTCTAAACGGGCTGTTTACGCGAGGTGCACTGCAAGTGTACATGCCTCACCAAGAGGAGATTTACGACAAGTACATGGACCGGTTTGTGGAGGAGAGCAAGGCTGAAGGTCCAAAGATTTTTATGCCAAACTTTCGAGAGCTAAACTGTGCCGTGTCGCTGCGAACCTTTTGCGGGGAATACATCACTAACGACCAAGTCAAGCTGATTTCTGACAATTACTACAAGATCACTGCTGCGTTGGAACTAGTCAATTTCCCAATCATTTTGCCATTTACCAAAACTTGGTACGGCAAGAAGATTGCCGACATGACTATGGATATCTTTGCAAACTGTGCTGCCATGTGCAAGGAGCGAATTGCCGAGGGCGGATCTGTGGAGTGTGTGATGGACGCGTGGGTCAAGCTCATGATTGATGCCAAGAATGAGCATGGCGGCGATGAATCAAAGAAACTAGGGGTGAAGCAATTCACCAACAAGGAAATCTCCGAGACCATGTTTACCTTTTTGTTTGCGTCCCAAGACGCCTCGTCTTCTGCCACTACCTGGTTGTTTCAAATCATTGCTGACCGACCGGATGTGATGAAGAAGATTCGAGAGGAGCAGCTCAAGGTTCGTGAAGGTGACGTGACCAAGCGATTGGACCTGGACATGATTGACGAAATGACATATACCCAGATGGTTGTCAAGGAGGCGTTGCGATACCGACCACCAGTAACCATGGTGCCATATGTGGCCAAGAAGGACTACCCAATCACTGAAAACTACACGGTGCCAAAGGGGTCCATGTTTATCCCAACCTTGTACCCAGCTTTGCATGATCCAGAAGTGTATGAGAACCCAGAGGAGTTTATTCCAGAGCGGTGGACTGAGGGTTCCAAGGCGTCGTTGGCGCACAAGAACTGGTTGGTGTTTGGCACCGGCCCGCATGTGTGTTTGGGCAAGACGTTTGTGATGATGAACCTTACTGCCATGATGGGCAAGGCGGCCATGTTGTATGACTGGAAGCACACCATTACCGAAAAGAGCGAAAAGGTGCGTGTGTTTGCTACCATTTTCCCAGACGATGACTGCATTTTGGAGTTTTCCAAGCGTGAAAACCCAGAAAAGATCTAACCCCCCTTCATTTTATTCATTTTATTTACCTTGTACCGTAATACCTTTTTTGTTTTTGTACTTAATGATTATATTTTTTTATGGATTAACTTGTTATTTTCCCCTAAACTTATTATTCATCTCGTATAGATCAATTCTTCTCAGCCACCTCCTTCCATCGCTGTGCTTCCATCTGCCACCATTTGGTCTCCACCTTGGCCATTGTCAGCTGCTCTTCGAGCTCCTTGACCCGGGCGTTGAGAACATCCACCTCTTCTTGGCGTTTCTGGCGGTATTTCCTAGCCGCCAGGGTGTTTTTGAGCCGTTTCGAAGATGGTTCATCCTTTGGTGAGCTGGTCGTGTCGCTTGGAGTTGAAGCTTTGCGCTTTTTGCGCTTGTCAATTCGCTGCTGAACATGACCCACGTCCGACACCTTTCTCTTGGCAGAATTATCGCTCTCAACTGAGAAACTTAGCGACTGATCGGGAAGAGTATCCGCTTGATCAAAATAATGAGTTTGGGGGTCGTCACTTGAATCCGACATTGCAACCATCATGCCATCCACGGCCGTTTCGCTATCCATCAGAAACGACTGAAGGTTGCTTGGAGCATTGAAAGGGTAGAGTAGCGGATTGGTTGCAAGCGCTTCCTGATTTTGATGAGGATCCCATGGTAAATCGAAAATAAAAAGTTGTGACTTAACGTCGGTTGTTTTGTATCAACAGTAGCCGACGTTGAACTGTTAGGGGTAGTTAAGGAAAAAGGGGGTGGGGGATTAAACGGATTTGGTCAAACCAAGAGGAGGTAGGTGGATAGTTGGTGAAAAAAAAAAAAAAAATGCGCGCGTCGAACCAAATTTAAATGGCGTGTGAGGGAGAAGAAGGGGAGGGAAAAAAACGCGATGACCAGCCATGACTCATCATGTATCATTATTTTAGTACTACCATAAATAAATAAAAAATTCTGGGGAACCCAGGGGGTTAAGTATAGAACTCAGAAATATGGTTGCTTTTTCACAAGGATCAAACGATGTCAGCTACTCTTCCTTCAAGTTGTAAAATCATCACTGTTCTTTAACCCAACGAGCTAGACCAGTTGATGGGTGGGAAGCCTCGTTTTTTATACACAGGTTTTTTCTGGTCCTAAAGCGCTCTACCAAGAGGTTGACCACGAGTTTGTTGTAATTGCTAGTAGTATGTAGATATGAAAGAACTTTTACAACGCTTTGGCCATTTCTACTCATAATTCATAAAATATTTTGTAAGGAGAGCCGCACAGCTTTGGGAATGTCACGTGACTTTCCTCGCGTATTATCTCCAACAAAGAACAAAGGACTTTTTTTTTCTATTAACAAGACTTTATGAACTTAAAAAAGAAACATCCCCCCACGCCATGTTGAAATACTTGAAATGGCTGGAGGTAAAAGACGCGACAGCATGGCTTAACGAAGACATCAAGCCGTTACCCGCGTCAAGGCGAACCTGGGGGTCGCTAACCTTTATGGGGTTTTGGAGCATTGCCAACATTAACGTAACGTGCTGGATGAGCGCATCTTCACTTCTCGATCTTGGCCTGTCCCTGGGCCAACTATTTGCGGTGATTGTTGTGGGCAACGCATTTGTAGTAGGCTTCACCCTATTGGTGTCATTCCAAGGCGCCAAATGGCACATTGGGTACACAGTCTCGCAACGGGTAGTGTTTGGGGTTTACGGAGCCTACTTTTCGGTGATGATCCGGTTGTTAATGTCCGTCACTTGGTTTGGCGCCCAAGCATTTATCGGCGGGCAGTGTATATCCGGCATCATCTCCTCCTGGAGCTACCGATTTTTCACAATGAAGGATTCGATCCCACCCAACGTGCCCATATCGGCTAGAGATATGATTGGATTTGTGCTGTATTATGTGATTTCCTGGCCGTTACTATGCATCCGGCCGGAAAATATCGGCAAACCGACTGTGGTCGCCAACATTCTCGCGTTCATTGCCTTGTTGACGGTTTGCATCTGGGCCAGCACCCGGACCACCATTGACTGGAGAAACTACGCCACCGAGCCGCAGTTTTCGACCGGGTGGAAATGGATCTATGGTCTAACCACCTGGATTGGGTCGCTGGCTACATCAGTGGTGTGTCAGTCTGACTTTTCGCGGTTTTCAAGAAACCAGTACAGTTCGTTCCCCGGTACGATCCTCGCGTTTGCAGTGTTTGGTCAGCTGATCCCATTCTTTGGCATTCTCACTGCATTTGCCACCAGCAATTTGTACGATGAATACGTTTGGAACCCAATTGACCTGGCATTTGTGTGGATGGACCAAGATTACTCTTCAGGAAACCGCGCCGCGGCGTTTTTTCTATGCCTATGCGTTTTAATCTCACAACTATGCGTCAATAACCTCACTAATGCCTTCACTGGCGGGATGGACCTTGCCGGCGCGTTGCCAAGATATTTCGACATCAAACGAGGCGCTATCCTCATCTCGCTGCTATCATGGGCGCTGCGACCATGGGAGTTTTACAACACTACCTCAGTATTTCTAACCGTGATGAGTAGTTTCTCCGTGTTTTTGTCGCCGTTGATTGGCATCATGTGCTGCGATTTTTACCTAGTCCGGCAACAGCGGACCAAACTATCCGACTGCTATACTTCCAGCAAGGACGGCGTGTATTTCTACTTTTGGGGTGTCAACTTGCGAGCCATTGCGGCGTGGTGGGTCGGGATAGGCCTGGGGTTGCCGGGTATGATCCACAGCGCCAACCCAAACATTTACATTCCAAGGGGTATCCGAAAGTACTACATTGGCCAAGCCCTATTTGGCTTTTCGCTTGGGTTTGTAATTTACTGGCTACTCTGTTTTCTGTTCCCACTGGCTAGAGCCCGGGAAATTGACTCGGAGGACGTGTATGGAACTTTCACCGAACAAGAGGCGGCAAAGCTGGGCGTGCAAAAGATTGTTGAAATGGCACAGGTTCGCCAGTCCTCAATTGCCACGGATAGCATCACAGTCAGCTCGGTAAAATCGGAGCCAACTGCCAGAAAGATGGAACCTCATGTGATGCACTCTAGCGTGTCGTAATACGCCTCAATCATGCCTTGCTTGTAATCAATCGACTGGGTAACGTCCTTGCTGTCGCTTGCTTTCCGGATAACCGCGCCCAATGACCGGGACAGCCGGAAAATCTTATCCTCAAGCTCAGCGCGTTGCTGCACCAGGTTGATGAATTTTTCCTGCTCGAATTGGGAAATGTAATCGCGGTGAACCTTGAGCGTGTCCAAAGTCCGTTGATGCACAAACTCCCGTAGCTGTGATAGACACTTTTCGTACAAAAACATGCATAGTTTGAGAAATTTGCACCGTGCGTCTAGCTTTTGACGCTCAGCGGCGATTTGTTTGCGTAGCGAGTCGTTCTCCTCCTCAAGCTGCTCGTTCCCATCCAACGTTTCATTATCATCGCTGCTACTGTCGTCATCTTTATCCAGTTGAAGCTCATCCGCCAGCGCACACAAATCATTCGTTGCCTCTCGATTGGTGTCAAGCACTGTAGAAAGCTCGTTTAATAGATTGGACAGGGTTCGTAAATCCTCTGTTTGGGAAAACGACAATAACGGCATGCCACCATCTGAACTGGGCCCGCGAAGAGGATATTGTTGTTGTTGTTGTTGTTGTTGTTGCTGCTGCTGCTGCTGCTGTTGCTGCTGCTGTTGCTGCTGCTGTTGCTGCGGTTGTGGAGGCAGCTGCTTATTATAATCAGGCATTATTGTGTCGTGTGTACGTGTTTGTGGCGATGATTTTTTTCTTCGATTTTTCCGCGCCCGCAGTGGAACCGCCGATTTGGCGCCAAATCCCTATCCCGGGAGGCATGGACCCTAACATATGGTATATCCCCCGGTTTATATAAAACCCAGAGCAATTGCTGGAATTTGCCAGTTGCGCTATTGAAAAATGCAAATCACAGGCAAGGAGAAGGATAAAGGCAAAGACAAACATGGCCATAAGGATAAGGATAAAGATAAGGATAAAGATAAGGATAAAGATAAAGGCAAGAAAAAGCCAAAGGTAGTGTGCGAGTTTTGTGGCGCCGCAGACCATGTCATGGCCATCAACGAGGAGGCGTTCTGTCCTCAGCTTGACGCGTTGATTGTCAACAATATCGTCAAAATCAGCAATGGGTTTTTGATCTCGCGCGACAACCGACCTTTTCGGGCCGCGGAAAATGGCATCAAAAACAGCCAGGAGTTTAAAGACTACGCGCAGAGTGTATATGCGTCGTGTCAAAAGACCATGAACGCGTTGGAGCCACTGATTGGCGCTCCACGTAAAGCTGAAATAAAGGACGAGCAGGTCGAGTATCAGAGCATTTTGCCACAACCCCGGCAAGCGACAATCCATGGGAACCCGGTGTACGCGGTGGTTGATGCAATGTCGACGCACAATCTAATCTCACTCAAGCTTGCACTAAAGATGGGACTGGAAATCGCACAAACTGAGTTGACTGTTGATAATCGGCCCGTGCGAGGGGCCACCACTTGCGGTGTGTCCATCAACAACCGGATGCTTATTTTCGAAGCCCTCTGCGTTGATTCCACACCTGATCCTCAGAGCGTGGGGCTGCTACTGGGCCAACCCTTTTGCATGGAATTCTCCGTCAGATACGAGTCTGGCCGGTTATACTTGGCAGAATCATCCCAGGCACAGGAGTTTGAATGGGTTTAGTCATTATAGATCAAAATGTTTAAAAAAAAAAAAAAAACTATACGACTATGTTTGTACAAGTAATAACTTATTGGAATGCATTTGGGGGTAGAGTGGCCCTGGATTGCTCAAACAGAGCCATCGCCTGTTGTGCGTTGAATTGAGCCTGTTCGGCGCACATTCGTGCGTATTGCGCATTGAGTCTAGTTGCCTGCATCAACTTTTGCACAATATCAAGCTGCTCCGGGTTCAACCCATTGAGCTCGGGTGGAGTGGCACCCATTGGAGCTACCGCAGCAGTAGCAGCAGAAGCAGCAGCAGCAGCAGCAGGGGCTACGTTATTAGGCTGGGGTTGGGATTGCTGGTAGGCTTGCAAGTTTTCCTTCCAAGCCTCAACCCCAGCGTAGGACCGATACGTGACCATATCGCTAGCCACAATCATCTCCCCATTTGGTCCCTGCAAAACAACAAATGTTCGGTCAAATGATCTCATTTGGTTAGAGTTTTGTGGCTCTGTCATTTCACCATGCAGAGAGATGGTGACGCCGGTATCCCCGGCCTGTCGAATGTTGTTGGCGCACCACACATCAATGGCAAATTTACCCGGTTGAAAATCATGCTTCGATGCAGGCAACCGTCTAAACGCATTGGCAATGGTTTCCGTGCCCACATACATTCGGTTCTGCCGCGCATTGAGCGCAGTAATTTTGATCAAATTCCGCGACATGGGGATATACGCCGACCATTGGGCCGGTCCACCGTGCGACAAGAGCCTTGGGGCGCCATTGTCCACTGATATCGAGAACATGGACAGATTGTCATATAGCTGTAGCAATTGCGTCCGGTCGGAATCAAACAGCTGGAAATACGAGTTTAAAAACCCATTCGCCACGTTTTCCACGTTTGGGTTCTCAAAAAATGCTTGCTTCATGGGGTGTGGCAACCGCGGGATCGCAATCTGCGTCTCGTCTCGAATCACCTGCCCATCGAGCATAATCAGCTTGGTAAACAGCTTCATAATCTCGTCTTTATAGCCAGGCTGGTTGGCGATTGGGTTCCCGCTCAGAATCAATTCCCGAAGGTGTGGGAATTTGTGTCTCCACGCCTCCAAACTCTGCGTACGGCTGATTTGATTGTTGGCCAGCGACAGATTCTTGAGATTAGGAATCGACTGCGACAATGTAGTAACATTGGCAATATCCTGCAGCATGTTTTGCGAAAGGTCCACGCTCTCAATCGTATATTCGTTATTATCACCGGCGATTTTCATCAACGCCCCAAACATTTTACTCGGAGTAAACGACCCCAATCTTGATAGAATCGGGTCAGAACGCATATTCGACAGGTTCAGCATCCTGGATTGTGGGTTGTATCTAGGTTGCAGGCATTGTTTGAGCGTGTCTATAGTAGAGTTTGTGCCTTGTGACTGTTGTGGTTGCGAGGCTTGTTGGTTCTTGGCACGAATACTCAGCGATTGGCCGGCAAACTTGACCCCGTTATAAGCCTCCACTTGCCGTACATGCTCCGGAAGCACAAATCCGTGTAGAATATCCCTAGTCACGTACGTGTTTTGCAATTGCACGCCAGACTTTCGAAAGATGAACGACAATAGATCGCTCTGAGAGGCCTGATTCCAGTGTTTAAAAGTTATTTCCTCCAATTGTTGATCCGTCTCCATCGTCTGACGAGGGAACGCGTTGTAATTGTTCCGACCGCCTCGACCACGACCTCGAAAGCTCATCCTTTCCTTTTTTTTTTTTTTTTTTGTTTGGTTTACCGCCTGTTGGTTCCAATTGAGGATCAGTAAAACAACAAGAGTGTGGTTGAAATTTTTTTCTATATAAAACCGTGATTATGGGACATTTAAATGTCCCAATTGTGGATTCCCACCCGCGCGCGCTCACCTCTCCAAGCGCTCTCCAATTTCCATATATAATATTTTTTCCAAATCTTGACACTCGACCGAACACGTTTACACTTTTTTACTTCCCTTTTTCATTCATCGTAATATAAACGTAAGAGAAGAAGAAAAAAATGAGCGACTCTCGATACTCGTACGACGACAAGGCCGAAGTATGGCCGTATTTCGGCGTCACGTTAATCGGGACGGTGCTTGTTCCATGGACTTACGTGTCATTGCGTCGGTTCATGGCCCCTGACGACGAGCCAGAAGTGCACACAAGCTCTAAATACCGCCCGGATAATTACATTGAGCTGCAAAAGTTCAAGGCCAAGGAAAAACGATCGCGTGTTTTTACAAAGACCAATGTGGCGATTGCAATTGGCTGGGCGGTTATGGCGGGGCTAGTATACTTGATTGTAAACCAGCAAGAACCGGAAGAAGGAGAGGTCAAGCTGTTTGATCCGTATGAGATTCTAGGGCTAGCAAAGTCTGCTACTGAAAAACAAGCCAAGAGCGCGTATAGAAAGCTATCGCTGCAATTCCACCCGGATAAGCTACGTGACTTTGGCGAGTCGACCAAGGACGAGATGGAGGCCAAGTATGTGGAGATTACCAAGGCGTACAAGGCGTTGACGGATGAAGTGACGCGTGACAACTTTATAAAGTATGGCCACCCAGACGGCCCGCAATCAACATCACACGGGATTGGCTTGCCAAACTTTTTGGTTGAGGGTAAAGGTAGCCCAGTTGTTATTGCTTGTTATGCGTTTTTGGTGGGTGTGTTGTTGCCGTGGATGGTTGGGTCGTGGTGGACCAACCAAAAAACTTATACCAAAAACGGCATTCATCAAAAAAGCGCTGCCATTTTTTTCGAAGCATGTGCAAAGGAGCAGCCACATTTTATTAACTATGATCGAGTCTTGGGCATGCTGTCCAAGGCTGAGGAATTCAACACTTTGATTCCAAACTCTAGTCCAGAGTATATTCGAGAACTGATTGAAGCGCATTTGAGCAGAAAACCAGTCAAGAATGAAGCCGACAAGCTGGTTGTTATTTCTCGATGCACAAAACTGCTGACTGGTTTGCTGGATATTGCCTCTGCGTTTAAGGATGCCGGGCTGTGCCAGCGGATTATTGAGATTGAGCGATGCATTGTCCAGGCGGTTCCACTACAAGACCAAATGTATGGCGACTTGTTGCAACTGCCTGGTGTGTCAATTGACGATGTTGGCCCCGAAAAGAAGACCAAGCTGAACAGTGATGCCGAGGTTATTGCTCGAAAGACGGTGCCAAAGCTGCATTTGTTAAAGGCATTTTTTCGGGTGCCTGGTGAAGACGGCATTATCCCCCCTGCTTCTCAGGCCCACTTGGTGGTCAAGTATACTATTGTCCCACACGGCAAGAAGCTGCCAAAAATCAGCGACGAGCTGCTGGAGGACAATGATGAAAATGACCACAAAATCATGGCCGAACCATTGTCTACTAACGAGCTACCCCCGTCTATTCCAAACGTGCACGCGCCTCATTTCCCAGTCCCGTTCAAGCCATCTTGGTATGGCTTCTTGGTCAGCGAGCGGGATAATAAGATTATTGATGGTCCCCAGGAATTGAGCAAGGTGTATTATGACAACTTGAAACTGAGTGATGAAGACTTGAAGGATGCTAGCAAGCTGACTATTGGGTCGTTCAAGCTGCAGCTCAACTCTGCCACTCCTCCAGATGCAAACACTTATCAGTTCAAGCTGAGTTTGCTAAGCAGCGGGTACTTTGGATGTGATATTGTCGAGACTGTGGACATGAACGTGGTCAACGCTCCTCCTCCACAACCAAAGTTTGACAAGGAAGCTTCTGACGACGATGCTGATGAGGAGGAGGATGAAGAAGAAGAAGAGCTTGAGGAAAAGACGGAAAAGAAGTCAAAGAAGGCAAAGAAGAATGGCGATGACGGCGAGAGTTCTGACGAAGAGGAGGATTTGAGTGATATCGATACAGACACGGAAGACGAAGACGAAGGTGACAACGGTCAATAGTTTACAAAAGTGCATTTCCCCCTGTGTTTTTTTTTTTTTTTTTTTTTGTTATTCCCTAATAAAAACAATGATATTTATAAATGAATTTTTCTCAGAATTGAGCGCTCTAAACCTTGAATAGCCATTCCTTCCAAGTCTCTTGTGGCTTGGAGTATGCCGCAGGCTCGGGTTGAGAGTATTGTCGAGGAAGACTAGGCACGCTAGTAGCAAAGGCGGTAGCAGTGATGATCGCAAGTAGAATGGCCTTGGTGTGCATGATTTTGATTGATATAATGTGAAGATATGGATGGATCTGGACGGGTATTTGTACTTTTTCGAATCTAGATTAAAACGGCCGTTTATCGTACAAATCAAACTTTATAGCCGCATTAATCTCAATTAAAATTGGCCAGGGCTGAGATCTAAAGTTAAAGTTTCAGGTTGTTGAGCCCAGCCCAACGGGGGGGCAAGCAGAAAGTAGAAAGTAGAGGGGGAAAAAAATATAAGTTTTTTTTTGACTCCCAGTAAAACTGGCGCAGCGCCACGACACGCAGCTAAAAACGAAATGAACAAAACTGCGGATATACCTACTGAAGAAAACGGGCTGAGTCTAATGAACAGCCCAATGATTCTAGTGACTCACGCCGCTATGATTAGTCTAGCAACCTTGATTGTGTACCTATCGTCCAAGGCAACGCTGGAAAAGCCACGCGACGCTGCTGAACCAGATCGAGACAGTGAACTGTTCCACCCGTCCGATCTCGAGTACAGCCAGGTTGAGGAACGAGTTTCCACCAGCGAGGCCTACCTCATGCCGGTTTTCGGCGCAGCGGGGCTGCTGTCGCTGTACTTTGCATTCAAGTATTTGGACGCGGATATGGTTCAAACTCTGTTGAAGTATTATTTCATGTTTGTGGCGTTCTTGTCAATTTCCTCGACAAGCTCACTAGTGGTAAAAGGAGTGTTGCGGACAGTGTTTAACAAGGCAGTCCCTCGAAACCTGGTCACGCTCTCGAAGGATGCGAATTACGAGGCAAATATTGACAAACCAAGTGATGTGAAGAAAGAGAGTATTGTGTCAACGATGGCGGTTGACGTGCTGGATCTGCTTACAATCCCGCTGGGTGGCGTCGTCACCGTTGCTCATGCGCTATGGTTTGACCGCAGCTGGGTTCTCGGCAATTTCATTGGCGGGTGTTTGGCAATCACCGGGATCAAGACGATTCGACTGGGTAGCTTCAAAGTCGGCATGATTGCGTTTGCCGGGTTGTTTTTATACGACATTTACTTTGTATTTGGCACCGATGTGATGATGACAGTGGCCACCAAAGTCGAGGCTCCAATCAAGCTGGAAATTCCTCGACCGGCCAAGTACGAGGATGAAGCTCGGCCAATGTCGATGCTGGGGCTGGGCGATATCGTAGTGCCAGCAATGGTTCTCTCATTGTGCTTGCGGTTTGACGCCTGGCGGTTCTACAAAACCCAACCAAAATTACCGTTCCACTTGAAGCGGCCGTTTGACAAGACCTATTTCCACGCTGCGATTCTGGCCTACGCGGCTGGGTTGGTGGTGACGATCGTGGTTATGCAAGTGTTCAAAGCCGGCCAACCGGCTTTACTCTATCTCTGCCCAGCGATTGCCGGGACAATTCTAGCCGTGGCATGGAAACGAAACGAGCTGGAACTTTTTTGGAGCTACGACGAGTCTATCGAGGATGACAACAAAGACGACAAAAAGACAAAGTAGAGAAAGAGAGAGAGAGCGTTAATTTATTCAAAACTTTTTCACTAGAAGCCATGCATCGCCAATGTCCTTGTAGTAGTTCTTGACCTGCTCCACTTTTTCGAACCCCCGGTTTAAGTACCACTGCAATGCTTCGTTATCAGTACAACTGGCATGTGCCGACAATTGGTCTAGGTGCGATGATTTCGCGTGTTCAATGATATGGTCCAGCAGCATTTGCCCAATCCCTCGCCCCCGGTACGGTTTTAGCACCGCCAGAGTCATAATGTAGATATGGGTGGGCATGTTGTGGTTTTGTGGAACTTCAATGCTGCCTCGAATCGCGCCCACTGGTAGCTCGTTGTAAAATGCTAGTTTGACCAGATCATTGAGTTTAAGCGATTCTTCGTACCACTTGTCGGAATATGTAACTGGCAGTACAGTCTCGTTGATTTTCTTGAGGACACCAACGTTGTTGACTGTTAGATCGTCTAATTGGATGCTAGGCATTTTGACTGATTGGTTTGTGAGGGCTCCAAAAAAAGAATAATAAAAAAAGTGGTGATTTGTGTAGAAAATTTGGACACCCTCTAGCGAGCGGTCCGTCGGCGTTACCCGGCCGTGTTTATGCGCTGTACCGTTATGCGGCTCAAATCGGAAAACTCTGGTAAATTACGTCTCACCCGAGTAGCAATCTCAAACTTTAAAAGGAAAATGGACTAATCTTGTATTAGTGGCGTTTCTGAAGAAGAAGAAGAAAAGGGTTGGGAAGC
The DNA here is from genome assembly GCA_946409495.1 of Blastobotrys aristatus. NCBI lineage: Eukaryota > Fungi > Ascomycota > Dipodascomycetes > Dipodascales > Trichomonascaceae > Blastobotrys > Blastobotrys aristatus. The sequence goes on along the minus strand of OX291660.1, from coordinate 1,588,668 downwards.
TCAAGGAGTTGTATAATTTTGAGTTTCGATCGATCATCGATCGTATATATACACTCAGTCAAAAAATGGTACTTGGTAATAACCCCTGCAAAAGGGTTTAATTATTTTTGGCCCAACAGAGACACGGAACTTATTACGGAATATCTCCAATCTTGTTTTTTTCTGTTCTTCTTATCCTTTATTACTACCAAGGGGGGGTGCAATTGGTGATCTTTAGACTACCACTTTTTTTTTTAAAAAAAAAAATTGTAGAAACGTGGACATGACCCAGAATCAGTTTTTTTATGCAGTGTACCGTGGGTACAAACCCGGCGTGTACAAAACGTGGGACGAGTGCGCCAAAGCGATTGACAACGACGTGTTTGCAGTCTACAAAGAGTTCAAAACGATGCAAGAGGCTGAGCGATTTCACCGATTCGGGTTCCAACTGCCCACCACGCGGTGTCCCAAGCTGTCGCCCACAAACAGCCCAGCGCGAAAAGGCGCCTGGAGCGGATCCACTGATGGCGTTACTAGTGATGCAAAAGCCACGCTGTGGACGTTGGTGCGTTATACGCAGGTCTCACATTCAGTAAGGAGCCTGCAACTGACGTGATTCTTGATATTAGGTACCGCAGTTTGATCGTGATTTAGCGCCTGTTTACGTAATGAGCCAACCGATAATCGGGGAAATCGGTGCGGCTTTTTCTAATTAAGCGCTCTCTTTCTTCGTATTTACTATATTATAAGCGCCACCAAAAAAATTAGCTAGTATATACCATGATCGAGATGCAAAATACCGAGGTTGACTCTATGATAAGCACCTGCGAGTCATTGAGCCTCAAAGACAGCTCTTGCAAATCAAATGCTCGATCGCCTCGCTGTTCATATCACAGTCGGTATAGGGGTACGGTAAAAATGAATGAGCGGTCCTTTTCGCGGCCAGTATACAAACCATATCAAATGAAACCCCCACGACGACTTCGAATCGCCCAGCCAAAAATATTCAACACGCATATGAAAGTTGCAGCAAAAAAGGCCAAACAAGCGCTGCAAGGTTGCAAGATGGAAGACCGCGATTTGCAACAAGTGACCCCTCCAAACTCTGGCGCCCTCCTCCGCAGTCCCCCTGGGGCGCCTAAAAAACCTTCACGTTATCTTAGCATGGGAGCTATTGAAAAGGCAGTTGTACAAACGCGGCGGCCCGAACGATTAACAGCCAATTTCGGGCTGGAGAACTGGATGGATACTATCAGCGACGATAACCCAGTTGGGCCCGCAGAGGTTTGACCAACCGTTGAGTGTTATAGAATTAGCTTCTCTATCAGGCTTTTTTTTTTTTTCGTACAATTTAAAATGTAGGCCCAACTTTTCACACACGATCGTGTTGCCTTTGTCTAACAACTAGAACAACCTATCGGGGTGTCAATATTAACCAAGCATGGTACGTGCCCGTCGAGGTCTGTAATTTGATGCCACAGTTGTGGAGGCGTTTCCAGCATTGTCGTCTGCATCGCCATGCAGCACGATTGTGATACCGTCCACAAACCCGATGGCTGGTATAGCAGAAAGTGCAGTGGCGAGTTTGGCGAGCGTCTCGGATACCGCAGAGAGTAGTCGTCGAGGTGCCGCCATTAATTGGCAGTCCTTGATAATGTGGTCAATAGTTTCTTCTGCGCCGCACAGGCCCTAAACGGCAGTATCCCATACTACAACAAGCATGATACCGGGTTAATCAATCGTATTCAAATATTCCAGCTCTTCCAGCTCTTTACCCCAGAATTCGGTATAATCAGCAGTGCTACTGCCCCCAACACCACCAGCCGACTTTGAAGGCATGGGATGCAAAGACGAGGTCTCAAAATCGTAAATGACCGCTCTGGATCTTGTGTTGTCAATTACAACATTATCATCCTCGGTAAAATCCGAGTTTTGAAGATCGCCATGAACAACGCCAGCCTCGTCGAGGGCTTCAAGGGCTTCCTTGACCAACTTATAACTATCATTGTCATCGTTCGGAGCTATACCGTCGATATATTCCAGCAACAAGTAGTACTTTTCAGAGCAGGCGGAAACGGGCATGCGGATTGAGCCATATTGGTATAGCTCTGGAAAGCACTCGCGTTTTTTACTCCCCTTGTTGAACACACTGTCAAGCCGATTATAGGCTCGAACCTCGCGACAATAATTGCCCAATTCCAACGGAGTGTACAGTTTGAGCAGGGCATTGCAAATTTTGCCATCCGGTAGAGTGTGTTTGACGACAAAGATGTTGCGGCCTCGGCAAAGTGGGCTATATGGCCATGCAAAGATATGAAACGCTGATAAACTCGTGTTGGTGGCCTGGTCATTTTTGATAAGCCCTTGCAGAAGAACGTCGCCGACTCTCTTTAAAATTTGCAACGCGTGACCGACGCCAGCGGAAAAGGCATATGCACCGTAGCCAGGTGTGGGGTTACGGTAGTCAAGCAGGTCACTCATACCAGAATCCCGGGCCCGCGCGGCATACATTTCACTTGTTGTTGTTGGATGATTGGCAAACCAGTTCGTTGGTTCAGGTCTCCTCGAGTTTAGACGTTGCAAGAGCGTTCTCCCTTTTTGACAAAAGTCATGACCGTTCAATTGCAGGAGAGCTGCCGCATCAACTATTGGGCTCACCAACGAGGCGAGGACATTCCACACAAGCGTGGGATCATCGCTGGTTGATGTCCAAAGAGCATTGGGTGTATACAGTAATTTCCCCGAGTCATTTTCAAAATCGTAGCTTTGAGGATCATCACTAGTGCTGAATGCAGTACAAGACGCGCCATCCACCATAAACATGGTTAAACTAGGACCGACACTATATCCTGGGCCATTACCAAACGGTGGGGGAGCGGCTTGACTGGGTGGTGGCATTCCAGGAACTTGAGCTAGCAGGTGAACCTCGAGTCGATGGTAGGTTGACACGATAAGTTGCTGAGAGTGGGATTTCATGTTGTTTTTGCACTTATTCAAGCTGGTTTCCCAATCAGGCGCATAACCACCACCTAGTGCTTCAAACAACCGTGCGCTCTCTTCAAAATCAGCCCTGTCGATATCTGTCAGTATTCCACCCTGGCTTTGGACAGAAAGGCCAGTCCCAGAGCTTAACTGTTTAGCCTCTACCGTAGCGATGGTCACTTCGGTCACACAATTTAGACCATCGGGGCCCTTGGTCACGAACTTGACTTCAACGACCTGATCAGGGATTGCTTTGTCCAGGGCGATTGGGATTTCATTCAATGCCGAGCTAACTTGGTTATCGGGGTCGAGATCTTTGCTTGGAGTATGCTGATTTGAGTTCCTGCAGGTGACTGAGGATACACCTAAAGGTTCAAAAAGTTCCTCCAAAACTGGCCCAAGACGTCGAAGAATTTTCCCAAATGAGCCGCGGACGATTTCCTCAGGCGTGCCTGAACCGTAAAAAGGGTCAATGAACTCGACCATCTTTGGAGGCCCGATTTCGAGCTCTAGGAGGATATCAATGTATTTGTATGCGGCCGCTTCCCCAGCTACTTTCATCTGACCCTCTGCAGCAAGCATTTCCATGTCGTGCTGTAACAGTACATCGAGGTATTGCTCGCCCAGAATCCGTTCACGGTGGTAGCCCGGTGGCGCCCCGGTCGTACGTTCCAACGTGGGGATCACGATGCTAGTAAACTCGAAAACATTTGCCCATTTATTACCTTTTGCATACGTTTGCAACTCCGGTAATAGCTCCACCCTGTCTAGCGATATAGGCGGTAAAGCGAGGAACCCATGAGTAAACACAGCGTTGGTGATCATTTTGGTTTCATAATTGCACACCAAAGCTGCCTGTCGCGGGTAGAGAACGGCCCGCGAACTGATCCAACCCCCAATCGCCAGTGATGTACGAACGAGCTTTGAAAGATCAGATTCTCCTTGGAATCTTTGAATCATGGCTTGATCACCGGCCATGTTGCGCCGCAATTCTTGGCAATGGTCGTGAACATCCATACAAAACACTTTGAGATCACGAATACCAGTTTTTATCGAAGGGTAAACAGAACCGTTATAGACGAATAGTTGCTTAATGGAACTGAGAAGGTGCTGAAACCCGCACAGCATCCCGAAGTGCTTTCCATATGCGTGAATCTCGGCGCTATCCAAGTTGAGCTTTGAACGAGTGCCCCATTTCGCATCAATTTCATCCGATAGCTGTGTGGACAGTGCTAGCAATTTTTGGACGCATTCAACAGATAGGCTGTGTTGCCCTTGAGCGCACCCTTGCTCAACTGCGTCAAGGCTTTGAATCAACTGTGGATCAATAGCTAAAACCCCTTCGTTCAACCGCGCTCTAAAAATCTGGCACAGTATTGGAGTGTCGCGTATATAGTGCTGCCCCTGTGCAGTTCCCGTCACAGGGAGCTCAAACGAGAAATCCGATCCCGGTTCACCAGACATGATTGAAGTGCTGTCCAATTGTTCAAAAGAGTGGTTGTCGAAAAGCTGCGGAATCTAAAGCTAGTCACTCTACTTGCCTCTACTTGCCCAACCCTTACCCTTACCAAACCCTAACCCCAATACCCAACACGTCACTAGCCAGTGCGGCGCGGTGGAGTGCCGGGAGTCGGGGACCACAGGATACCGCAGAAAGTAGGTGCCGCCATTAATTAGCGGGGAAACCCATCTGAGACATTTGAATTGAATTGAAATCTGTTTATTTTGGTACATAATAAAGTATTACATATGGGGTCTTTTTGAGCTCGATGGCCAGCGACCCATTTCTTAAACTAGTCTGATCTTTGGTTGGTTGTTCTTGTCTGGTTAATCCACTGCCATCACCTAATCGTCTCGATTTCGACGCTGCCGTGCCGGAGCTCGCTCGTCACGGCTGGGATACCTGGGGGTGTTTACGCACTGCCTGGTATCGACGTTTAGTGTGTCAACAGCTGCTGCTAGATTGTTGATAAATTGTTCGGCCACCTCCTGCCGCTCTTGGTCAGCCTCCTGTCGTTGCTGTTCCAACCACTCGTATCGTTTATCCTGCTTGATAAACTGCACCATCGCTTTCACTCCATCCTTATTTGCCCACACCTCGGCCATATCCAAACTGCTGCTCACCTCCCGCAGCTTTCCTCTTTCCTCCTCGAGCCACTTGCATCGCTTGATGATGTGCTCCACCGTTTCCTCCTCTTCGCCGCATGGGCAGTCGTACCCGTTTGGCGCGTCTTGTCCATATTCACGTAGAGTCGCCTTGACCCACGCGTGTCCGCTGCGGTATTGGATCAGCTTGCTGTATACCGCCTTTGGTGCCATTGCCGCTTTCGCTAGGCCGGTTTGTTGCGCGTCGGTTGTGACTGAGACATTGAATTGAATTGAAACATTGAATTGAATTGAAATCTGTTTATTTTGGTACATAATAACGTATTACATATGGGGTCTTTTTGAGCTCGATGGCCAGCGACCCATTTCTTAAACTAGTCTGATCTTTGGTTGGTTGTTCTTGTCTGGTTAATCCACTGCCATCACCTAATCGTCTCGATTTCGACGCTGCCGTGCCGGAGCTCGCTCGTCACGGCTGGGATACCTGGGGGTGTTTACGCACTGCCTGGTATCGACGTTTAGTGTGTCAACAGCTGCTGCTAGATTGTTGATAAATTGTTCGGCCACCTCCTGCCGCTCTTGGTCAGCCTCCTGTCGTTGCTGTTCCAACCACTCGTATCGTTTATCCTGCTTGATAAACTGCACCATCGCTTTCACTCCATCCTTATTTGCCCACACCTCGGCCATATCCAAACTGCTGCTCACCTCCCGCAGCTTTCCTCTTTCCTCCTCGAGCCACTTGCATCGCTTGATGATGTGCTCCACCGTTTCCTCCTCTTCGCCGCATGGGCAGTCGTACCCGTTTGGCGCGTCTTGTCCATATTCACGTAGAGTCGCCTTGACCCACGCGTGTCCGCTGCGGTATTGAATCAGCTTGCTGTATACCGCCTTTGGTGCCATTGCCGCTTTCGCTAGGCCGGTTTGTTGCGCGTCGGTTGTGACACGCGCCTCTGGCACGTTTGTCCTAAATGTTCTTCCTTTGGTAGACGCGTCATACACGGCTTGCCACTCCTTCTCGTTCCCGGCAACCATATCTTTGACCGCCTGCTTCTGCTCTGCTTTCCGTTCCGCCCTTGCCTTTTTCAACTCAGTTCTTGCCGTCCCTGGCCCGCCATACCATGGTGGCAACAAGTCCGGCGTCTCTTCGATGCGCAGTTTTAAATAAGCGCTCGTCATTGCTTGTAGTCTGCCAAGCAGAGTCTCTGACCCATGTCGCTGTTGAAACAGCTCGAGCGCTGGGTTCTGCTTGCTTAGGCCTAGATGTAGCCTGATCGCCTTGCTCATGGTTGAGATCCGCAGCCGCGTCTTGATTGACGGCATCGCCGCTTCCAACTCCATGACCACTATCGGTGTGGTTTGCCTCGCGCCTAGCATTCTCCTCAATGCCCTGCGTTGCAACAGCTCAAGCGGTTGCCTCGTGGTGTCACCAATCCAGGGCGACCATACCTCACACGCGTATTCCAGGATCGGAATTACGCACGCCATGTACAGTTGTCGGTAGAGTCCAAACCTCGTTCCGCTGGTTCGTTTGCCCACCTGCTGAATCATACCCCACATCCTTCCTGCCTTGCTCAAGCGCTCCTTGACGTTTGCCTTGAAGTTTAGCTCGTCGTCTAGGATGACCCCTAGCAGCTTAACCTCCTTCTCTGGTTCCCGGAATTCGCCTGTTGGTAACAGCAGCGGTTTCCTACGTCTTTGCTTGGCCTTGTTCCTCAAGTGTCGCGTCAGATTAAAGTGAATAAAACCCAACTTGTCACCATAATCAAGCTGCGTATAGTGCGCCTCGGTCCAGTGGTGGCACACCATTATCAGCTCGCTCATCTTGCCGGCATTGTCGTCTGCATCGCCATGCAGCACGATTGTAATGTCGTCCACAAACCCAATGGCTGTGCCGCCCGCATCCTCAATCGCCTTATATAGCGGAGTGGTATAAAGCAGAAAGAGCAGTGGCGAGATTGGCGAGCCTTGTGGGATCCCCGTCTTTACGTTCTCCTCCGGATGCCTTGTGCCATCAATCACCATGCTAGTTCTTCTCTCGGACAGGAACCAATATACCCACCGGGCGATTGCAATTGAAACATTCCCGCCGCACAAAATGCGGCGCAAGAAGTTCAGGTCCAGTATGTGTGATGGAATTTTTCGGGTGTCTCAATGCTTCTATAGCTTAGGGGTAGAGCGTTGCACTCGTAATGCAAAGGTCGGCGGTTCAATTCCGCCTGGAAGCATGTTTCTTTTTTTGAGTTCGGTCCTTGATACGTTACATCAAGGTTGCGTTTTTTTTCTTTCTTTCTTTCTTTGCGTAGCTTCCCGGACACAGTTTTTGCAGTGGCTTAAAAGTATAACAGGGTTGGTTTCGGCTCGGCAGATGTCAGCGGTTATATTTATATAAGAGAATGGAATAGGGAACGGAGGGGTCGGGACACTGACGTAATCTAAATTTTTTTTTTTTTACTCCCATCTGGCTGCAATGCCGCGCCCAACCGCCGCCACTTTCCAAATTTTGCGCTTTTGCTCCCAAAATGAGGCATTATCAAGCCCAACCACTTGACTTTAGTTATTTTTTCTTGCCTTGCGCTCTTCTCCCTTCTCTCTAACAATTTTTTTTCCCTTTCTTTAACATCTACAATCTAATCCGGGTATTCACCTGCTAGGAAAAAAAAAAAAAAAAACCAACGAATAAGCGGTTGTCCTCTCTCTCTTATTTACGACGAGCTGTGTCATACGAGCGAGAGCGAAATAATTTACAAGTCTGTTGTTCTGTGGGGGAAAAAAAAAGAACTGCAACTTTTTGTGCATAATCATATAATCGATTATTACCTCCATTTGCAACACTTTTACACAACAACACACTGATATTAAGAAAAAATATTTAAAAAAAAAGAACAATCGACATAACAGTATGGACTCTATCCGGCATTATATGCTGCCCCCGCATCACCCTGCAACGAATCCTTCGTTCAGCAACGGAGTGGTTGGTGGTGGTGGTGGTGGCGGCGACGACGACACGGCGATCAACGTTCCGCTTCTAGTCGGGCTGTTATCCGGGGTGGGCACACTGTTACTCGGCCTGCTTTGCGCAGTGATATGGTTTGCATTAGTTGGACAGGGCCGAATCCGACTGGGGGCTGGTGAGCCTGGTGAGTACGACGATGGCGAGTTGCTGTGGGAACAAGAGCAGGAGGCGTTGGAGCATATGGACGAGTTTTCGCGCCAGCATTATCTACAAGCAAAACAGTTTATCGAAGCCAACCCTGCCAACAGCGCGAATACCGACATTTCATTATCGCAGTTTATGACGATACAGGAAAAGGGCGTGTCGGCATGGGAGTTTGAGCCCGAGTTTGAAAATGCAAACTGCTTTGTCGAGGCGCGCACGGAGATTGAGTTTTTTGACTCGATTTGTTGCGTGCAGACCAACCTGCCAATTCCAAAGCAAAACGATGTATACTATTGGGAAGCAAAGATTTATGAAAAACCGGTTAATACCAATGTTGCGGTTGGGGTCTCGACTAAACCCTACCCCACGTTTCGCCTGCCTGGGTACCACCGACACTCGGTTGCCTATGAATCAACGGGTATTAAACGGCACAACCAGCCATTTGCACCATCAGCTCCTCATTACGGCCCGCCTCTGCAGCCTGGCGACGTGGTTGGGGTTGGGTATAGAACTAGATCGGGCACGTTGTTTTTTACGCGGAATGGGAAAAAGCTCGATGATGCGGTGCACGGAATGCGCATGAACTTGTTCCCCACAATTGGCGCCACTGGGCCGGCCAATGTCGTGGTCAACTTTGGCCAGGCTGGGTTTGTGTACATTGAGGCTAATGTCAAGAAGTGGGGGTTGGCGCCGATCCAGGGGTCTCTGGCTCCTCCGCCCCCGTATGGCGCTGAATCTGATTTTGTGTTGCTGGAGAGTGGTCAGCATACCCCGGCAGAAAACCCCCCTTCAATTGATCAGGTTGATGAGATGGAGGTGGAGGGGGAGGGAAATGAGGATGATGGCGAGCCTAGTACGATTAATACCCCAACGTCGGTGAATGATATCAATTTGACCCGGCTCAACGTTCGAGCTAGTGATGATTCGTCAGAGGATCAACAGCCGCTGCTGCGAACAACTTCGCCTTCCCCGCCTCCATCATACACTTCTAATGACAGTGATGATGATGATGATGACGGTGAGGGCGATGAACATGATTAACGACCCCCTACTTTTTCTTGAAAGAAAAAAAGAAAAAGAAAAAGATTGCATTGTATCAACCCCATTTTATAGTTCTTTTTTTTCCATATCTTATTAGATATTATATTTATTTCTTACCTTTTTTCTTCTTTTTACCTGCTGACGGCGCTGCTGCCTGTGATGCGTCTGGCTCTTGAGTTACCGGTTCTTCCAGGTCGTACTCAACCTCGACCCCGGCCATGGTGCTCGCCATGCCAGCTACTTTCTTATCCTTTGCGGAGATTATCACCCCTCGAGGTCCTAGTGCGCTCATTACTCGTGATAGTTGGTTGGCCTTTGTGATTCTACACTTGAAGCACCCCCCGCTGACCGGATCAAACGTTTTGATGTGGGCCACTGACGGGCGGGAATCCGCCTTGTGCGATTCGCTGGCCTGATGGCGGGCGTGTTTATGCGTCAATGTCGTGGTAACTCTAGTCTACCTCGAAGTTAGCTTGCTGTCTTTTTATAGAGGGGTTAATGTCCAACGTACCGTGTCCGGTCGAGCAACCAGAAGCGTGGTGGAGAGTTCGATAAATGTATCTGTATCCTTTACTATCGTCATTATTTTCTGGGCGTCAAAACTGTCGTGTGGTTGAAAAAAAAAATTGTTCAAGCGTTGGGAAGGAGGGAGGGAGTACAGCGAATAAGCAGTGAGGAATAAATACAGTATAAACAGTTACAAATAAAACAACCCGAAATCACAAAAACGACTATACAATAGAACTTTTTTTTTTTTCTTTATTTTTTATCTTTTTTTTTTTTTTTTTTTTTTTTCTTGGTTTTTTCTTGGTTTTTAAATCTTTTTAAAAATTTTTTAATAAAAAAGCTACTCCTCTTCCGAGCTTTCATCACTAGACATGTTGCCATTGCCAAACCCAGACAACCCCATTGCATTGTTATCATCGTCATCATCCGACGAGTCAGAGTCGTCGTTGTTATTGGCATTGGCCAGACCCTGCGCCATTCCAGCGGTGGTCTTGCCGCCGACTTGACCGCCATTAGCACCAGCCGCGGCCTGCTCCTGCTCGTACTCCTTGAGCTTGCGTTCAATCTGCTCAATCTGGCGCGATTGCTCCTCTTCAGTAAGCGGCTTGTTCTTCTTTTTGGTCTTTTGGTTGCCACCACCACCACCGCGCTTCTTGGACTTTGCTTTTTGTTGCCCAGTCAGGTCAAACACAAAGTTGTACAGCCGCAGCACCACGGCCTGGTCAAGCTCGTTAATATCCAGCTCAATCTCGTCACTCTCGTTCAACTGAGGCATGGACTCGCGAATCATATCCACAATTCGCGTCAGCTTTTCCTCACTAACTTGTCCGCTAGAAATCTTTTCTGATAGTTCAGACTTCATTTCATACGTTAGTTCAGTGGCCGGTTCATTGGCCGCAACTTCCTTCTTTTCCTTTTCCTTTGCAACCGGACCCGAAGCCGCGGCAGTTGTAGACTTGTTGGCCCCACTGTTGCGACGACCAGGTCCACCAGCACCGCCCGTGCTCTTACGCTTGGCAGCCGCCGTGGTAGAAGAATCCTTTCTTGGCTTTTTGGCCTTTGTCGTGCTGTTCTTTTCCCTCCGTTCTCGCAACGCATCCTTCTTTAGATTCTGAATCTTTTCCTGCATCTCGCGAACCTGTGCTTCCAAAAACTTGATGGTAGTGTTGGTCACGTCATTTTCATCCATATCGCTAAAGTATTCTTCAGAATCGGATTGAACAGTTGGCGGTTGAGGAGGCGGGGTTGGCGGTGCAACCGGCTTGTCGGCCCACTTTTTATCAAACACACTCTCCAACCGATGGCCCATCATGTTAACTGGTGAGCCCTCTGGATTGAACTTGTAGCAGTTATTCAACATCAACCGTACATCTGCTTCAAACTGATCGGCATTGTCATACAGCCCGTCTTTATACTTTTGCTGGATTGTAGACAGATCCATTGGGTGCGTCACGATTTTAAAGTAGGTTGGGCAGTTTAGCGCCACTGGGTCAACCGGCTGCAAAAACGGGAAAGAAAACGCCTCGTGCTTTTTGCTCATTAGCTCACGCAACACTTGGCCGCAAAACTTGAGCTCGGCTTGAAACTTTTTCTTGCGTGGCTTGGCCATGTCGCCGTACATCAAGTCCTTTGGTTTTGGCGGGTGAATCTCCCGCTTCGGCCGCGACTCGGCAATCGAATCACGACGATACTGACTCCCCCCGTTGGCACTAGTGGCGGTAGCACCACTGGCGTTGTTGGCGTTGCTAGTTGGTTTCAACGTTGTAGTCAGCGGCGCAACCGACGCACTAGAATCCAGCGGTTTGCTGCTGCTGCCACCAGACGATGCAGAATTAGAGGTGAGAGGAGCAGCCGCCGCTGCTGCTGCCGTCGCCACGGCTGATTGGACTGGGGAAGAAGTAGTAGCCTGGTAATGCTGCGAGTGCTGAGGACTAGTATTAGCCGCATTGGCTGCAGCCGCGGCGGATCGTTGCGATTTGGCCTTGGCTGGAGGCGCTGGTGTCTTCTTTTTTGGTTTTGGTGCGGGTGGCGGTGGAATCTGGTAATATGGCATGTGGCCCATGTGCTTTTCAAACGAAACCTTGACTGACCGCGCCATTTTGGAAATAATCGACTCGGCGCCGTTAAACGCCTCGCAATTCAACACAATCAACGACATGTCAGACATGAATTCGCTGATTTTATTGTACTCACCAGTTGACAGCTTCTTTTCCATCTTGGCCAAATCCATTGGGTTTGTAATCACCTCGTAATAAGTTGGCACGTTGAGTTTTACCACGTCAACTGGGTGCAAAAAGGGTCCAGCATCCTTGAGCCGCTTCACAGACCGCAATACTTGCTGCGCTGCCTTCAACTGATGCTTTGGCAACCCTGGCGGCGCTCCAGCCGGTGGATCCATCGTCTTTTCCTCTTTACCCTCATTAGCCTCATTACCCTCAGTAGAATTACTCTCAGTAGCAACAGCAGGTGAGGATTGCACCTTTTCTTCAACCACTGGCTTAACTTCCGCCTTTTCTTCAACCTTTTCTTCAACCTTTTCTTCAGGCTTGGCCTCGTCGTCAAGCTTGATACGCTTTGGATCCTGGCTGTTGACCGAAGAGTCCTCCAACTCTCGCTTCTCACTAGCCTCGGTTGGCGCAGCAACGCTACCTTGCTCAGTTGGAGCTGGAGCCTGCTGCATTTCCACGTCGTTGTCCTCTTCCCGTGCTGCCGGAGCTGCAACCGGCTCTTCGGCAGGCTTGACTTCTGACTCAGCTTTGGCAGGTAGCGGCGACGGAACTGGTGGCGTCATTGGCGCAGTGCCATTTGTCGAGACAGCGTTGCCAACATTAACACTAGGCTTTTCCTCCGTAGTAGCAGTCGCCTCTTTGGAATTACTATCAACCATTTCAGTGTCGTTATCGGTCGTGGGAGCTGGAGTTGGAGTCACCTCTGGTTTCGGTTCCTCCACTACTGGTTCAGCAACTGGCTCAGCAACCGGTTCAGCAACCGGTTCAGCAACTGGCTCAGCAACTGGCTCAGCAACTGGTTCAGCAACTGGCTCAGCAGGTTTGGTCTCTTCAACCGGTTTCTCCTCTACTGTTGGCTCCGTGACAGGCTCTGGCTTTTCAACTGGCTTTTCCACTGGTGCTGGCTCAGGAGCCGCCACCGGAGCCGGTGCAGTCGGTGATGGCGACTTTTGTGTATCAACCTCAGCCTTCTTTTCCTCCTCGGCCTTTTTTTCTACCTTTTCAACACTTTGTACTGGATCCTGCTGTTGTGGTCGGGGTGGTTGCTGTTCATTGCCCGGGTTGTTGTTGACTTGGGCAACCCCCATAACATCTTCATTAACAGACATTATAAAGTAAAATGCGCAGTTGTGGTTGAACTATCTGTTGGCGAAAATTAATCGAACAGATTTAAATAAATAAATTAAAACTGAAAAGCAAAAAAAAAAAAAAAAAAAAAAGAACAAAAAAAAACAATAACGAACAATAACACAAATCCGACCGAGTAAAACGAATAAACGAGCGAAAAATGTGTGCCTGATTAATAAATTAAGGTGGTGGTCGAAAAGTGATGGTGTTGGTGAGACCTTGGTCAAAAGGTCACGTGGATGTTGCGGCGTTTGTTTTTTGGGGGGGCGCGGACGAGAGGGTTACGTAATCAAAGGGAGGGAGAAAAAAGAAAAAGAGAAAAAAAAATTTCATTTGGGAATTTCAGGAAGCCGTCGAGTATTTATATACCGCGCCCCGCTTACTGACTAAATGCTGGCTGAGCCCTAAAACAACAACAACACATACAAAGTGATCTCACTTTTTTTTTTTTTCTTCTTCCTTGAGAAATGAAAAAATTTTAGCCCCCCGAACGCGCTTTCCTCCCAACTGGGAATTTTCTCTATTACTATTCAGTGCCAGCACAGTTAGTAGTTGGTAGGCAAAAAAAAAAATAATTAATTTTGGAAGAAACAAGAAGGAAAAAACAATGAAAAATTTTCATCATTTTGTTAACCCGCTGTCTTTGCCACCCGAATATCGTCTTTTTTTCGTTGGTATATTGCGGTTGTTTGTGCATGTAGATTAGCCAAAAGGTATTTTTTATTTTATAAAGGTATCAAGTTTTCTGTTTTTTTGCTCGGTGGCGTCGTGTCGGTTTTTTTATTCTGCCGTGTCCGTGTGTCGCAAATAAATAGGGTGGCGGGATGTCGGCCAACATTGCCTTCTACCTCACACTCAGCAGCCCACTGTCAGCAGTAGTCGCATTAGTAGAACAGTAATCGTCTCACCCTCATTCATCCATCTCTCCATTACAAAGTGGCCACCGTGTCGATTGCCAAAATGTAAGGAGAAAGAGGGGCGCGTCACAGTTGGGGGGGGGGGGGGAAGGATCTATTAATGGGTATAATCAGTTAATAATCCCTTTTTCGAGAGAAAAAAAAAAAAAAAGAGAGAGAAGCCCCTTGATTTTGAGAATTTTTTTTACCGCAACTGTTCCGTCATATCCATCTGCGCCCGAGGAACCTAAGTGAGCACATGCTTATGATTGTGTCGACTGCAGAGCGGCGTGGAGTAATGTATACTGTCTGTCTTTGCCACTGAGTTAGTGTAGCTTTTGAGTTTTTGCTTACAGTAATAGGGTATCTACTGATTACAAGCAAGCACGATTTTTTGCGTCAAGTGGGATGCAAGAGGGTATACAGTACAATAAGGGAGCGTGGTGCAGAGATAGCGGCACATATCGTTTGCTGTTTTTGAAAAATTAAAAAAAAAAATGCTCATGCGTCGGTACGCCCAGTTGGATGCGTGTATTTCAGTATCGAAATCAAAATCGTTTGTTGAGTAGCAAAAACGTAATCAAAATGCATGATAGGGGTATATTCCAGCTACCTTACCTTACTAAGGAGTTAAAAAGTCAAGGATTTGCTGGGGTTTTGCCTCACTCACTCATTCACTTATTCACTTATTCAAGAGGGAGAAAAAATTTTATCTATCAGAGGTGAGCGGAATCGGTCGGAAAGGGTTTTCGGCCCATGCTCGCGGAATTTACAAGCGGGAAGGATACCCGACCCGGGCTCCGATCTAAACGCAGGGGGCTTTTTTTTTTCTTCTTTCCAAACCTTCTATACTGTACGATTGGCTAACCAGCACTTTCATTATTATTTTTCTAGCGATCGATTCGATCTGGTCGGCCGAATCGGGCATTTCGCGTCCCTTTCCTTTGGAGAGGCGAGATGAGTCTCGATCGTTTATGTCATTGAGTCAAACCCAGGACTGGTATCAACGTCAACGGCTCGTTTTGCGGGTTTTTGTCTTATCTAACGTGTACTGTGCCGTATTGTACTGTAATAAATAGCTTACACGGTGTAGGACAAGGGCACGGCTTGATTGAACAATGAACAAGGAAGGTCTGGAGCGTCAAACAAGGAGTCTTTCTCTGCTAAGAATATCACACTGCTTCTCCACCGCTCTAGACTCTTATATACGGTACATACAGCAGCCAATGTGGTGATGATTGTGATATCACAAGTGCTTTGGCGCTGAGCAATATTGTACAGTACGTACTGTAGGCCTTGGTTAACGGATCCGCGAATAAGCCGCATTGAGCCTCAGCTTAGTAATCACGATCTCCCAAATCGGACCCAGCGCGACCAACAAAATTTTAGGACCATCAAAAATAAAAAAAATTTCACACCTCTTCTATATAATTTAAACTGACGAACCGAGTAATGTTCAAACGAACGCTGACAACACTGGCCAAGCCGCCGTCATACGTGCTAGCGACACTACGCAGCTTTCCATCGCTAGAACCGGTACGGTTCCAGCCGGTCGCACACGACATTTTGGGGCTTCCAACCCGACGAGACTTGCTATGGCAGGCGGTTGTGTTTGAACGGGATGCGGCGCGAGTGGGGTCCCGGCACATGCTGGATCGAAGCGAAATGGGATACTCGGGGAAAAAGCTGCATGCGCAAAAGGGTAGCGGTCGAGCCCGTGTGGGTGATCGAGGGTCGCCAATTCGACACGATGGTGGACGAGCGTTTGGCCGGAAACCAAACTTTGACTGGTCCACGGGGCTGCCATTTCAGGCCTATGCCAAGGCCGTGCGAACCGCGCTAAGTTATCAATACAATGAAGGGAATTTACTGGTGGTTGATGGCAAGATTGACTTTGTCACGGCCCATCACCAAGCCGGTGACGAGTTTATCAACCAATTGGGGTGGGGCAAACGCAAGGTGACGGTGATTTGTGAGGAGTATCCGGAGAATTTTGATACTGCGACGCAACGACACGCCAAGTATGTGGATATCGTCACGCTGGACGCTGTAAATATCCGTGATCTGCTCAAGCCGCAGCGGTTGGTGATTGAGTCTGACGCGCTGAGACGTTTGGCAATTGAGTACGGCTCAAAGTCGCCAATCCACTCCAAGCAGCCTCAACCTGTCGAGGCTACTCTCTAATTTGTATATATTTCATACTTGTATATGGAAAGTGTTAATACACCCTGCATTTTTGACTTGTCCTGGTGCATTGCATTAGCGCGGTACTAGAGCGTCTCTTTCAAAAAAAAAAAAAAAACGGATAATATTAAAAGTAAAACTACATATGCAAAAAAGTATAATAAAAAAATAGAAAAACAGAGGGCTAGTTCCAGTCGGCTTCACGCAGCGACAGCAGGTTGGAAATGCACTCCTTTTCCCGCGCGGTGGGCGACTTTGGACTCGAGTTGTTTTTGAACCGCAACAACGCGTTCAACGAGCTGGACTTTACCGGCGAGAGAGGCGTCAACTGCCCGCTTCTCGACCCAGTGCTGTTGCCACGTGATGCCAATGGCGACGTGATTGTGCGCCGTTTGGACACCCGCTCCGGAGTTTTATTCGCAGTAATCACTTGCGCCTTTCCATCATCGCTCATTGACAAGCAAAGCTTTTGGTTCTTTTGCACCACTGGGGTGGTGGTCATGGACCTGTCTCTATACACGCTAATCCCAGTAGTAGAGGTGCTCCGGCTCGCGGTCATTGGCGTGGTCAATCCTGTTGTCGTGGTTGTCGTCATTGTAATAACTTCATCGCCGCGTTTCCGGGCCGCTTGGCGACGGTTTTGAAACCAAATCTGTACCGCCTTGTTTGACATGCCCACCCGCCGTGCAATCGCCTCCCGTTGCTTCTTATTTGGTTTGAAGCAGTCGGCAAACTCCCGCTCCAGGATCGTTTGCTCCATTGGCGAGGTTCGCCGACGCTTCCGCCGGGCCAACTGAGCATTGTCAATCTCTGGCGTGTTTTCCGGAAAGGTCTGTTGTGAGTGAGAAATGAACGCGTACCCAGAGCTATCTGCCAACCGCGGAGTCGTAGACATTTTTTTTCTATTACGTTTCTCTTACTTGGTGAGTTGTGTTGGGTGGTTAAGAAGGAGAGAAGAAAAAAAAGAGAGAGAGAAAAAGGGAGAAAATAATAATGGCGCGCGTTCGTGACTCGAATCCCAAATTGATTTATATCCCAACCTTTTTCTTCACGTATTTATTATAAGTTTATTACAAGGCGCGGGGCCCGACCGTTATTATGGGATCGAAAATTTTAACCCTGTAAAGATACGACTACTCAACCCAGAATAATGTCACCATCCGCCAACCTTACTCTATCATACCAGGACCGAGCCGCCAAGCACCCCAGCGCAGTGGCCGCGCGCCTGCTCAATCTGATGGCTGAGAAACAGACCAATCTGTGCTGTTCGCTGGACGTGACCACTACCGCCGAGTTTTTGTCCCTATTGGAAACTCTAGGTCCGTACATTTGTCTGGTCAAATCGCACATTGACATTATCAGCGACTTTACTTTCGAGGGCACGGTCCAGCCAATGCTGGAGCTAGCGGCCAAGCACAATTTCATGATCTTTGAGGACCGCAAATTTGCCGATATTGGGTCCACCGTCAAGGCTCAATACGCCTCGGGTATCTACAAGATTGCCTCGTGGGCGGATATTACCAACGCTCACGGGGTTCCGGGGCCTGGGATTATCACCGGGTTGGAGCAAGGCGCAAAGGAAACAACTACCGACCCACGGGGGTTAATCATGCTCGCTGAGTTGTCCTCAAAGGGCATGCTCGCTACCGGTGAGTACACTGCAAAGACCGTCGAAATGGCGCGGGCCAACCCACACTTTGTGTTTGGGTTTATCGCGCAGAACCGGATGGAGGAACAAGGAACGGAAGATTGGATGATTCTGACTCCGGGGGTGTCGCTGGATGAAACTGGCGACGCAATGGGTCAGCAGTATCGAACTGTTGATACTGTTGTAAAGAACGGGTCTGATGTGGTGATTGTTGGGCGTGGGTTGTATAAAAATAAAGAAGTTGCGGTTGAGGACCAGGCCAAACGGTACCGAGACGCTGGTTGGAAGGCTTATCTCGATCGATTGGCTTAGATCTGTGCTTCCCTTTCAGCCGTGTTCCCCCTCTCTTTTTTTGTGCTTGTGTATCAGCCGCACATTCAACGTGTGTGTGTGAGGGGGGAAGAAAAAAATGTCTAACTTATTAAAGAAAAGAGTATGTAACCAGTTTGTTGTAAAACTTGTCAAGAGTATGTGACTGGTTGTTTTTTTCTCGTCAAATGCAATACTAACCTCGATCCAGTGTTTTTGTCCATTCGTTCGTCATATATACATATATAGATACTCCAGATCGATGACAAAGATTTGGTAGCATGAACATAACATGGATCCATCTAAATGAGTTTTTGGCTAGACGCCAAGTCAGGCACTCATCTAAGTGGAAGGAAGAAAAAAAGACGCGTGCCAACGACGCGCGCATACACGCAATAGAAATAGAAGCTTGAAAAATTTCGTAACGTCATCAGTTCATTCCCCTCTATAAATTCTATAAATTCTATAAATTCTATAACATATTTTGAAACTTATAAATCATAATATTCCGAGTCTTCAACGAACGCCGGAGTTTCCTGGTCCATGTACCTCAGCCGCATGATTTCAAACACCACCAGGCCGATACTGGTACTGGGCAGGGCCATGAGCGTGTTGCGGAAAAACCCCGAGTAGAGCCACCGCCACCACGACCCGGCGCCATCCTTCAAAACCAACTTTCTCGCTTGTTTGAAAGTTTTGAAATACGCACCAGCGTACTCGCCCCATTTTACCAACGTCCCTTGTTGTTCATGGAACTTGGTGATGCTCTCAATGCGCAGGAAATGCATCTTTTGCAGCTTGCCAAGCGGGTAATGGGCGATTTGCAGCGCATACGTCGCGCACACCCCGGAGAAGATGACAAATGTTGGAAACACGGCGCGACTCGGGTTGAAATTGTCGCCATATACCCACTGCACGTATTTTCGGTACCACGCGCCCTTGACTGCTTCAAACGTGGCAAAAAACATGGCAAACCCCAAACTCTCCTTTGCCACGCTAATTCCAAACCCGGCAAACGTGCCGCGTAGCCCAATCTGCCGCAGTTTGTCCGCGCTATACCCCCACAAACTCTTGTGGGATTTTGATTCGAGCATATCAGTGGCGTTGAACCGGGTCACGATCGCGTCTATCGGCGCCGCCGCCACCGATTGCAGCGCGCCGGCTAATCCACCCGACACCAAGGTCTGTTTCAACCCATACGTTCCATCATCTCGTTTCAGCATGGATAGTGATGCAAGGTAGGTTGTGTAGAGTGCTAGCCCGACTGCCGAATTAGCGAGCAGCGGCGGGAGAATATTGTTGGGGATGAATCGCCACCCGTGTTGTCGTACTGCATGGGCTATTAGTGCTGGCCCCGAGTGCGTGGCAAAACTCCACGGTTTTTGGCTGTACACTGGGTTGATGGCCCGTGGCAATGCAAGGTAGTCGATTCGGGTCGGGCGGAAGATTTTGAGTGGAATTTTGATGTAGAATGTGAACAATTGGCTGGCTAGTGCTCGCGACCCGGCCGTCGCCGCTCCCACGATCGATGACTGCCGTTTGTCTTCAACCATAAAAAGTGTTGGAGTTATCAAACTGAAGGAAGGGGTTTAGTATTGAGTGGTGAACGAAAAGAAAAAAAAAAAAAAAAATTCGACCGACCGGCTCCGATTTGATGATCCCCCTTGTGCCGCATAATAAATACTCTTCTTTTTTTTATATATATTCTTTCTTTCTAGACGAAATACTAGCTACCAAAAAATAAAAAAAAACTTTTTGTTTTCGCGTGTTGTGTGTCCCTAATCAATTCCTTGTATCCCCATAAATAATAATAATAATAATGATAATAATAATAATAAACGGTCCTTTTCTTTTCCTTTAATAAAACCAATAATGTTGTTGCTGGTCCGGCCGATACTGCCCGGATGCTGCTCCCCAAACGTCCTGCGTGTTGAACAGATTCGACTGATACCGCATCTGCGGCGGCAAATGTTGCGGCGGGGGTGGCGGCGGCGGTGGGTGCTGTTGATTCATTGACATTTGCGGCATCGCCGGGGGCGGTGGAGGTGGCATCATTCCTTGTGGTTGTTGCATTTGCATCTGCATTGGAGGCATTTGCATTGGCGGCATTTGCATTTGTTGCTGCGGTGGTGGCTGCTGCTGCTGCTGCTGAGCCTGAGCCGGGGTTTGCTGCTGGACTGGGACTGGGGCTGGGGCTGAGGGCTGAGAAGGCTGCGAAGGCTGGAACAAATACTCTGCCGACCCCTCGCTCATACTACTAGACTTGCTAGTCACCGAATCTTTACACACCAAATTGGTATTAACCGCACACATCCAGATTCGAGTCTTGTAAACTCTAAACAAGTCACGCACCAAATCTCGAAAATCAATCCGGTGATTTGCCGAGTAGAAAAATGTCAGTTTTCTCCGGTCCCACTGATACTCCGCGTCCAAAACTGTCATTTCCAGCCCCTTTTCACCAACCTTTTGTATGCACATGGACACTGCTTTTTGCTCGTCCTGTTCCTTGCTCACAATCTGTTGAATCTCGTTTGGCTGGGCCAGTCGTAATACTTGTTTGGGCATGGTCACCCCGGGAGTGCTACTATTTCCGCTCCCGTTTCCACCACCACCGCCACTAGTACTACCACCACTAGGATTATGCTGCAAAATCGCCTGCTGCTCTTGATGGCGCTTCAACTTTAACATGCCCGCCTCTTCCGCAGTCACCCCGTCCTTCACAACCTTGCCCAAATCTCGCCCTCTATCCGCATCCACAATCACCAAATCGTCCACGCCAACTTTTAGCGACGAGTTTTCCGCAATATAAAACACATCAACCCGCCCGCTTTTAAACTCCACGTAATACAGCCGTCGACTCGGCACTGAAATTAGCATTGCCGCCTCGGCGCGGTTCACTGTCGAATAATCATAGTCCATGCTGTTTCTGCCCAACTCATCCACCGTAAAGTACCAATCAATCTCCTGCTTGGCTTTGGGTTCCTTGTGATGATGCAACGTTTGTTTCGGCGAGGTATTACTACTATTATTATTAACCGTGATGGCGACGGCCGTTGGCGGCGACGTTGTCTGCGGGTGTTGCTGATGATGATGGCTAATCGTAATGTGCTCTCCTGCATAAGAATGTCTCCGACCAGCAGCTGCAGCTGCAGCTGCAGCATTGGGGGGAAACCATATGCCTTGCCCAATGGGAGGTGGCGGCGGAACCTCCGCATTTGTCGTTGCTGTCGTACTGTTGCTGCTCATATGTAGTCTATCGTTCATGGTTTTGCTCGTTGTATATCGGTCGTCAATCGTGGTTGTGTGTAGTCTATCAATAATCTCCTCATCGCTGGCATCCTCCTCGTTAAACGCGTCAAGCATGTGCGATCCCGCAACACTACCCGACCGGTCATGGTCAACCATCCCACTCGGTTGCGAAAAACTCAACGACCGGAATGCTTTTTGTTGTGTCAGTGGTTCGTGATGGTGTGATGACAATGCCGGAAGTGGCGCACCACCATTATTGTTATTCACACCATTCCCCGTCCATATCCCTTGGCTCCATCGAGGCGCACTAATCCAATCCTCCGGTATCGTATTCGGTAGTTGTTCGTTCCCTGCAGAGTTGCTACTGACCCCAGTACCAGTAGTGCTATTCCGCCGCCCTTTCATATCAAACGGCGAAAACATGGCGTTAGTGTTAAAAGTCGGCTGATTCTGATGATAATGCGGTGACATTAAAATGTTGAGAGTTTTTTTTTTTTTTTCTTTCTTTCTTCTTTTTTCCCCCCGTCACTTGTTGCCTTCTATTTGATTAAGCAAAGGGAAGATTGCTAGTGTGTGTGTGTGTACTGTAGTTTCGTAAAAACTCAAATGAACCTTTGGAAGTCGGTGAAAAGAGAGAGAGAAAAAAAAGATTTCTTGGGAAAAAATGGGGTTATACAAGACGTGTATTGGTATTAACCTCAGAAAGCAAAAATAATTGAAACAGGTGCTGGCCAACAAGAAGGAAAAAAAAAAAGCTACAGTACAGCTGTTTGGAACGGTCGGCCCTCTGTCTCACTGTCTCACCCGGTCAGTGTGACAAAGGCAAGACAAAGAATGTATTTGGTGCGTGTGTCGGTCGGGCTTCAAAAAAGTATTCACCAAAAGAAAAGAAAAAATTGATAAAGCAAAACCGGATTATTAGCTGTAGTTGTATGTGTATAGCGGTTGGGGTATAAAAAAGTCAAACAGTCGAACCTTTCGCGGGTTTTTTTGTTGTTTGAATTGTCTTTTTTTTTAAAAAAAAAAAAAAAGGTTAATGCCGTGTCGTACCCAGACAGAATATATGTGATAGTCAGGTTAGAAAGTAACTGGGGGTTTTGTGGGAAGAGAAAAAAAAAAAAATTTAAACAGGCGGCCCCTACAAATAAAGGAAGAAAAGAAAAATTTTTTTTTCTTTCTTTTCCACCAGATGCGCAACAGAGTCACGAGGTGGACATGGTAATTTCACTTTTTACAGTTTGGTGCGTTCAGTAGAGATACAGGTTTGAGACGCGGGGAAATTATGTACATGCCTCTCATCAGTGTCTGCGCAATCTCTCGATTTTTTTTTTCCCTCTCTTTTTCGTTTCTTTTCTCAGCACGCAAGTAGATAGGAGGGAAGCCGTGCGGGCGCGCCCTCTTTTTTTCTTATTATTATTTTCCCTTCCCTCATATTACACAGTACAGTACAGTACAGTACAGTACTCACTCGACTCAACTAGAAAAAAACAAACCGCCACGGTAACTTGGTGCTGGTAACTCTGCGCGATCGGTGGAATGACAAGGAGGGGACAAGGTACCCTCTGGAAGGTATCCAGGTATCCGCTAGAGTGGCTAAACCCTTTTTTTTTTTGTTTTTTACTTATTTATTCTCAAGCTGATAAACAAATCAAGATCCGATCGCGCGCTGGGGTTTTTCCTGCCCTGAGAGGCCAAGGTTGGGTGGGGGATTGGATTGAGTTAGGGATCGATCGTTTCCCAGTCGGGCAAGCGCTGTTGAGCATTTTTTTATTATCAAGCGTTTATTTTTTCAATGCAGGCTGCTAAAAAAGGGCAACTTAAGAGGGCAATAGCGCAATCAATCGCGATGCGCAAAATAAGAACAAGAATTATTGCGCATCCCATATGCGGGTTGAGCTCACCCCTCTCCCTCCCAGTACAGTATGGTCGGTGGATGCACCGTTCATCATAAACCTTACAGTACTGTACGTCCAGTAGGGCGCGGGCTTTTTCAGCTGCAGATATTTTTCCTTGAATAGCCGGTGGAGATTATTGTAGGCCCACGTTGCGCCGCATTTTCTCCTGTCTTGGTGACACTCATTATATAAGCCGGGATTTGACCCAGCACGTGACGCATTAAATCATGTGACTTGACATCCTGGTGAAAAAAAAAAAAAAAAGATATAATATTTTTTTTCACAAGAAAAAATTTCGCAGACAGCGAGCGAACACAAAAATATACAAAGATGGCAGACAGAGTTCGATACTATTTAGAGCAGCTGGCACCTGAGCTTCAGGACCTGGAAAAGAAGGGCCTGTTTGATAAACAAGAGCTGGCGATTATTATGCGGAAACGGACCAGCTTTGAGCACCGAGTTACTGGGCGGAGTTCGAAACCAAAGGATTTTCTGCGGTATGCCGAGTACGAGATGAACGTGGATGCATTGAAAAAAAAACGGGTCAAGCGGTTATCAGTTAAAGACACACGGGGACCAAGCGAGGGTGCTGGCCCACGACGAATAAACTTCATTTTTGACCGAGCCACTCGGAAATACCCAGGCGATATGGAAATCTGGTACCACCATCTCGACTATTGCAAGACTAAAGGTCAGATCAACATTATCAACAAGGTGTTTACAAAGATGCTGGCGTTGCACCCTATGAAACCCCAGGTGTGGCTGATGGCGGCAAAGTACGAAGCGGATGAGAATGCGTCGATGCGAGCGGCACGATCATTGATGCAGCGAGGGTTGCGGTTCAACAACAATTCTAGCAAGCTGTGGTTTGAGTACGCCAAGCTGGAGTTGCTGTACGTGTCCAAATTGCTAGCACGACGGAAGCTAATGGGCATCAAATCAAAGATTGACAACGAGCAAAAAGAGGATACGGATATTGGCATGCCAGAGCTGACCAGTCGGGATCTACTGGACGAGGGCATGAAGAATCTACCCGAAGCGGATTTTGCAAAATTGGGCAATGTAGAGACCAATGCGGCGCTAAAGGGTGATGTGGCGCTGGCGATTTTTGACGAGGCGGTTAACAAGGTCACTGACTCGATGAAATTTGCGATTGATTTTATCGAACTGTGTGACTCGTTTACGGATCTGGACCGGCAGTATCTATGCAACCATGCTATTGAGTGGTTGGACACGGCGTTTGCCACGGATAAAACGCGCATTTTGCAAATCACCCTGCCGATCCGCCACACCGCGCCAACCTCGAGCAAATTCCCAGACCTGCTAAAGCTGGTTATCAAGAGCTATACCGCGCAAAAACCAAAGTCAAGCGGGTTGAAGCAGCTGTTTCGAGAACGGGTGATTAACGAGTACTGTAGCATGGACGGGATTGAGCCGAATATTAAAAAGGCGCTTGAGGCTATGGACAAAAAGTTGTAACTGCACCTCTTTTTATCAAATGGTTAAAAGAAATAAATAAATAGATTAATCATATTACAGAAGACACAGGGGGGGTATTAAATATACAAAATAAGTTAGTAAACATGCTTGACCAACGAGGGTCGTGAATAATTAGGAATTGCAGCAGCCAGGTTGTGGTAGTGACACACTTTGGTCTGCACTGAGCACTGCAACTGAGATTGGATCGCAGTCAGGATTGGCTTTTCCTCAGTAATGGCGTGTCGGCACCAATGCAGCAGTACTACCGAAAAATCTTGTTTATACAGCAAGGCCACCACCAAAGCTTCCAAATAAAACCCATGTCGAAGATAGGTTTCCTTTGCCAGCTCTGGTTGCTTGAAGAGAATATGCATTGCTGCGGTGTGGTGGATCACCGCAGTTGGCGAGGAACCGGGAGATGGGGTTTGATTGTACTTGTACTCTCCAGTGGCCAGTGCCTTTAACTGCACATTGTAGTCAAGGTCAGTAGTGGCTAGCTGAGCTTCCACCGCTTCATTGATTGACTTGCAGTTGAACAGCGATTGGACCAAATACTCCTCGTGGGTTTGTTTGTGACCAATTGGCATCACCGCTCGTGGCTGGTACAACAACCGCGTGACAACATCTGGGAACAACGAGGTTTCCACGTACTTGGAAAGCGACAGGGTTGGTGACAACCCCGCGCCACCATCCAGGGTAGACACCGAGTCCACGCTGAACCCACGGGTTGGCGTGATGATCGGGCTGTATTCATCTGAAGATGATGCTGAAGATGATGACGTGTACGAGTCTTGGTACTGAGGCTTGAACATGCTCTTGAGGCTGTACTTTTTGGGGCTCTTTTTGATTGTGATTGCGCTGACTTTAGCCTTGGTGAGCCGCACCACCGGGCTGCCCTCGCAGATCGTGGCGCATTCCGGTAGCTTGGCGCTTTCCTGCATCAGCCCAGTCACCAAGCTATACAAACACAGCTCGTCTTTGGCCACGATCCAGCACCGAGAGGTTGGTGAATGAACATCTAGCGCGTTAATCTTGTCAATAGGAATCCTCCTCGACACCACATTCTTGGTCTTGACGTCGGTTAGCGCCAACCCATCATTCACCCACGACACTACCTGGCCACCCTTGACCCATTTCACAAACCCCGATTCCATAGTACAATTCTCCACGTTCCGGATTTTCTTGACGGATTTGCCGACATTAATTGACCACACCATTAGGCGCTTATTGTTGTCGACTACCACTGCTAGGCTCTGCCGGGACAAATCCGTCGAGCTAAAATGCCAAGCAATATTATCCACATTGCAGCAGGTAATATCGTGGACTTTTACCTCGTCTTGATAAATGCCAATGCTGGATTGTTGCACCACCGCAACCACGTTTTCGCCACATGGTGCTGCAGCCACCGCGCACACCATGCCCCCACTTCCACTTTGAGGTGAATCACCAAGCGAGACAATTGTGTGGGTCACATTATCATGATCTTTATAATTGATTCGCACCAACTGGCCAGTACTGGTGCCCAGAATCAGCCCACTCGCAGTGGTGAACGACACCGCACTAATAAAATGGTCGAATTGGCGCATGCATATTAGTGAACGGGTGGAGAGTTGGAATATCTGCACCGTCTGGTTGTGCTGCAAGACATTGACCAGATAGTCGCCACACACTGCGAGCAGATCTGGATCACTTGTAGTCAGGGTCAGCGAATCAATAAGCTCTAGCTCCTCATTATCGTAAAAGTATAGTTGCTCCGTAGGTTGATGATAAATCGCTACTTGTTGCAATTCCTCAATGTGCAATGTGCGAATTTGCATCGTTATTATTATTATTTTTCTTTCTTATAGACAAGGACAATAAGAGAAAAATATTTATGAGGGTAGAAAAGATGGAGCGGCAAAGGTTGTATATATACCACCGTTGTCAATTTTTTCTTTTCTTTTATTATTACTTGTTTCTTTGTTTTTTTTTTTTTGTTTTTTTTTATTTTAGCGGGACCGCCTATGCAATCTCATATAATTAACAAGATTCCTCAACTACAGTACTGTAGTCTTGGTCGATTTGCTTTTTCTTTTTCTTCTTTCCATGCGGGTCGTTGTGGTGCCTCCAACGCATGGACCCAAATCTGGCAAAAGATCGCCAGCCTTTGAAAACCCTATTCCCACACGCCTGGATAATCCTCACCCCAGAGTTACAGACAGACATCAAAACCCAACCCTTTGCTTAAACCTTGATCGTGAGTATTACGATACATCGTTCAATTGAAGGGAGGATAAAAAAAGTGGCTAGTGATTTGGCGGCTTGATGCGGGCCCACACAAAAAAGGCGGGCTCTGCTGGAAGCGGAAGCGGAAGTTAAAAAAAAAAAAAAATTATTATTCTCGACTTATTAATGCACACAAGAGGCGACAGGGATCGTATCATTGGGACCACACCCCTCACCCATCTCTGCAAAAACAAATCCATGGTAATCCGCACAAACATGCGAGATCAATTGCGTAGATTATTGTATTATTAAAAAAATTATATCTCGTTCTTTCTCTCTTTTTTTTTTTGACGGGAAGATTGTCTCATAAATTGATAATAAACTTATGAGGTAATTTCTGACCCCGCCAGATATAGATGAGCGTGTAAACAAACGATCGAGATATATACTACAAATTATTTTACGATGGGTTATTTATTACTCGATGATTGTTTTTTTTTTTGTTGACATCACCGCGTCACTATGGAGATTTTCCATTCGCTGAGTTGAGTGTACTGTACTGTACCGTACTATACTATATTCGGTGGCAGGTGGGGCGGGCGCGCGAACCGGGGTTATTGTTCGGCTGCGTCCACAATGCGTTTGTTCTGTACTCTACAGTTGACAGGCAATAATGTACACTGTATATTAGTTTTTTTCTTTCCTTTCATTAAAAATGTCATGCAGTAACGTGAACAGGGATTGTATGCACGCTTTGGGCAAGTTTATGGACGTTTTTGGCCAGAAATAATAAGAAAGAAAAAAAATCTCATAAATCTCGCGTTTTTTAACACCCAGTTACCAACGACTTTTAACAAGGATCCAAATTTTTTCGTAATAACCGTAAAAGTAATAAATAAGAAAAGTTTTAATGAGATTTGTACTGAAAGACAAAACTGACATCACCCAATGGGGCCTCTTGTTGGAGTAATTTGTCCTCTATCCTGGCCAGTGGGGCGCGGCTGTAGTGGTTCCAAGTAGTGGCATCGCCGTAGAGCATGGCCGGAGAGGCGCAAATCTGTTTCAACCCGTCTGGCGAGCATCTCTTGCACTTGAACGTCTCGTGGGTCTCGCACACGGTCTTGGGGTTGTACTTGAACAGCTGGCGCAAATCTTGCGAGGAAAATACCCGCTCCACATCCTCCTTTTCATCCACCACGCATGACGACAATGACTGTTTCATGGACTGCCGCTGGAAAATCTTTTCCTCTATAGTGCCCGTGGCAATAAACCGATACACATAACACGTCTTTTTCTGCCCGTCCCGCCAAACCCGTGCCAGTGCTTGTTGATCAGAGGCCGGGTTCCAATCCGGGTCCAGCAAAATCAACCGATTAGCGCCAATCAAATTGATCCCACACCCACCTGCTTTGGAACTCAACAAGAAAATAAACTCGTTACTATCCGGATTGTTAAACTGGTCCACAAATTTCTGCCGCTTTTTAATCTGCATTGACCCGTCCAATCGCAACGTACCGTATCGACAGGACCGGCACATCTTTTCAATCACGTCGAGCGTCTCGGTAAAGTTTGAAATAAGCACAATCTTGTCGTTTGTTTCGGATCGGATGGTATGCAGCATTCGATACAGCACCCGAAATTTGCCCGATATTGCGCAATCAACGTCCCGATCGCGGCTACCGCGTAGCTGTGTGGGCACGTATCCATCCGGGAAATACTCCTCCGATCCAGGCATGTCATCTGGCAGTTTCATCAAATCCGGGTGGTTGCATAGTTTCCGCAACCGAGAAATCTCCACCAACTTGCCCTCACCTTTCTTCCCCTGGCTCTTATTACTACTCTCCTGGGATAGCTGTTTGGCCTGGTTTGTCGCGTAAAGGTTGTACAAATCCCGCTGGAATGGAGATAGCTCGCAAAACACCACGTGCTCGTATTTAGTAGGTAGAAACTTGCTCAACAAGTCATTTGTGCGCCGAATAATAAACGGACTGACCATCTTTGTCAGCTCTTGCAATTTGCGATCACTCACCTCTTTTTCCTTATCAGTGGCGTCCGCATCTCGACCGCGAGTGATTGCATTGCCAAAGTTGCGCCGAAAATCTGCCGACTCGCCAACTAATGCTGGTAGCGCAAAGTTTAGAATCGACACGTACTCTTTAAGATTGTTTTGGACCGGAGTACCCGTCAGCACCACCCGGCGCTTAGCATTAATCGCGTCTAGTGCCTTGTAGGTAATATTATCCGAATTTTTCAGCTTGTGGCCCTCATCACACAGCAACAACCCAATATCGCAGTTTTTTAGATTATCCGCTTGCATTCGTAGCGAATCATAGCTGATGATCATCACGGGGCGCACTACACGCCGGCCCGACGCGCTCGCCCACTCCTTCACCGACACTGCCAAATTCTCCGCGCCTTTGATCTTGCCATCCACGGCAAACGCGCTCACCGCGCCTTCGCCTAGCCATTTGGAAAACTCATTATTCCAATTAGACACCAGACTGGCAGGGCAGGCAATGATACACTTGGAGATTGTGCCGGTCTTGCCATCCGGGCTCTGTTTCAACAAACTCCACATCAATGCAATACACTGAAGCGTTTTACCGAGCCCCATTTCATCCGCCATAATACACCCTGTAACGTTGCTCTTGATGCGTCCCGTAACACACTTGTACATAAACTTTACCCCCTCAATCTGATGGGGCCGTAAAATCTTGGATAGAACGGGGTCCACCACCACCGGAACTCTAGGATGCTCAACCCTGACTTTTTTGCTAATACCCAAAATGTCCTCTAGTCTATTAGGGTCTTTATAGAACCGAACCCATTGCAATACCTTGACAGTCTCTCCCCCTTCCTTATTCTCCTCCCCGTCCTCTTTCTCCACCTTTTTCTTCTTCTTTTTTGAGGGCGGTGGGGTCAGCGTCTCCACGACAGGAACCGGTTCGTCGTCAATAGTCGGGTCGTACAGCACAATTGCCATATCCTCATACGGATCATGCATTGGTCGCGGTGGGAAATCAACCTGTTTGGCTAGTCCTAGCGCGGGAGGCGGTCGCGACGCCACTTTATCCCGAATACTCTTGATTGGCACAAAAAACCTTGAGCCAAAAAACACGCGCTCCACTTCCGCTTCTTTATTCGGGTCACGTACCCCTAGAGTGAACTTTGGGTGGGACTCTTTGGTCACTGTTCCGTCCGAGTAATCTACGCGCTTGCGTCCGGTTCGCTGCACTCGAGCCGATTTTTTGAACGGCACGGAAAACGGTTTGCGCAAGGCATCAAAAATCGAGTCTGTCCGGCTCTTTTTTTCGCGTCCGTTTTGCGATATAAAGCTTGGTGCTTCAGTGCGCTTCATCGCTATATATTGATATATTGTGGCGGAGGAGAGAGAGAGAGCAAAGAGAGTCGTGATTGTTACGCTCTCCCAACTGAAAAAAAAATAATAATATTTTGCGCGACAAATTTGCTTAGTAATAAACGCGTCTTTGAATTCAAAAAACTACTTTTTTTTTTTTTTTTTTTTTAATGCACAAAAAATTACAAAACAACTCAACTTAGGCCTTTCGCTTGGTGGCTGAAGTGGAAGACTCCTTGCCGGTAGCAGAGCCCTTGGATTCGCCCTCCTTCTCAGCACCAGTCTTTTCCGCCTTCTTGCCCTTGCCCTTGGCGTTGGCGTTGACCTGGGCTGGCTTTTTGGATGGGCCAAATACCACATGGGACAAGACGCCTAGCAGGCCAAACCCAACAGTAAACAAAATAGTAGCAACGATACCAAACAACCCAGCAACCAATGGCTGGTTTTGAATAGCCAAGAACGGCTTTTGGGTAAAGTTTAGCACAAACACTCGCGCTTGCTCAATAATAAACCCAAATGGATCCTCTCGGAAGTAATCCATTGCAGAGTCGTATCGCTTTGGATCCTTGGTTGGTGGAGGCGCGCTAGCCTGCTCCTCCGCCTTTTCAATTTCCAGCTTTGGCACAAAAGTAGCGTTACCAATCGCCTCGGCTTGCTCAACAGAGTGGCCCAAGTAAATATTGTTGAACAAAATCTCCTCTTGCATGGTCCACAATTCAAACCCAATTGCCCCAATTGGTTCCAAATCAGACGGAGTCTTGTCTTCAAAAAAGTTTGGGTTTGGAATCAACCGAGGAGACCACACACCCTTGTACTCTGGGTTCTTAATCTTTGGTTGCACCCACTTGCCCTTGTAATCCGGGTTCTTGATCAATGGGGCTTGCCATTCGCCACACCCAGACACTTCCAAACAAGCCGGGTTGTCAATCAACGGAGCAATCCACTCGCCATCCTCTTCATCATCCCAATCCTCTGGCTTCTCAGCCTCTGGGTCTTCAATCTCGTCTGGCTCGTCATCCAACCAATCGCTTGGCTTTACCGCTTCTGGGTCGGCAATCTTCACTGGAGCATCCTCATCCCAATCCTCAGGCTTTTCAGCTTGCTCCGGATCTGGAATATACTCCTCATCGACCCAATCCTCCGGCTTTTCGTCATTCTCGTCCTCAACCTCAGTAGCTGGGTCAAACGCCGGGGTAAACAACCCATCAGTGACCATGTTGCCAGACTTGGCAATCTCACCATTCACACGAACCTCAAACTCCTGGTCCGGCTTGATAATCAACGTGTACAAGTTGGTTAGCTTGTTCAATCGCGCCACAGGAGGTAGAGTCAAGTGCTTTTCCTCATACTCGCCGCTGATTGGATTCTTTCGTCGCACAATAAAGTGAACCTTATTGGTGCTACCACACTTATCCGGGCCAAACATGACCTGGTACGGAGTCTCGCCGTTAAACTCTTCCGCGTGCAATTCCTTATTCTCGCTCAGCAGCTTCATGTACGCCCCACCACATTCCAAACCCTTTTGCAGCTTGACTTCGTACTGCAACACCATGGTCTTGTCCTTATTGTCAAATGGCTTGTCAAACTTGGTGGTAATGGCGTGGTGAGCGGCTGGGTTCTTGACCACCATACCTCGATCACCCTTGAACCCTGGCAAAACGGTGGCCTCTTCAAACGCCCACTTGCCGACATATGAAAACTCCTCATCCTTCTTGGCATTGGACGGCTTCCATCGCTTCTCAGCGCCACTGTCAAATTGCTCAAAGAAAAAGGCGTCAGACGCGTCTTCGTACTTGACCCATTGTGGGTGGTCAACCCCGGTAGACGGCAACGACTCGTCGTCCGCGCCGCCAGCGCCAGCAGCGTTCGCCTGAGCCTTTTGCCCCACCAATTCGTCAAAAATGTCGTCTTCATCAACGTCATTGCCAGCAGCAAGAGCCGACGACGCAACAAGGCATCCCAATGCTACGTTTTGCAGTTTCATCTTTTATACCAAAAAAAATAATAGTAATAGGTGTATTAGTGTGTGATGGGAAGAGGAAGAAAAGAGGGAGGGAAAAAAAGATGATGATGTGGAAAGAAATTTATAGAAGCGCCCGCTCACTTCTTTTTTTTTCCCGCTTATTTTTATATTTTTAAGCTTGGGAGCCTTTTCTCCCCCCGCACCAACGTAGCATAGACCACTTTGGCTGCAGCCATATTTTACACCAGCCACGTCACATTTGCGAACCTACCAACAATTTTTTAGTTTCTATCTATGAGCTCTGCACATTTCACAGGAGGAGTGAAAAAAAAAAAACCAACTCAATTGGGCGCTGAACCTTAAGCGCGTCAAAGAGAAGGAACAGCGTATCACTGACGAGGTGAGGGGTCCTGCCTGTCGCAGATTTAAGATCTGGCATACACGTGACTTATTCATCAGGTGATTTGGGTCACGCTTTCTTCTTTCTTTCCTTCTTGCCCCACACAAAGCCTCGGAATGTCATATGTCAATCACGCTCATCTCACGCTCCCAAAATAAATACAGCAAGGTCTGCCCCCATACTCAAATATCCTTTTTTTTAAAAAAAAACTTCCTTCTTCTCCACCCCCACACCACAAAAGTTATGACCAAGAAGATTGTCCGGCCAAGCGATATTCCGCCGCTGGCAAATGCGTTCTCCGGGGCAGTTGGCGGGGCGGTGGCGAACCTGGCGGTGTACCCGCTGAACGTGGTAGTAACCCGGCTGCAAGTTCAGAACAAAAAAGACAATGAAAAGAACGGGACGAGCGACGGGGTGTGGGAGACAGTGGTCAAGATTTACAAACAAGGCGGGCTAAAAGATTTGTTTAGTGGGGCTGGTGAGGATACGGTGGCGGTGATGACTGCGGCGTTTTTCTACTTTTTTGCCTACGAGGCGATTCGTACCCGGCGGATTGGTTACCTACAACGACGGATTGGCAAGGCGCCTAGCACATTAGGAGTAGCGGAGGAGCTGACGATTGGCACTGCTGCGGGAATGTTTTGCAAGTTTATCACCGCGCCGCTGAACAATGTGGTTACTCGGAAACAGGCGATCAAATCCGGTCAGACCACTAAACAAGTGGCCATGGACATTTACAACGAAAAGGGTGTGACTGGGTTCTGGACCGGTTATAAAAACTCCATCATTCTGTCCATCAACCCGTCGTTGACTTATTACTTTTTCCAGTACCTCAAAGCGATTATGATCCCTCGGCGGCGTCGCGATAACCCTTCCAGCTCGGAGCTGTTTTTGTTATCAGCGTGCGCAAAGACCATTGCCACTTTGCTCACTTACCCATGGATGCTGTCCAAAACGCGATTGCAGGCGTCTACCAAGAAAACCACACCGGAGGAGACAAATCAGAAGGCCAAAAACAACAAACCGTTCAAGGTGGTTACTGATGTCACTGACCAACTGCAACGGGAAGGGGTCGCGTCGATTTACCAAGGCTGCCGGGGACAGATAATTCGGTCTTTTTTTAGCCAGGGTATTACCATGATGACCAAGGACCAGATTGCTCGGGTTATTATTTACATTTACTTTGTGTTTACTAGACGGGTTATTAACTAGAGACGTTCTCTCTAATAATCTGCCCGGAAATACCTCAACGCGTCGCGTAGTGATTGGTTTGAGCAGAAATGCGCGCGCGCAAAAGGCAAGGCACAAAAGGCAAACATCAAAAAAAAAAAAAAAACAATACATAGATAATAGATTAAATTACAACTCGCCAGTGAGGATTGCCTCAGTGACATAGTTTATATACTCACGCTTGGCCTGCAGCTTGACGCCAAACTTGGCCTCGAGCTGCAACCGAATGCTCTTTTTAGTCACCGTCATCAAATCCGCAGTGCGCAAAATCTCCCGCACTTCCTGGGTGATTTGCTCGTCAGACGGCATACCCCGCAGCATGCTCATTTCCACATCAGCACTAAACGACTGCCGTTGCGACAGCTTATTATTGTTATCCATAAACTCGGATGGACCCACAGAGGCTGGACGCGACATTGGCATTGAGTATTCAGTAGCCGGCCGCATTTGCTGCTGCTGCTGAAGTGGCATGCTGTATCGGGATTGTGGCATCGAGTACTCGGTAGCCGGGAATTGAGTCGATCGGCCGGCGACAGACTCGGTATCATCGCCAAACTGGGACGATTGCCAGGCCTCGGCCTTGTAGTCTTGCCATCGCTGCATTGGAATCTCGCTCGGGTCATACTTGCCCTCAGATGACACCACCAGCTTGTTGCCCTTTTCGCCCATAACCACACGCGTGTTACCCCACGAGAAATCGTCCATGTGCCAAAACGAGTATAACGGCAGGGCAAGAGAAAACACTGGAATCGCAAAAATGTACACAATCATCCACCCAATCATCTCCCACCGTCGACGCAGCAGGAAAATAATAGCCTGTAGACCATAAATGGCCGCCAACATGGCGATCGAAGTGACTGGCACGTTGTCAGGGTTCGACCCAACCAAGTAAAACAGATAAGCAAGATAAGCCACGGTAACTGGCTGGATAATTGTCGAGAACAAATCCAAAATGACCACAAACCGCATCGAAAAGCAGCAAAACCCGCACATGTTGCTCATTGGCGCCAGTTCCACCAGGTTGTGCACCGTAGAGTTGATCCATCGACGTCGTTGAGACAAAAACACGGACCACGAGCCAGGCGCCACGGTCCATGCCTTGGCGTACCGCAAAAACTTGGTCTTGAACTTGGAGTTGTGCTTCAACAGCAACGTGGTCAAGAACCGATCCTCACCAAGATGCAGCAGATTCTTAACGTGCAGTGTATCAACTCGGTTTTCTTGGTACCCCTTGACAATCGCATGCGAGATGAACAGCGGTTTGCCAGTGCCCGTTTCGTAAACCCGGTACAGCGAGAAACAACCCGGTAGACAAGTGACAGAGCCAAACAACGACTCAAAAGCCTTGATCATATTGTGCGAAATGTAGTATTCGTACACTTGCATCATGGTCACAATCGAGCTCTTGGCGTTGGACAGCTCCGTCTCACCACAAATCGCCTGAATCTTGGTATCGTGAATCATGGAGCTGACCATCTGCGACACCGAGTCTGGAGACACCATGGTATCGGCATCAGTCTGGAAAATATACTCATAAAACGCCGGGTTGACACCAATAATATCCTGAATATGGTGGTACAGCTCCAGCTCCAATGGGTTCATGGCCAAATTGTAATGGACTCGGTTCAAGAACCGCATCAACAGCATTTGCGAGTCTCGCTTACCACGGTTACCAGGCCGGTTAATCTCAGTCGGTTTGCCCACTTTAACAATCACAATATACGGCACAATGTGGCCCTGCACTTCGTACAGCCCAGAATAAATCTTGCCCATATTATGCTGCTTGTTACCTTCACCCAGCGACTCAAACGACAGTGCTTCTGGCTCGTCATTGGTTGGATGGCCCAAAATATCCAGCACGATTCGGGGAGTTGGCCGGTCATTACCGGCACCAACAATCATACCATCACACAATACAACCAGCAGTTTGCGCTTGTCATCGTACTTTAACCGGGCCAACGAGTCAATGCCACGTCGTAGCGACTCCTCGTCTTCGGTATACGCCGGCACTTGGCAAATCACAAACCGGTCCAAATCCTCCGGTATACTGTTTTTGGAAAACTGCAACGCGGCAAAAAACTTGAAGGCAATCACCGCCACCACAAAAATCGTAATCGCGAGCAAAAAATACCGCGCGAATTTGCACTTTACAGAGTCTCGAGTGTCGAGCTTGCCCACCATAAACACATTCTTGAGGCACCGCTCGGCGTTAAACTTGGTCTCGTCGTCCATATTCAGCTCGTTCCACTTGTCTGTAATGTCCTGGCCGTTACCATTGCTAAACAAATCCACAATTTCCGGGTCCATAAACCACTTGTCGACCCCATTCGGCACCTTGTCGCCGTGCGGCGCCTTGAGCGATATCTGGCCCGCCATGTACTTTGTCAAGTCAAACACGTACCCGTTTAGCGACGCCATACTCTTGGAGTCCTTGTCAACCTTCTTTTTCATCGCCTTGGGGGTGAACCCAATATACGCCTTTCGGTAGTTTTCGTTAAAGTGCTTCATTTGCTGGAGGTACCAATCAGGCCGCGAGTCGTTGGTAAAGAACCGGAAATCGTGGTACTGCGCATTGTCATCAGAGTAGTTGCCGCTCTCGCCATACACAATATACGGCGACACGCTGCCTTTTTTATTCGAGCACAGCGCCGATACCTGCAGGGGGAACAAATCCGACGTGTCTTTACCACCATAATCTAGCACGTCCTGTGAAGGCACGATATTCGGCTTGTGCGATGGTGCCCATTTAGTCAGGTCAAAGATGATCCCATTGATTGACGTGTAAACCTTGTCGGGGCTATTGTCATACGAGTACTGGGTTAGTTCCTGTGGCGACATGACATCCTGCAGTGGGCAGATTAAGATTGGAAACCCAATCAAAAACAACACACAAGCAATACAGGCGAACCAAATCATCAGATTAATGGCCAGTTTTTCTCGCCATGCCACCCGCACATCCTTACGGGGCAGCCGACCAAACACTTTGATAAAGAAATCGGGTACCCACCAGGTAAACAACCACACAATAAACATCCATCGTTTCCGTGCCCCCGACACTGGCATTTCATCCACCTGGTCCTCATCATCCTCACCAACCCCTTTGCTGTGAATATACTGGTTGGACTGGTTCATGGACTTTGAGTCGGCAAACCTAAACATATCCCCACCCATGGTGGCGCCGCCAATACTCTTTGAATCCGGATCATAGTAAAACCCTTCATTGTCAGCATACCCGGCCCCCCCGCCGGCTCCACTGCCATCGTCCGCAGCCTCCAAATATTGCTGCCTGGCATGCTTGACGAACGTCATGTCCGGGTCAGTAAGCTGGATCCACGCAGACTCGCTGAGGAAAATCCCACTCAACCCAATTCGCGCGTCTCGTTCCGGCCACGACCGCCCGGCCACCATGTTGATAACTTGGTCTCGCTCTGGCAGGTTCGCCATCATCGCATTGCTGTTATTATTATTGTTGTTATTATTATTCTCAGTATCATCCGATGACGACGCGTTGGTCAGGTTGATAAACTCAAAAAAGGTCAAAAACACGGAAAAGTCATTGGTCTTGACTCGACGGGCCAGTTCCGGCACCCCAAACGCCTTGATTTGTTGGCGCACGCACCGCGCGTCAAACGAAGACCCCAGCTTGTGATCGTTTGGTTTTAGACAAATGATAAAGTATGGGTTGGCCTCGTCAAACGAATCAAGCAGGTTGTCAATTGCCGTGACAAATTGCCCAGACGCGTCTTTTCTCGAGCTGGATTTTTTCTTCTTTGGCTCTTGCGCGGTAGTACTGGTATTTGGCCGTCGCACAATCGACGGCTGCCGGAGCGGTTTCGATGACAAGTGCGCTTGCACCACCGTGCCTTGGGTGCCAAATGTGGAATCCACCACCGCGCTGGAAGCAAACACCGCCTTCAAAAAGTCCGACGAGGAGGAGGACGTAAACAATGAGATGATATCACCGGAAATAGACTCGGCATTGGAGCTTAGCAACCCATCCACCGCGTATTCAACTTCCCCCGCGAAATGTCGCACCGAAAAGCTTCGTCGGGTTGGCGCAGTCTCCACAATCAAACTCTCTTCAAACCGCTTGTCAATAGTCTTGAGCAGCTGTTGATCCTCCTTGTTTCGTCGCGAGTAGTCATCAACCACCGCCAACAACCCTTGAGATGGACGGAACAACGCTCGAACAGTCTCTTTATTGTCAAAGTATTCAGACGCTGGAACCACAACCTCCTCCGAACCAAACTGCTCAATCGGCCTTTCATAGTACGAAGACAACAGGTAGTTGTATAAAGTCTCACTGGCCGAGTTGTGTAGCAGCTTGTCTAGAGTTGGCACCGCTGAGGAAATGGTGAAACCTGGAAAATCAGCCACCTTGATTGTAGTATCAACAGCGCAGTCCATATCTTCAGTCCAGTCATGACGGGCTTGAGACAACCGAGTATTGATCTTTTCCATAATCCATGCAAACAACAACGCGTAAAGCGCACGGGCCAGCTCGTCTGCATTCTCCCGAGCCCCCTTTTGATCCAACACTAGCGTGACCCGATCCCGACCAATTGTCACTGTTTTGTACGACAGCGTGGTTTCCAGCACGTTTGGCCGCACCCCCAAAAACGACGAGATGCACGACAAAATGTCAGTGTTGGTGACTTCAATAGCGGCGCTAGAAGTCCCGTCGGCGCCAGTGCTTCGAAATTGCAGCTGGCCAATATGCAAAATGGCGGCCAAGATTTGACAAATATTGGCAATATCGGCCCGGCTAAACTCCAGCGATTTGAGTGCAGTCTTGAGCTGCTTGAACCGTTGTTTATCATCAATTCCAACCCGAAGCTGAGTGTGGTGGCCTAGGTACCGATACCGGCTGCTAGACACCTCAGACAGTGCCAAATGCTCCCGCTCGGATTCAGAGGTACCGGCCACCAAGTAGTAGAATACGTGGTAGTTTCGTTCCGACGTTGGCACCTTGGTAATACGCGCTCGCTCCAATCGGTAATCAAGAATCGAAGCGCCAATTAGCGTAGTATCTGCAGAGTATTGAAACTCCAACACACTTCCCGCCCTAGACGCCGACTGTGAACTAGCGGTTTTTGTAGTGGTAAACGCCGAAAACACATAATCAGCCTGGTTAATTTTTTTAGACAACGGATTGTTGCTCAGCGCTATCTCTTGTTAGTTCTTTCTCTCGAGTTTTGATATTAACATACTCAGCAAATGTCCAACCAAAGAGTTTCGGAATTCGCTCTTGCCAGACCCGCTTTCTCCCAGGTACAACACCACCTGTGACTCCCCGCGCTTACACAACCGATTGTATACACGCGCCGCCATGTCCTTGAAGGTTTGGTCCTGGTTAATATCAAATGGCGAAAAGGTGTTTAACGCAATCAATGTGCCGGTCGATATCGACACAAACGGCAAACCCTGGTGATATCTAGACGCGATATGACTGGTCAGGGCATGGTCTGTAAGCGAGTTTGCCGGCAGCAGACTGAGATCCATCGCCGCTGGTTGAGGCGCCATTTTTTTTGTTTTAACGATTTTCTAATGCAGGTGTGTTTGGGTAAACGAAGGGAAATGAAAAAATGTCCAAAAAGTTTGTTGTAAAACCTGTTTAAACTGTTTAACTGTTTGGCGCTTAATTATCCCGGCGCTTTAAACTGTCGAGTGGATGGGATGAAAAAAAAAAAAAAGTGTGAACGAAAAGAAAAAATAAAAAATAAGGAGGTATTTCTTTTACACACAAAAACGAGCAAAAAAAAAAAAAAAAAAAAAAAAAAGCTAAAAATACCACACGCAACACACACAATCAGTAAAAATAAACAGCGCTACCCAGGCGGCCGGCTCTCTTTTCCCTCTCTCTTTCTCCCCGTCGCGCATCATTTATAAGAGAAACACTCTTCTGCACCTATCATCAGTAGCCAATGTGCGATGATGAGGTTTTTTTGGCTCGGGCTCGGGTCCGGGTTACATGTATGCAAACACGAGGGTAGATAGTTAGTTGATGCCTAGGCTTGTCCGGCTGAGCGCATCGGGTCTTAGGAGTAATTTCTTGGCTCTAGTGTATCGGTCAATCAAATCGTACAAAACGGTCAGATTCTTTCTCATCTATTTGATTTTATTCTGAACAGTTGCTCTAACCGTTAAAGTTATTTTTCAGGGGGTTGGCAACGATCGAACGGAATATCATGCTCGATCGTTTTGTTGGTGCCTTATGAAAGAAAAAAGAAATAAAAATTTCAAACTCTATCGGCTACGATCCTTGTTGATTAATTTTGGTTTACAATACTGTATTAGTACTGCTGCCTGGTTTTTGCAGGGCGCCGTACCATGCAATTACAGCAACTGTTTTCCTTGTCGTTACAGTCGCCGCTTAAAAGTCATACATGAAATGTTACAGGGCAGCATGAATTAGTGTGCATTTGGTTGGTGCACCAGTATCCAATGAAACATTTCACAACCTGAAAACAAAACTCTATCTGACAACAATCTCAATAAACTTACCGCACCCCATCAAACAACGTACTGTAGAGAGAGAGAAAAAGAGGGAGGGATATTTCGCCCCTGTTTCTCGTTTTGTATAAATTCCATGATTCCACTCAGCAATCTATAGGCCTGAGATTCGTATACTGTCCATCCCTTTTTTTTATTCCTTTGTTCTCAGCGCTAGAGAGATGTGTGCCCCTGAACTGAACCCTCAAAGCGCTTGGAAAGCGCTTGGGGCCGGCCGACCCGATCGGATCTGTTGTGGGTATTTTGACCGCGAGGCTATTTTTAGCGGGCGAAAAAAAAAATAAAAAAAAATGCTTCTCCGATCGGGCGGTTGAATCCTCTCCAGCGTCCTAACGCTACAGTAGTAACCTGGCGTCTAATCTGGAATTTTTTTTTCCTCTCTTTCTTTTCCTCTCTCCTCACATAAACAAACAACTAGTTTTCTCACCAAACGACAACAAAACTCTGTTTTTTTAGAGGGTCTATAGGATGGACATTCCACCGCTGTCTAATGCTCCTTTGCAGGTGAGCGCATCGGCGTTGATTTCGACGCTTCACCAAACGTTTACAAACACGCAATACCGGGCGCTTAGAATTGACTCCACCAGCGCT
Source organism: Blastobotrys aristatus (assembly GCA_946409495.1). Classification (NCBI taxonomy): domain Eukaryota; kingdom Fungi; phylum Ascomycota; class Dipodascomycetes; order Dipodascales; family Trichomonascaceae; genus Blastobotrys; species Blastobotrys aristatus. The sequence continues at coordinate 1,547,620 of OX291660.1, read as the reverse complement.
ATTTACCTGGGACCTAATTTTGAAGATGCGTTTATATCTACAGTATGGGACCACGCGCATCGACGAGCTGAGGACCAAGCTTTGCTAATCATGTAAGTGCTTTTTTTTTAATACCCTTATAAGGAGAATGTGCTAACGAAGGAATAGACCAACCCATCCGGCGTCTACTACAGTGTTTTATTCAGCGTGTACCAGTTTTCCCAACTCGAGCCCAGCAATTGGCCAGGCGCTTAACGTGTTGACGCCGTTTTTCACAGCGCTGACCAAACACAACATTTCTACGCGGTTCCATAATGGCATGTCGGTTGCATACTCGCTCAACCCCAAGGGGGACCTTATTTCGACCAGAATTCACCTGTCGGAAGTGCCGTTTACGTCTCTGGACCAGCTCACAAACCTACCAAACGGGGCCAGAGTGTTTGATGTATTCTACTACCTGCTGCTTGGAGAGCACGAGCGGGCTCAGCATTTGAGTTTGAAAAAGCCCGAGGAGTACGACTTGCTAAAGAATGGCAGTTTCAAGCTTCCAGACTGGGTCACGTTTTCGGACGACTTTGCATTGGCCAAGGACTGGATTGACGGGCTGCGACAGTGCAATATAAAGGGGGCCGCGCTGCGGGGGTTGCTTTCCACTCTGTCGGGTCTGTTACTGCTAGGAAACAAGTCAAACGCCGATGATCAGCAAGAAGGGTGCGCGCTACTGGGACTCGACCCTAGCTGTTTGGACACTCACTCCGTGGACGAGCTGATTTGCAGCGCTTACACCAAGCTGGTGCAGAATGTGGTTGGCGAGCTAAACAAGTTTATGGCCCTGAGCGATGTGGATTTTGTTAGCGAGCAGCCAGGTGATGTGGTTGCGGAGGAGGAGGATTTGAACGAGATTATCGCGGTGGTTTCGATCGTTGAGTGTCCGCAGTCTAGCAAAAAAACGATTCTCAAAAACGTGTTTGATAATACGATTGGCATTAACAATGAGTTGAATGAGGATGGGGTGCCATTGGGCAAAACCCCAGCTGCAGTGACCAAGCAGCTGGCAAATATCAACCCTCAGCAGCAGCACCCGCCGCTACCGCCGCATATTGATAATTTTGAGTCGCTGCTTGACAATGAGGTTTATCTGCAAAAGACTCATGAGCAAAGTGGTGAACCATTGTGTATCGAGGATTTGGCAGGGAGCAGCCGGATTTGGAACGTGCTAAATGTGGCGCCGTCTGCTGATGCCGAGAGCCAGGCCAAGGATATTTGGTCTACTCAGCTGGTTTCCTCGCAAATCCGCGAGTATTTTGTCACGGAATGGGCCGCCAAACGCCGAACAATCGACTTTAGCGCTGATTTTGGTTTGGAGGAGTTTTTGGAAAAGTACAACCCAATCATGCCGCCAAATGTCGGGTTTTATGAGCTAGAGTCGTGGGCACGACACGAGCGGAATTGGGCGCCTCTAGAGTTTTATTGCGGGACAAGTAGAGTCTGGGTGTCTGAGGATGTGTGGCGGGAGCTGGAGATTTCCATGGCCGAGGCTGTGGACCCCCCACCGGTAATGGATCCGTTCATGGGCGAGGGTGGTAACAATCCATCCGCGGAAAGCGTGCCGCAGTACCAGGACAATCCGCCGTTTGGCAATCCGTTTGACAGTCAATCTGAGCGGTTGCTGGCGAATGACTACAACAATTCGCATAATAACAACAATAACATGGCACCTCCTCCTCCGCCTAATAACCGTGGTAATGTGGATGATTACTACAGTGATAGCGAGCAGGAGGATGACGGCCCAATTCCGATTGACGAGGATTATGTGAAAAAGTTTCACGGGGATTTGGAGCATAACAATGGGTACCAGAGCAAGATGGAGGTTGTGGAGATGGACGGCGAGCGGCGAGCGTGGGTGTGGTTCACGTGGTTGCTCACTTTTTGGGTGCCAAGTCCGTTTTTAAAGTATGTGATGCGAATGAAGCGACGGGAAGTGCGAATGGCATGGCGTGAAAAGGTTGTGATTTGTTTCTTGATCTTGCTGCTAAACGCGGGGATCATTTTTTACATGATCTTTTTGGGAAAGTTAATCTGCCCGGATTATGACAAGGTTTGGAACTCTAAAGAGCTGCGTACTCACCAAGGTGAAGATGACTATTACGTGGCGATCCACGGCAATGTGTACGACCTGACCAATTTTTACAAGCAGCAGCATTCGGACACTTCAATCAAGACCACCAAGGATACAATGCTTCAGTACGCTGGCTATGATTTGAGTGACTTTTTCCTCCCGCCATTGACGCAGGCATGCCCCGGGCTGGTTGACGATAAGGACATTCAGCTGTCGTATAACATTTCCAAGACGGAAGTGTCGGCGCTGAGCCAGGCTGATCACACGTCCCAGACCAAGTTTATCGCGTCGGACCCAAAGTCCAAGGCCCACAGCGTTAACTGGTACAAGGACACGTTCCAGCCAAAGATCAAGGAGTATTACAAGGGCAAGCTGGTCGAGACTGGCGATGATGTCAAGAAAATGGCCAAGCGTAATGAGAACTTGATGTGGGCGATTATCGAGGATGAGATTTATGACATTTCGGACTACATGTACACGGTGGATAAAGACGCTACTGCAGATGATTCGTACAAAAAGTGGAACTTTTTTGACGATCGGGTGGTGGAAATGTTCCAAAACAACCAGGGTAAAGACATTACCGATGAGTGGTTTGGGTCGACGCTTGATGAGACGACGCGAGCCAACACCATGCAATGTTTGAAAAACACATTCCACTCTGGTTCGATTGATTTCCGAGACTCGGCAAAGTGCCAAACCGCCAATTACATTTTGCTGGTCATGGCGGGTATCCTAACCTCGGTCACGCTGATCAAGTTTTTGGCGTCGCTGAAATTCGGCAGCAAGAGCATGCCATCGCCTCAGGACAAGTTTGTGGTGTGCCAGATCCCGGCGTATACCGAATCTGAGGACGCGCTACGTTTGGCAGTGGACTCGCTAACCTCGTTAAAGTACGAAAACGCGCGGAAACTGTTGTTTGTGATTTGTGATGGTATGATTGTGGGTGCCGGTAACGACCGGCCAACCCCACGGATCGTGCTTGATCTATTTGGCGTTGACGACAAGGTTGACCCACCGGCTCGGCCTTACTTTGCAATTGGTGAGGGCGCGCAACGGCTAAACTACGCCAAGGTTTACTCTGGGCTGTACGAGTACGAGGGCAATGTTGTTCCGTATATGGTTGTGGTAAAGGTTGGCCGGCCAAACGAGACGCGACGACCTGGTAACCGTGGTAAGCGTGACTCGCAAATCATGCTAATGAACTTTTTCAACCGGGTGCACTACCAAACCCCCATGACGCCGTTGGAGCTGGAGATTTTTAACCAGCTTAATAACGTGATTGGGGTGGACCCCGAGCTGTATGAGTTTATCTTTATGGTTGATGCCGACACGTCGGTATGGGACGACTCGCTGACCCGGCTCGTGGCGCAATGCACCAACGATTCCAAGGTTGCTGGCACGTGTGGCGAGACTGGGCTCCAAAACGAGGAAAAATCGTGGGCCACAATGATTCAAGTGTACGAGTACTTTATCTCGCATCACTTGACCAAGGCGTTTGAATCGTTGTTTGGGTCGGTTACCTGTTTACCTGGTTGTTTCTCGCTGTACCGAATGCGAACCACCAAAAAGTTCAAACCGCTGATTATTAGCAATGATATTATCCGAGAGTACTCGATTTGCAACGTGGACACTCTGCACAAGAAGAATCTGTTTAGTCTTGGTGAGGATCGGTATTTGACTACTCTAATCACCAAGTATTTCCCCCGAATGAAGTTGACGTTTGTGGCCGAGGCTCAGGCGCGAACCGCGGCGCCGGATGAGTTTAGTGTGCTGCTGTCGCAACGACGGCGGTGGATCAACTCTACGGTGCATAATTTGGTGGAACTGTTACGGCTGAATGACATGTGTGGGTTTTGCTGCTTTGGTATGCGAGGGGTTGTGTTTATTGATTTGGTGGGTACAATGATGCTGCCATCGGTGGTGGTGTATCTAGGCTACCTGATTTACAAGATTGCCGCGCACGATGGCGCGTTGCCGCTGATTTCCATCATTCTAATCGCCGCAGTGTACGGTCTACAAATGCTGGTGTTTATTCTCCGACGACAATGGCAGCATATTGGGTGGATGATCATTTATCTATGTGCCTACCCAATCCATTCTTTTCTCCTGCCAATCTACTCGTTTTGGAATATGGACAATTTCACATGGGGTAACACGCGTGTGGTTGTTGGCGAAAAGGGTGGTAAGCAAATGGTCGCGGTTGAGGATGAAGGGTTTGACCCATCGGTGGTGGAAATGGAGAGCTGGAAGAGCTATGCGGTTCGAAACGGGTTCAAGGGCGCCGAACGGCCAATCGTCTTTGACGATCTCAAGGGACGGTTGCAGAACCAGGTGTTTGAGGATGAGTATGGCTATGATATGCAAGAGCTAGAGCCGCCTCAGGACTGGCGACGGACTATATATGATGCGGATCATCAGTCGGTGTACACTTCCAACACTCGCCCAATGAGCACTTTTAGCGATATGCGGTCGCAAACCACGCCATTCCGGTCCTCGCAATTCGGGGCGATGCCTGCCTCGCAATCGCGAATGTCGCTGGCCACCTCGAATCGGTTGTCGCAGCACATGCTGGATAGTGAGGCGCTGCCTCCAGTACCGGATGTGTATGACGAGCACCTTGACGAGCAGATTTGCGTCACGATCCGGCAAGTGCTGGGGTCTGCGGATTTGGACAATATGACCAAACGGCAGCTGCGAGAAAAGGTGGAGGATATCATGGCGGTTCAATTCCAAGGTGATAAGATTATGCATGTGGACAAGCTGATTGATGACGAGTTGGAAAAGCTAGACGAGGAGGAGGATGACGATAATTCTCAGGAAATTCGGGATGAGATGAAACATATTGACCCATAAGTTATTCAAAAGTTGAAAAGAATAAAGATTACTTTTTAGATTGGTAGTAGTATAATTGGCGGTTGGGTGGTAGGATTGCGTAGTAGCAGGATTGCAGCTCGTGGTTTGGCGCTACTGGGATTAACCGTGAATCGGCGGTGATGTTATCCGGCAGATTAACAATCAGTTTGTGGGTTGCAGCGGCCAACTCGGTCCAGGCCAGTGGGGTCACGGCAAACTTGTCCACTACCTGCAGCGCCTTGAACTTTGTGTTTAGCTGGCTAATGTTAACATCCTGCGAAGAGTTGACCTCGTTTTGCACTACAACCGACAGCCGGTCAATCTCCATTTCGGCCAGGTTGATGATCAGATTTGATAGTGACCCGGTAAAGTTGGCAATATACACGTTATTAACCCCACGTGCGTCCTGTGCGCACTTGTAGTACCAGTTCAAATGCAGCGTGTTCAGGCTCGGGAACACGCTTTTTAGGCTTTGGTTGTCGCAACCATTGCTGCAGGAATCAACCGCCAGAGTAGTGACATGTGGCGACTCGTATAAATTCACCGCACCAGCGTGGTTCAACACCAAGGTTTTGACGGTTAATGGGATCCACGGCTCGTCGTCACCATCCGGGCACACCACCATGTTGGTGATTGACAAAACCCGCAGGTTGTGGCAGTTTTGCAACCCAGACCGCATAAACTCTGGGTCAATTGTCTCCATTGCGGACCCCGAGATATCCAACCGTTCCAGCTCCGCAGGCAATGCGGCCCGACCGCAAAGATCGTTTAGAGTTTGATGGACCCGTTGACGGGTTAGACACTGGCACGACAGTTGCAAGTACTTTAGATAAGCATGGTGGTTGACTTTGGGGGAGATCTCGGTTCGCGCGTCCAGCCCCACGTTGGCATGCATGGTGACGATCCGTCGCACCGAAATCGGCAACCTGGACATCATCACCTCGACCGCGTTGTTTTTGACCTGGATCGATCGTTTCTTGGTGCACGGTGGCAGACCCACTAGCACGTGGATAGACTCCAAATTGATTAGCTTTGCGGGGACAAACTTGGTCAAGAACCAGTACACTAGGATATGCGGATTATGCTTGGTCCGCAATACATCATCAGCCGTCTTGCAATCAAACATGTTACGGTCGGTATCCCGGTACATTGGCAAAATCACCGTCAAAGTCTTGGTGCATTGAACCCCGTCTCGATGTGGTTTGCGGGTGATCAGCTGCCGGCACAGGTCATGGAACCGGTCGTGAGTGACAACTAACCGAGAGGAAGTGGGTGGGACCATGGACGGCTGGGCTAGCCGGAGGTGGTCTCGGTGCTGCCAAGTTGGATCAGGCAATGGGATTGCAGGGGGGTAGCCTAGCGACTTTGTGTAAAACCCCTGCACGTCAATGACAAGGTCGGACCAGAGTGTGTGGCTTAGTAGAGCGTAAAACGCGTGGCATGTTGGCAGCAGGTTTAGAATTGCATCGTTGTCTAGGTATTGGAAGATTTGCAGTAGCAGTTCAAATGGCAGACTAGACAGGTCCATGAGTTTTGAACATGACATGGGTGATGAAACGTGAATTGGCACGAGAATAACGATTCAGGAGGGGAAGCGGTCCTTTTTATATAACTTTCACGTTCACGTTCACATTCATCAAAACCCTAACCCTTGAAAAAGAGTTTTCTTAGCAATGTCATATTGGTTGAGGCGATTTGGGTGCGCGCGCGGCTGGCCTGCCTAAACCCACACTTTTCATACACAAAAACTGCTTCCGGCGAGGTTGCCCAAATGTTTAGCTTCAGCGGTATGGACCCGTACTTACAATCAGGGATGGACCGGATCGATTCGGTGATGAGCCGTTTGGCGATACCTTGTTGTTGGTGTTGCGGCAAAACCGCCACCATCATGCAGTTTGGCATCAAGTACTGCGGGTACACCGCATGTTGGTATTGCCGCTCGTCCAGCTTCTCAAGCTCGGTGATGGAAAGCTCGTTTCTGGCGTGGATCTGACCATGCTCGTAGGAATATTTCAAAATTCGCGGGTTAAACATGGCGTCATTGGCGTCAATATTCGGCGGGTTATATTCGGTCCTCACCCTCCCCAATTCCTTGTCCAGTTCCCGTTCCATAAAAAACGGATACTTCCATATTACAAACCCAACCGGCTGACCAGCTTGGCTCGCGATATGAATGTCGGTGCTGATTGACCGGAAAGTGATGTCGAAATACCGCGCTAGGGACTTTACCTGCCGTTCGTCGGCCGCCCCGCCCATGAGCTTGCCAAACTCTGTCCCATTGAACGCGCGCTGAGTTATTCTAGCTAGTTGTGTTGCGTTGTCGCTGCTATATCTGCTGAATATCAACCTACGCGTTGAGATCATACAAAAAAAAAAAATCAAGAAGGGGGGGAAATTTTATTAACGCGTTGGGACACACTTTGTACTTTGTACGTGTCGTATGAAACAGTATAATTAAATAAACAATAAATTAGCTAGTCTTTTTTTCAATAGAAGGACCATCTCGACGCCGAGCAGTGGCAGCAGTTTCAGTACCCATGCAATAATCCCACCACCGAAAGCTGGACGCGTAGTTGCCAGTAAAATACTTGTGGTGATCATCATGATGGTCGGCGCCAGACCAAAATGGAAGCACGTTTCGCAGCGCCCACGGGAAATCATAACCCGAATGCGAGTCAATGGCCTGCATCAGCCGAGCACCAATCCACAGCATGACAGTGAATAAATGAACTTTCCCAGTTAGATACGCAACCAACACTGGGCTGCCAACTGTCCCCAACCCGGTAAACGAAACCTCAATCGGATGCGCATACTCTGCAGTCAGGCCAAACGGCGCGGCATACTTGTGGTGCATCTTGTGCACCCGCTTGTACAACAGCTTGCAATGCAGCATCCGATGACCCCAGTAATGCCAGGTATCCTCCATTACGAAGAATAGTGCCAGTTGAGGGATAATGTTGGTTAGTAGTGATGGGAACGGCACTTGGATGCTGATATTGAACAATTGGCAGATTCCGTGGAATGCAAAGATTGGTACCGACTCGATCAGCGCGTGTGCAATCAGCACTTCCTTCAGACACTGCCAATATTGATAATCAGCCGGGATCTTGTCGCCCTGGATCTTCCATTTTTGAAAGTACGGGATCCGGTCAATCACATACCACGGCAGCGACCGGCTAAAGTACACCACCTCGTGGAAAAGCAGCAGCATCAAACCCGTGGCTAGCATGTCGTTGTCCATATATTGGTACCATCTAACCCACGCTCGCTCCAAAATGTTGAGACTTCCGGGCACAATTTCAAATCCGGCAAAAACCGTCCCTTGGTCCATGCGGAATGCTTCACCAACCGACTGAAGTAATGAAGCGCTCTTGCCGTAGCTAGCTGTGTTGAGTGTCACGTTCATTTCGAATAGTGTGAAAGAATTATCTACTTATTGTCGGAATGCAGGCTTTCTTTTATATACCCGTAGTCTTGCACTAAAATTTTTTTTTTCTTGCACCCTGGCTTGTCGTGTTTTTAGCAAGGCGTAGCTCGAGAAACTATCGCGTGGCTCGTACACTCGCATTAATCGTATTTCGGATCCGATTTAGGCTAATCAGATCAGTTGGGGGGAAGAGGAAGGCGGTCCGTGTCCGGGCCGCGCGGGCCATCTAAACGAGGAGTACGACAACGCTTTTGGGCGCACAAAAGAGAGGGAGGAAAGAAAAGTCACGCCACTTTCTGTGCCCCAGTGTGTGGAAAGCCACTCGCGACATTTAATACTGTACTGTATACAGTAACTAACTGAACTGTGAGAGCTTGGTGGCGAAATTAATAGACCTTGCTACAGGGTCCGGACCCCGGGTCCGAGTCTGTATAAAAAGGGCGGGTGCCTCCTTTGCTCTAGCTACTATAATCCTTAGACAGTTAATTATAAACACTGAAATCTGATAACAATTAAAAAAAAAAAATTTTCTCTTCGACTCCGACATTTCCCATCTCCGACTCCCCCGAACCGATTTAAAAAAAGTAGCGCCAAATTTTTTTTTTCGTTCCCTTCTACCCGACAAACAGCCCCTGAACTTTGAATCCAGAACCTTTACAGAACCACACTATGGATCTCGTACTTGAAGGGCTCGACACGTACGTGTTTGACCGAGCCTACGCAACCTTGCTGCCAAAGGCCACCTCAACAGCATTCAACGCTACCCTTACCGCGTTCAACCCAGAAAACTACGACTATGCTTTGTTCCCGCCATCTGAGTTTATTGAAATGTCTGTACTAGCACGAGACAATATTTGCCGACAAGCAGTGTCGCTATTTGTGCTGGCCGTGTTTTTTGCATATGTGGTGTACTTTGGTACTGGCATTTTTAGCTATACATTTGTATACGACAAGCGAAACTTTGAGCACCCAAAGATGCTCAAGAACCAAATGTCCTTGGAGATCAAGCAGGCCATAACCTCGATTCCAATTATGACCCTGTTTACCGTTCCATGGTTTGTGGCCGAAGTGCGTGGTCACTCGCTACTGTATTGGGACACTGATACCTATGGCATGGTTTACATGGTGCTACAATTCCCGCTATACATCATGTTCACTGACATGTGCATTTACTTTATTCACCGGTGGCTGCACTGGCCGGGTGTGTACAAGGCTCTTCACAAGCCACACCACAAGTGGATCGTGCCAACTCCATTTGCATCGTTTGCCTTTCACCCAATGGACGGGTACCTGCAATCGGTTCCATACCACCTGTTTCCGTTTGTGTTTCCACTACACAAGCTCAGCTACTTGGTGTTGTTTGCGTTTGTCACCATTTGGACTGTGATGATCCACGATGGCGAGTACATGGCCAACAACCCAGTCATCAACGGCTCGGCTTGCCATACCATTCACCACTTGTATTTTAACTACAACTACGGTCAGTACACTACGCTATGGGACCGGTTGGGTGGATCGCACCGAAAGCCGGATCAGGAGCTGTTTGATAAAAACACCAAAATGAACCGGGATACTTGGAAAAAGCAGTCCAAACAGATGGAGGAGATTGCCAAGGTGGTGGAGGACGGTCATGACGATAGAGTCTATATTGGCAGTGATGAGAAGAAGACTAGATAAGTCTTGGTGATGATTGTATGATATGAATAGGGTAATATTTAATTTTTGATGTCTTTTTTTTTCTTTCTTTTCATGGTCTTGCTCGTTCTGTTCGGTTAAAGAACCCAGGCTAGGCCCGCTTTCATAAAACTGAGCCGCATAATACGCGGCGTTTATTCATATGCACATGACACCAGCACTAGGCTGACCCTTGAAGCTCTGGCAGTCAGACATTAACTGGTGGCTAATATGGCCTCATGGCATGCTAGTGACGACCCGACGCTCGGCCCGCGCGCTTATAGTTAACGGGTACAGTTGACTTATAAGCAATTGTATGCGGCTATATATCGGCTGCCAAAATTCCAGGCCCAAGACAAACATTTCCTTATAATATATAATAATAAAAAACAAGTCAACTATTGATAAAATTGATAAATAATAGAGTGTACATGTATGCACATAAAGTCCTATCGCGTATACGAGTACATGTTCATGTCATCCTTGGTCTGAGATTTAGAAGTCGATTGGGTGTAAGGCTTATAGCCCAATTTTGAAACGTCCTTTGATGCTTTGCTCGAGACTTTAGCATTTAATGAAGACCGATCAGAAGACTTGGTGAAGGTGGAGGAGGCAGTAGTAGACGGAGTGATTCGAGATCCCATATTCTTTTTCTTTTTAATTAGACAAGTTCTTTGAAAACGGTTGAAACAAAGAGGTTTATATACCCAAGGGGCTCTAGACCGACCCACTCTATCTATGGATCTTGATGGATGCAAGATTATAGCACCGTGACTCCCTTGATCCAAACTCCCGCGCGGCGGGGTCGGAGCTTAACCCGTAGTTGGATGGCATGTGCATATTGATTTATAAGTGTATACAACTGGGCCGCTAACACGCCTACGTGTGATTATAAAGGCTCGACTCATTGGAATGATTGTATGACCAACCCACTGACTCATCGTTGGGGGCGTATGATCCCAGGCCAGTGCCGATCGGGCTGAAAAAGTTCCAGAACTAATTTTTCAGGGAATAACAAAAAGAGGGGTGGGGAGAGAGAGATTACGTAATCCGCTTTGCTGCACGTATGGCATCATCGATTTGTTTTCAGCAAATCACCGGGTTGTGTGCTCTCTTTTTCTTTGCTTCACACTTCTTTTTTTTCTCTCGACTTGACGACTTTACGTTTCTTGTCAAGTATACAATCAGAAAGAAAAAAAAAAAAAATGAACTTCATCACCCGACGAGCATTCAATCAAACTGCGCGATTGAACGCGGCCCGTTCATTTGTGCGATACAACAGCTCGTTCACTACTGAAAATCAGCCACGAGTTAGAATCGGGTCCACAGCGCCAAACTTCCAGGCCAACACCACTGACGGTCAGATGGATTTCCACCAATTCATTGGCAATTCCTGGACTATTCTGTTCTCCCATCCAGCCGATTTCACCCCAGTGTGCACCACCGAATTGGGCGCGTTTGCTGCTCTACAAGGGGAGTTTGACAAGCGAAACACCAAGTTGATTGGGCTAAGCGCCGACCCGGTCGATTCTCACGGCAAGTGGGCAAAGGATATAGAGGAAGTGGCCACCGACGGCAGCAAGTTTAGCTTCCCAATCATTGCCGATGAGAAGCGCGAGGTGGCGTTCAAGTACGACATGGTTGACCAAGCCGGGTTTGAGCAATTGAAATCCAATGGTCCGGTCATGACTATTCGAAACCTGTTCATCATTGACCCGGCCAAGAAGGTCCGGTTGACCATGACCTACCCAGCCTCCTGTGGCCGAAACTCTGAGGAGGTGCTACGAGTGTTGGACTCTTTGCAACGAACCGACAAGCACGGATTGGTGTCCCCAGTCAACTGGAAGGTTGGCAAAGATATGATTGTGCCACCAAGCGTCAAGACCGCCGACGCAAAGACCAAGTACGGTGATGTCCGTGAAGTCAAGTCTTATTTGCGTTATGTTAAGGACCCAGGCGCCAACTAGGTTGTATATTGTATATAAGTATTAAAAAGAATGCTGTATATTGAGTAGATTATAAGTGTGTGTGTGTTCCCAGTGCGGCCGCGTGCATATGCACCGGCTTGGCAAAAAACCCTGATGATTTTTTTTTTGTTTGTTTGTTTGCTTTCCCTAGGCGCCAAACACACGCTCGATTGGATTTAATCTATTACTCAGAGTACAAAAGAGAAAAAAAAAAGAACAAATAATTAAAGAAAACGGCGGGTTTTGACCCAAGTTACTTGCCAATCCCTGCAGCGGTGGAGCTTCGTCGTCGTTCTTGTTCGTTATCCGGGTGCGATGGCATGTTTTGTGGTGCGGCAAACTGGCCTTGACTTCGTGTCGGCGCGATAGACGAATCTCGTCGTTCCTTCTTTGGCTCGGTGGCCCGTCGGACGCTCAAACAGCTTAGTACCATGCCCATCTTGTAGAGTACTGTGTTAGTGTGTAAAGTAAAGTAAAGTAGTGTGGTGAAAGTGTGTTGTTCGATAGTTAGCAAGTCGGGTTTTGATTAAACGCGCGGTTTCCAAGCTAAAATAATAATAAGAAAAGTGTGGAGAAAAAGAGGTAAAAAACAAAAAAAAAATAAACCCAAACAAAAGTATTAAAAGGGGGGAGACTGCTGGTATTTATACCCTTACTCCCGATCGATTATTTTTTTCTTTGGCAGGATCGCTCGTGGAAATGATCTGCTGCGTTGGCCACTGTACTGTATTACAGTATACAACAGTAAAGTAGGTGGTGGGTGCGATCAGATGAGCGCTGGATGTCCTGCCGAGTGGCTTGGCACTTTTTTCTTCTTCTTGTGATCTCTTGTCCGCCCAGTCTTTGTATTTAGTGATTGCCGTGAAACAGAAATGTTATCAGCAAAAAGAGGCACTGCTCTTGAATATATGCAGGTGGTATATACTTCGCCTCTCCTATCTGCTTAAGCCTTGCCATGATAGCGAACTTGTTTTATAAGTGGGTAGCATTTATAATAAAGTAGCATAGCCGCAGCTTTTTAAGGTAATAAAATAGTCGATATGTGGCGCACCCCAGTCGGCCATGTTTCCCGACTAGGCTTTTTACAGTATGCTGTCGGTTTATTTTTTCTCATGCAGGTAGTGCGGCTATAGTAGTAGTTGGTCTTGGCTACACATTCAAACGATGAACCCTGCGAGTCTGGGAATTGGCTATTGGATTTTTTTTTCTGGGGAAACTTGTACTGTATACCACAATTGTAGCCGAATATGTGGGTGGCTGAGCCTGGAATGTGGTATAGACCGACCTGTACGGCTGGTAAAGGCAATATATATATAAAACACGCAAAATGGAAACCTTAGAGGTATAACGCGTATACATGCTCCTCTATTTTAAAAATGAGCCGCAAAGTTCTGTTAGTTCTAGGACCCCGGTAAAATACACTTGGAACAGGGTGAGACATTTTGGCTGCGTGGAGGGTACCTGCTACTGTACACACGAATCTTTTTTTTTTTTTTTTTTTTTTTTTTTTTTGCTTCTCTCCGCCACTAAGAGCCCTGATAATTCTGTATAAGACCGGAGTTAGGACGGGACGATAAATTCCCAATGGAATTGCGTAGTTGCGCACGCCCACAGGGACGATAATTTTTTACTTTTCCTATTGTAGACAGTCCACTTTTTTTTTTTTTTTTTTTTTTTCCCTTCCTCCCCCCTTCGTATATACCAAATCTTGTTAAATTAACCTCTATCGGTTGGAAATTACAACGACTTTTATTTTTTTTCTTGTTTATGAAACGGTACGGACGGATGGTCAGATTTCACCTTTCATTTCTGCATTAGTCATTGGGATAGAAAAAATTCAGCCAAGAGGGGGGATCGGATACACAACCTGGTATAATGCACCGATAAAGTCAAACGCACATTGATCAACTAGTTTAAGATACGCATCGGATTTTCAAGCAACACTGTCAAATCGGGGGTTAGAAGAGCAAAGAGATAGAAAAATGTCGGATGATGGATATGGCAATAGCCAGGGCAAGCGGCCTTATTCACAGGTTAAGGATGAGATGGATTTGACACCAGAATCGTCACACCCAGATAGCCCCGAGCAGGGACATAACGGAGGCAGCGGCGGGTTTCGCACTAGGCCGATCCGAAGCTGTACGCATTGTCGACAACAAAAGATCAAGTGCGATGCAGCAGAGACGTTTCCAGAGCCGTGTAAACGGTGCGCAAGGATGAAACGCAAGTGTCGAGTGGATCCGTATTTCAAGCCACAAAAGGGTGGCCAGGTGGCTAGTCTGAGAGACGATTTGTCATCATTACGCAGACAGGTGGATTACCTTCAACAACGAGAGACCCTGTTGGCATCGGCAGTGGCCAAAACCAACCCCAACAGCGCGTTGCTTAATGGAAATGTGGAAAGTGAAGAAAGCCCGCCACAATCCCCAGCATCAACCCAGCATCATAATCATCATGCTCAGGCTCATCAGGCGTCGACTAGCATGCAAAAACAGGCTAGATTGTCTAGATCATCGTCGTCGGATAATATGCAACACGAGTCAATACCAATCTCGTCAATGATCTCGTCCAAATCGGACGGGAATTCCAGCAAGCAGTTCAACACGCCGAGTGAGTATATTGTGGGAGAGGTTAAGCTAAGCGCGGAACGGGCCGAGGAGCTGCATAAACGGTTCATGACGGATTTCCTCCCGTTCATGCCGATAATCCAATCCAACTCTGCCGCGGAGCTGTACTACCAAAGCGAGCTTTTATTTTGGACAGTTTGTTTAACCGCGTCGTTATCCGAACCCGAACCTTCGTTTTACAACTCGCTAAGTGGAGTGATCAAGCAGCTGGCGATTGAAACGTGTTGGATCCGAACCCCTAGATCGACCCATATCGTCCAGGCCCTGATCATCCTGGGTAACTGGCCGATCCCTAATGAAAAGGTTCTGGACGATTGTTCGTATCGGTTCATTGGTTTGGCAAAGAGTTTGGCCATGCAGCTTGGGCTGCATCGAGGCAAGTTTATCTACGAGTTTTCGCGGACTCAAACCGCGCTTCCCGATGCGGAAAAGTGGCGCACTAGAACCTGGCTCGCCTTGTTCTTTTCTGAACAAGTTTGGAGCGCAAATTTGGGCCTACCGCCTACTGTTCCAGTAGACTACTTGGTGGATCAAGCAACCACGGATCAATCGCTACCAGCTAGTTTCCGCTCGCTGGTAAGACTGTCGGTGTTTTACTCCAAGATGGTTAATCTAATGGGCACTAGTATTGCCTCACCGGACGGGCTGTTGGATGGTAAGGACCGGCCAGCAACAATTATGATCATGGAGCGGGAACTGGACCAAATGAAGAGCACGCTGAGCATGACCGAAGCGTCGGTTGAAGTTTACTACCTGTATATTAAGATGATGATTTGCTGTTTTGCCTTTTTACCAGGCGTTTCAGAGGATGATCAGGCAAAGAGCGTGTTGACTGCGTTTCACACGGGGACTAGGGTTATTACGTTGATTTCTGGGCTGTCGGAGAAACGCCAGCTGATTGAATACCCGATTTATATGCGCCAGGCCGTGTCATTTGCTGCTTTTACTCTGTTTAGACTGCATTTATCTCCACTGTTACTCCCTCATCATGTTGAGAGTGCGCGCCAATCAGTGGTGACTGTTCACCGGCTGTTTAGAAACATGCTAACCGCGTGGAAGGATGTGGAGAATGACATTAGCCGGACCGCAAAGGTGCTGGAAAAGCTCAACTTTGTCATCATCACCCATCCTTATCTGTTTACTCAATCCCCAGGGATCATTACGCGAATGCGGTCTCATTTGACCGCATCAATGTTTTATGAGCTGATTTGGGCGGTTCATGAGGCTAGACGCCGAGGCACGGAGGAGACGGTGGCAGAAAACAAGGACGTGCCACAAGCACTGAGAGGTCCGCCAAACCCACCGGCATTTGCTCATTTACAGCAAGTCCCGCCTCTACCCTTTTATAACCAGATTACCCGGGATGATTTCGTGACGAATACTACTGTTACGCCAAACGGGACTACAGTGACTACACTGGTGGCTACGCATCCAAACGCCTCGCTCCAAGTGTTTAGCGGTCAAAAGGAGGGTGAAGAGGGAGAGGAGGAGACGGCACCGCAGCAGTACTCGCCACAACCGCTGCCTATTCAACAACAACCTCAGCCTCAACCTCAGCCTCAGTCTCAGCCTCAACCTCAGCCGCAGCCTCAGCCGCAGCCTCAATCACAGCCGCTTTCAGCCCCACCGCCACGGTCGCACCAACAATCCATAACCGGCCAGGATTGGCCAGACCAGCAACAACAACAGCAGCAGCAACAACAACAGCAACAACAACAACAACAGTCAAATACAATGGCGGCGCTTTTGGACTCTACTGGCGCGTCAAACGACCCGCTACATTTGGACACGCTGATGCAGGGAATAGACTGGATGAACGACAAGGGCGATGATTTTCTAGGGTGGATGGATGTTAATGTCTCTCCTTTTTAGTTTAGTTTTTATTTATTTATTTTTTATTACACTAACTAGTTGAATTGGACCATAATCTCGTACAAGTCTTGTAAAAACTGTCCGCCGGTTCGGTCAAACCTTTGCAGCAAGTGGTAGCTATAGCACACGATTGCGATAACATACTTGGTGCGCTTATCAGGGTCCACGACCGCGTTTGTATCGTCGTCATCCTCATCATCACCATCATGACGGGTGCTGGCGGTTGAATAAGGCGAGGACGCAGCTAAGGATTTGGGCGGTGATTGTTTGACCAGTTCCATATATTGCAACGCGTCGCGCCGCGCCAAATCGCTGTTCACCGAGAACCCGCTCTGCCTCGTATGGTCAGTGAATAGATAATCCTTGCATGTTACAGTATTTGACTCGGATCTCGGCGCGTCATACGACCAGAGCGTTAGTGTGGCGATAAAAGTACACCACGGGAGTGAGTCCGCCTGGTGGATCAACAGCTCGTTGGTGAATATACGCTGTAAAAAATGCATAGAGTGCCAGGTTGCCCACCGCGCGTCTAGCGTTTTGACCCAGTCCAGCACATACTGCCTGGCCTGTAACTGGTCAACCGTCAACCTTGCCGGATCCAGCGTGTAATGCACTAATTTCGAGTACTGGCGGATCTTGAAGGTATCCTCGTACAGCACAATCAGCCCTAGGTAAAACATGGCCCAGTTGGAGCATAGCATCAAAGTATTGGAGTAGTTGTTTAGCTCAATGGTCTGTGGGGTGAGGTGGTAGGGGAAAGCAGTTGCCGCGGTGATTGGCTGAACATCCTCAAACACTGGAGTCGCGGTTGAGGAACTAGACCCATCACCAGTGATGATACGGTTCAGCTCTGGAGTGTTTAGCTTGCGGAGCTGCCGGTCAAAATACCCTTTCCAACTGGTAAACGCCACGACAAGCCGGGTTTTGAACTCTTGCATGCGACGTTTGGATACAATCCCCGTGTCGAGAATCCCACGCCACTGCATTTCCCAGGAAATATTTAGCAAACAATGCAGTAGAATGAACCTTGAAAACGCAGAGTAGCATTCCAATGGGTATTCTCGCTGAGACTCGTGATACCGCGACATTAACCGCCGCATGCTAAACAATAAAGTCGGCCAATTACCTTGGGTTGGGATTGGCACCTCACCCATCAACGGCTCGTAATCTCCGCTCTTTGCATCTTCATCTTCTTCATCGGTTTTATCCGCCACATTGCTGGTCCCAACCTCAGTGGTTTGCGTGATGATCTCGTCAATACCGGGTGGTTCGCGCAATTGCAAATGACGCGGCTGAACGCGGTAGATTTGGATAAACGTGTCGGGGGTTGGCGCCTCCCAGCACGCGTCTGAACACGGCATTTCCAAATTCAGCTCAAACGATGACAATCCCAAAGTGTGTCGGAAGAACACTGCTTGTTGCGTGTCACATATAAACGCAAACAACGCGGTTCGTTTCTTGGTCTCAAACGCGATATACCGGTCCCAAAATTCCTGCACATCCAACGAGGCGTAATTCTCGGGAATCTTTGGAATTTCCAAATCCTTCAAGTACCCAGACAGTTTCAGCAGAGCAACGTGTGATCCGTGATACACCTGGGAGAGATCCACCATCGATTGTGAGCCAAACGCAATCACAAAGTAGTTGATTAACAATAAACATTGGTGGATCCACACCGGTGTCGTCTCCTCGTTATCCTCCAGCATTGCCAAGATGATGATGCGCATTTTGGTGTAGATCCGTGTAGCCATTTTATACGAATCAGGGTCGTTCGCATACGCCATGCCCACAATCGCCATACTTAATAGTAGCTCCGGGTGAGCCGTCCGCGCCACAAACGTTGGTTTGTGTATAATAGGATACAGCGGGTCAAAATTGCTCCAATACAGGTCCAAATGGTAGGACAATGTTTGGGCGCTAAACTGTGGTGAGGGTTGGCTCATTGCTGTGCCCTGACGCCTTGATGTCACCAACTTTGTGCACTCGTCAATCAACCCCTGTACGCTGGCCAATGCCGGCTCGTCAATAAACAAATGTGCCTGGGAAAGCTTCTTTGCATTGTACTCTTTCCCAGACGAGGTTTGCTCGTTATACGTCCGCCCAAACACGTGGTGTTTAACCGCGCTGTTTTTATCCGCCGGGTTTTGAGTGTATACTGTCCGAGTCGCGTTCATCAACGGCTCGCCAAACTGAGGCCACTGGTTCAACTTGGCAGCCCGTTTCTGCTGCTTTTGCTCGGTAAACGAACGCAGCAAACTCGCATTCACGTCTATCCGCGACCCAAGATAATCACTCGTTCCTGGAAACTGCTCTTCTTTTACCAACGCTGCTTGAGCCACTGGACTTTGCTGAACAACCGGTGGCACCTGCTGCGGCGGCAATTGCGGCGACGGCGGGAACGGTTGTTGTTGCTGCTGCTGTTGTTGCTGTTGCTGGTGATGAAACGGCAAGGGCGGCAGTGGCGCTGGCGGTGGCGCCTCTAAATTTTGCTGATGATGATGTTGTTGAGGCACGTCAACCATCTGCTGTGGCATGAGCATTGCCCCTTCGTTAGTAACATTAGTCAGATAGTCATAGGCCGAGGACGCCATATTTGGAAACCTATCTGATAAAAACTCCTTACCAAACAACCATGCATAATTCCCTGACACATTCGAGTCAATGTTTGACGGCCCAGTGTTGTTTAAAAAATCAACATTGCCAAACTCATCAGGGAGGGTTGCTGGAAACGAGGCGAATAAATAATTGTCTGAAGAAGCGGCGTTGTTGCTTTGGTCCACAGCCCGTAGGCCCTCTGCATCAGTCGCACCATAGTACCCGTTATTACCCCCAAACGTGTATTCGTTGCTAGCATCCGTCCAACCCGACGAACCCTCTGACGAATCCTTCTTCTTTTCCTGTTCCTTTTCTCTTTCCTTCTCTGCGCGTTTCTCCTGCTTCAGTTTGCGCGCCTTGGTCCTCTCTTGTTGTAGCTTTTGCTTAGCTTCTCGCTTCCGGCGCTTTTCGTGCGATTTGGTGTTCAAATGTCTACTCCCCCTTTCGTTAGCCCTTTCTTTTCTTCTTTCCCTTAATAAACTCACTTTTCTAGTAAATCCGCCCTAGCAAATTTCTGTGGGCACTCTTGGCATTGAAATGGAAGCACTGTCATATCTATCCCCAACTATTAGTATTTTATGTCTCTGGTCCAAAATCCCGCCCCTCAGCTAAACTTACGATTCTGTGCATGGCGATATAGATAATCACGCCGATTGAACGCTTTATCGCAACCAGGATGGTCGCACTTGTACTTTCTCTCCTCCATGGTTTCCAATGGGAGTAACCAATCAACGCATTTGCTAGTGTATAAAAGCCGGTACTTTTTTCTTTTTTTTTTAACAGTGAAAAAAAAAAAAATAAAAAAAAAAGGTAGATCCTATTCAAATGGCAAAAGAAATATTTAGAAAAGTGGGTATTAATTTTTTTTTCCTACAATCTTTTTCTTTTTCGATTGGGGAAAGGGAGATTTTTTTAACCCCACATGACGAAATCCCGGCTTCCGAACACTTTCTGATTGACCCCCGCCAACTGCCACTTGACGACCGACCACCGAGCAAAAGTGGTCTGCCAAAACCCCCATCTGAATCGTAAATGGTCACCACCTCGACATAGTAGGAAATTTCTCAGTGCACGCACATGATTGAGTTATAAATGGATGATGGATGTGCATTTTTTTTTTAAAAGAAAAAGAAAAAAAACGTGACACTGAAATGCACCCAATGTAAACATATAAGGTTTAGAGGCGAAAGGAGTTGCGTTTTTTTTTGAATCTCCTATAGCTCAATTTGACTTGAACGTTATGTTATATACAGTACTGTAACTGGAATGACCTGAGGTGCCAAAGACATGGCCACTTTAAAAGTATACATTTTATTTTTCTCATGTATACGTGTATGGTATGCAGTGCGCCAACAAAGGTTGAGTTTATCAGGCCTTTGGTATTTGAATTTAACGAATGGATTCGGCAACCAGGGGAGTTTGGTTTGCCGGGTCGACCACGGCGTTCCAAAAGCCCTCGGCATGTTGCGGCATATGCTGTCCCAATTGAGTTGGTAATATTATATTATTGAGGTTTCACTTTGCCAACACAAGGCTTTAGGTTTCTTAAAAATCTCCGAGGCTAGCCGCAGGGTCCTCATCTCGTATAATTTTATAATTGTATAATCCTATAACCGTATAATCGTATAAATCATCTGATTAATCTTGAAAAATTACTGGTATTTAACGGCCGGGTAACTCTCTTTTTCTTTTCCATTGATCATGTGACCAAATAAGTCACGGGACTTGATCAAGGATTGGGCTCGGGACTGAACAGCGCTTATTATTTTTTTTTCCTACACTCTAAATATTTATATACTATCTGATAGACGCTCCAAAACACCAAGCGCCGGAATACATTCAGTGGGAAAACGCAATGGCAGAGCAGATACTGGAGATAAAATTCGACGCAGGGGATTATGAGAACGTAGCGGTGGAGAAACAAGCTACGGTGCTGTTCACTTGGGTGTGTGAATTGACGGGATGTGTTCGGCGGTTAAGCGCCAGCCCAGATGCGTCGGTTCAGCAGCACGTCACAGCGCAATTGGACGCTATACTAGAGCATTTTGGCAAGCAAAAGGATCAGCAATTGTTTAGCAAACCGGTTAGAAACGCGATCGGGCGGTTGTACCAGCTAATCTACACTAGCGACACGTCAAAGGATTTGTACGAAGTGTCAAACAAGTTGCTGGGGTATCTAAGCAAGAATGACAAGTACACGGAACTGAAACAGTATGTTATTTATGCGGTTTTTTTTTTTTTAGCATTTTTGAGCTAACCTTGATAGTCTGGCGGTTGTCGCGTTGGGGATGATTAACGAGGCGTGTGGTGAAAAGATTGTGTCTTTGGCACCAATGTGCGCGATATCCTTCATCAAGCAGCTGAAAAATGCAACTGTACGTTTTTTTGATTCACTTCTTGAACTGAAAGAAACTAGAAAGAAGCTAACAAAGACTTGTAATAGCATACTGGGTACCGATATTCTTTACTAGCCTCGTCAAAACGGTTGATACAGGTTTCAGGGGACACGTTTGACGATGCAACGTCCAAAGACTTTTGGAAGCTGGCGAGGACGTGCGCGGCAGACAAATCGGCCAAGGTGGCCAGCGCGGCATTCCATTCGCTAGAGGAGTTGGCTCAACAACGAGTGGTGTTTCGAAACAGTTCGGATTTTGACACGTTCAAGAGTTTGTGTCTAAAGGCGCTTGAGTCGCCGTTTGCGGTGGTCCGGGCCGCCGCTGCGAGATGCTATGCCCATACCATCCACCAGCTGGTCAAATTGTCCTACACAAAAGCAGAGATTGCCCCTCCACCGAAGAAAAAGGCGGTCAAGAAGAAACCGGGCGAGGATGACGATGACGATGATAATGTTCAGGATCGAACCGCGTCGCCAGCGCCCGCCCATGCCACGTCCACAAGGGTCAAAGCGTTCCACTCGGTCACATTTTCCGAAGCCTTGAAGCTGCTTATTTCTGGTTATACATTGTCAGCCGGCGGTGCGCGCACCCGAGTGGGTATCGCTCAGTCTCTGTCGTTTTTTATTCTGCGGACAGACTCACAGGAGGTTGAGCGCAAGTACTGGGAAATTTGCAGCAACCTGTTAAACTTGATCTCGAACCCAATGATCAAGACAAACACTTACAAGCTGTTGACTGCGCGGAAACACGTGGTGTTTATTCTGAACCAGATTATTGGCAAGCAAGTGTTGGGAGAGATTGGCAAACTAAACGTGATTAGCATGCTCACCAACAACATTCTCAAAAACTATCCGGCAGTGCTCAAGGACCAAACCGAGCCGAGTTTGGAGCAGTTGGTAGTCACGTGTGATGTGGTTGCCGAGTTGGTGAAGGATTTGGGGTCGGCGTTTGCCACGAGCGCGTCCGAGCCGTTGAAACTGTCATTAGTGCAACTGCTTGACCACCCGGATTTTAGCGTGAGGGTTGGCTCGTGCGCATGTTTGCGTGAATTGGCACTAGCCGTTCCATCGCACATCATCTCGCTGCTTACTCAATCGCTCAACGTGGTCAATAAAGAACTGCCATTGCTGGCCAAGAAGGAAGCCAGGTGTAATACGAACCGGATCATCGGCCATGCCTATTTGGCGGCGATTCTGGTCAGTCTCACCAACAGCAAACCAGAGCATTGCTCGTTGGACCTGACATCGCGTGTTTTGACCACCGCCACCGGGTTGTTGAAAGTGACAAACACCAATGTCGACGTGCTGGCTACTCATATCCAGGTGGCGTGGTTGTTGATTAGCGGGCTGATGCCGCTCGGGCCAAACTTTATCAAGATCCATCTATCCCAGTTATTGTTGTTGTGGAAGGCGGCATTGTACAAACCGGTTGGTAAGGATCAAAACCCAGCGGATAAGAGCGCGATTGAGTTGAGCTATCATTTGCATGTGCGTCATTCCGCACTTGGCTCGATTGTGGCGTTTTTGGCGTACAATTCCAAGCTGGTCACCGCCGATGTGGCGCGGCGCATCAGCATCATGTTGCAAAACACTGGCATGTTTTTGGACGGGATCCCTGCCAAAAAACTGCAAGATGATGAGCCGCAGTACCAGCTAAACAATGAGTATACACTACTGGACTATGACATTATGACCCGCCGAAGAGTGCTCCAGTGTTATTTGTACTTGTCGCAGTATAGCCACTCGCACGAGTCGTTCCCGGCTAATCTGCTGACTTCGTGTCTGGCGCGGTTCGCTGACCCAGAAAAGGACTCGACAAAGCTTAGCACCGCTATTGCGGCTGGGGCCGGTACTATTGACTCGCTGTGGGAGGTTGCAGATAACAATGCGTATGGCGTGACTAGCAAGGTGCAAGGATTTGACACAGTGGAGTTGTTCAACAAGGCAGCGCAAAAAGATGGAGAGGATGACGAAAAGTCTTTGCATTGGTTGTCTGAGCCAACTGACTGGTGTAGCAAGTTGGAGCAAGGGGTGAAACAACCAATCCACTCGGCTACCGAGTTTGACGCCGATTCGTGCTTCTTTTTGCAATGGAGTCGAGCGGTTCCAGCTGATACCGCGGTAGTGGACCTGTCAATCGAGCTGTTTACCAGCCTGCTGCCTAACCAGACTTCCAAGGTGCACGAAAGTATTCTGGACCAGCTGCGATCTCACGTGGTGTCGGCAACCAAAAAAAGTGGGAATCGGCAACGCGCGGTAGTAGTAAACGCGGCCGCGACTGTATACGAAGCGTTGCAAAAAGTGAGCAACAATAACCACCACCATCATCATCGCGAGGCTTTCAAGACCTCCAAGGTTTTGACTACATTGGTTGATATTGTGAAAAAGACATTGGTGGATGTGGACCCGTATGTGCGCAACTTGGCGGCTCAGTCAATGGGGATGCTATGTTCGTTGGGTGGGTCAACCACCACCACCGAGCACATCAAGTATCTGATTGATGAAATTGTTGGAAATCGTGACCCCAACGCCCGGGGCGGGAGCTCAATCGCTTTGGGATATATTCTCAAGCACGTGGGTGGCATGTTTGCCGGGCTACACTTGAAGACTGTGTTGGGGATTTTGACTTCGCTGGCCGGTGATCCGCATCCATTGGTGCACTTTTGGGCACTGGAGGCAATTTCCATTACAATTGCGAGCTCGGGGCTGAGTTTCTCGGGGTACACTAGCAGCACAATTTCCTGCCTGCTCAAACTGTATCTACTAGAGACGCACTGCGATGAAAACACTTCCACAGTGTCGACCAATTTGGACGTGGAGTATCCAACTACTCAGATAATAAGCCGGTGTATCCGCGCGCTGATCAATGTGCTTGGTCCGGATCTCCGAGAAGCCTCCAAGAGCAGAAACTACATGTTGAACATGGTGCAGCAGTTTGAGCTATCTGCGGACGAACGGATTGTGGTGGAGTCACACAGAAGCATCCAGGAGCTGATTATCTTTAGCGCGGATGCGGTCAATATCACTGCGTTTGGGCGTGATGTACACCAAAACGTGATGAGCATGGATAAATTCTCATTGTTACGGCGTGCGGCGGTGGACGGGTTTTACCAGCTGATCCGGACTCAATCCACCCAAACGGTGTTTGCGATTTGCGGAGACGGGCTAAAAACTGATATTTGGCTGGCCTATGATAACGATCCTAGCTGCACTGAGATTAAGCGGTTTATCGAGCTGTGGTTGGAACAAACTGGTGAATCCGAGCCAATTGAGTGGGTATATAGAATTCAATCGTTGCTGCTCAAAACGCGCAACTCGTTTGACCCACATGGCGGCAAACCCCCCGGTGGAGCTGGTGCACCAACCAACTCCAACGATAATGATGCCGGGTTGATGGGCGGTGCTGGTGATGAAGAAGGCGCGTCGTTCAATGCGGACGGGAACGAGGACGAAAAATCGGAAGGGTCCAAAACCGATGAGCCGCTGAAATGGCAGACTCGTGACTTGGCAATGGTGCTTTTACGGAAACTGGTGTACATGATGCTGCGAAACAAGACACGCGAGCAACGCGAAACGAGCCCATTAGTCGCCAAAGTGGGTGATTTGATCAAGATTGCGTTTTCAGCCTCGACCGCCTCAGTCCTCGAACTACGGTTGCTAGGGTTGAAACTTTTGGATGATATATTGACGGATCTGCAGGATTTGGTCGATCCAGACTTTACCGAAGTGGCGCTGTTGGAGCAGTACCAGGCCCAGATTGGGTCTGCGCTGACCCCAGCCTTCACCGCCGATAGCTCTCCCGAACTCGCGTTCCAGGCCATCAAGGTGTGCGCCACTTTTATTGGAAGCGGGATTATCAAGAATGTGGACCGGATGGGCCGGATTCTCAAACTACTCACCAATGCGTTGCAAAGCTGCTCCGAATCCCAAACCATCTCCTTGGGTGAGTTGAAAAGCCCAAGTCCAAACGCGCAGGTGATGCTGCGAATCGCGGTTCTGTCGTTATGGGCCGAACTGCAAGTGGCTAGCACTTATCCCGGTCAAGAATACCTTGAGGCGGTTGTTGAGCCGCACGTGCCTACTCTGGTCCCACTCTGGATCTCTTCACTACGGGATTTTGCCAAGCTGCGATTCGAGCCCGAGCAGAGTTCGGGCCGCCTCGGCAACTCAAGTAGTGGTGGTGGCAGCAGCAGCAGTTTAAGCGGGTCTCTGGACCAAATGTACTCTGCATTGTCACGATCAAGTATCCTGCCGATATACCAAGAATCCTGGTTGCAGCTTGTTGACGCCATTGCTTCACTGATTGAGAAGGATTCGCGGTTGGTGTTTGATATTCTGGACGAAAAGGAGCGAGCGACGGCAGAGACTGAGGAGGAAGGGATCAAGTATAGTAACGAACCCGCTGCCTTCTTTTTTGTGCTGTTTGGGCTGTGTTTTGAGGCACTGGTTCGCCCACAAACTTCCACATCTTCCAGCACGTCTTCGTCCGAAACCCGACTCAAGGTGCTGATTGCGCTGAAACGGATCCTACACCCTTCAGTCAGCGGAACTGCAATCTACAAGGATGTGGTGTTTGCCGAGACTATTGACATAATGGATCGGATCGTGCTCACTGGTAATGTCAAGGAGCAACAGGCTGTGGTGGATATCGTGGCGAGTTTGTGCCTCAACCACCCAGGCCGGGCCAAATCCGTCGAGGAAGCCCAGAGTGGAGAGGTTACCGAGTCTGCTGATCAGCTGTTTGAACTGTTCCGGGTGGTGATGCTGGCGGTGACCAATATGTTTCCGTTTTTGGCGGATTCCGACAAGCCAGTCTCCCGGTTGGCAATCTCCGATCCAGCTTATTTGGCGTTGGTGCGGTCCTGCCTGGATAACCTGGTCTCCATGATTGAGGTGTTCCCGAACATTATCAAGGTGGATTTGTACGCGTGTTTGTTGTACGTGTTTGGCCGGTTTTTGGAGCACGCCGAGTGCCAAAAGAGTATTGTGTCGTATTCGCTGGTCGTGCAAAAGAAGCTGCTTCAAATGATGATCAAGACGCGAAATACTTGTCAAAATTCAAGTCAGGTTATTGAGCGCGCGGTTACCACCTCCATCAGCCATATTGTGGGGTTGCTAAGGCAGGTCAAGGGCACTGACGAGACTAGCATTGCCAAGCGTAAAAACTGTATTCTCAGCGCGGTGATTGTGCTGACAAACTGTACCGATGCGGTTCAATCAAACGGCCAGTATGTGCAGGATCTGAGCCAGCTGTTGGTGGAGAACTTTTCCGTGCCGCAGCTCGCTCAGTTTACTGCAGAGTGTACCCGGACTATTCTAGTGACCTGCATCAAGCATAATGTGGGCAAACGGGTCGCTGAGAATGTAATTCCGTCGTTGGTATCGATTGCAACCGAAGTCAAGGAAGAAGTGGGTGATTCTCATCAGCCGAATATCGTGCCAAAATTGGTCAATGACGTGCTGGTAGGGTTCACAAAGGGCATGTCCTCCTCCAGCGAGCAGGTGATTGCCGGGCTGTCAATCACCATTCCTACTCTGATTCAGTTTGTGGGTGATAAGCAGTGTGGTATTCCGCCGGAAAAACGGTTAGCATACGTCAAGGCCCAGCTACTCGATCTGGTACAGTTTGACGGCGAGTCGTTTAAAAAGGTGCTGCAAAACGGACTTAGCGAGTGGCAGCGAACTCTATTGGAGAAGATTCTGCGGGACGGAGCCGGTTCCGCTGATCAGGGTCAAGATAACGAGGAGGATGAGCCAGAGGACCAACACACGCATATCCAGCTAAAGAGTTTTGGGTAATTACCAATTTCAATAAAAAATAAAAAAACCTTGTTCAAATATAAACAATAAATGTCATTTACTTTTTTGCAAGGTTTGGTCCGTAACCTTCGGATCGATGATGAGATTTGATCTGGACCCTCGCGCGCGCGCCCAAAAGCTTATTTGTAAGCGGACGCCGACGTGGCCTAAGAACGTGAATATAAAAACAAGACATCTCCCCCCGCGCCGTAGAGTTTGCCACCGTTATTATAATGATATAAAGACAATACAACAATGGTTGCAGCCAAATTCATACTACAAGGGATAAGAGTATGGAACATAGTGGTTCCGTTTCTAGAGCCATTAACTGACAGCGTTGAGGTGTTTACTGAACAGCATCGGCGCGTAGACCATGAGTCAGACCGGTTCTCCGCATCTGACCGCCTAGTTGGGGAGGCGATATAGTCTAGCGGATTGACTCATTACTATGTATAAAAAGGGTCCAATTAATCCCGCAATATTATACCAACATTCGAATAATGATAGACCTCCCAAACGAGATTATCCTGGCAATACTGGATGGGCTGAGCCTTGCAGAGTACAAGCAGCTACACCTGGTGTGCCGGCGCCTCCAGCAGTTTATCCGGCCGATACTATGGAGGCAGGTTGTGGTTGGGAATCGCGCAAATGCCTTTGCTATGTTTGGAGCACAAGGTATCGTGACCTTTTTACCGTCTGTAAAGGAGTTGCTGGTTGCAGAGCCTGGGTACATACATTGGATATACCTATGTGACGAATATAATGGTTTTCTCAAGATTACCTCCACAGTCCGGTTTTGCGGGCTACAGGGTGTCTACCTCAAACTAAACTATACTAACACGCCGCCATCCGTTCGCAACCGGCTTATACACTGGATTGATTCAACGTCGCATGCAACCACTCATCTTGATATCGAGTTGGATGTGTTTCCGAGCTCGATAGAAACTTTAACCAACTATGCTAATCAGCTTACCACGCTCAGGCTCAATATCAGCGGCAAAACGGATATATACACGGCGCTTGTGCAGCTCGACGCGCCAAACCTGACGGGGCTCCACTTGAATTATGATGGTTACTCAGACAGCAGCGGGGTTGAACGGCTGGGCAGGCACCTACCTAGCAAATGGGCCAACCTACGCCAGCTGACTGTGTCAAACCAGTCTGCGGTCAGCGTGGAGCGGGTGCTATGCAAGGCCGCAACACATCCCAGCCTGGATACTGTTGCAATCATCTCCGCTTCCAACCTGACTGGCGCGCCGTCAGTTGACGAGCTGATCCAGTTAATGCGGCGGTGCCAGCGCGTCAAAACCCTACTACTAGACAGCGAGCTTCTCGCCAGGTGTGGGTTCCTCGAGGGGTTTGTAGTGGTGCTGGAGTGGTGCACCAGCCTGGATATGCTTTGGATAGACGCCGTGCCCCCTCGATGGGCCGAGCGCTACCACGAGTACTTTACCCAGGAGCATGCGCCAATCGAAATTGGCTTCGCCTACCCTCCTTATCGTTTCGATATTAATTTGTTCAAAATACATTATGGAGACTAGAAATATATAGACTTTTAACCAACTGGATCCGTGTTTACTGGACAATCAACCCCCTCGGTGGCGGTTGGGTCACACTTTGGCCAACCAAAATCATCATAGACGCAGAAACCATCGCAAACTGGTGTGTACAATTCCCATCGACCGTCCCAGTAGTTGTCTGGGTTGTCAATAAACCCGCTGTTGCAGGAAATGATTCGGTTGGCAGAGCAAATGAACCGCCAGTCGGTTGGGTAGCCGCAGAATTGGTACTGCTTTCGACAGTACCCTTCCTCAAGTACTTGAACTGGCTGGGACCCTGGGCACTGCGAGTCGGCAAACGATCCAGGGACACACTTTGGCGTGTCGCCGTCATACTGGCACGTGTCACCTGCAGACACACATGGGGTGAATTGGTACCGGAACGAGGTCCCTGCTCGATCTGGCGCGCACATTAGAATACCATTACCGGCACACAGCGTTTTCTTCTCGTCTGCTTCTTCGGAAGTACAATCGTCGCCCAGCTTGATACTGTGCGGGCAAGGTGGTTTTGTGGGTAGGGTTGTTGGAGTAACAACTGTCGAGCTGGATTCTGTAGTCGATGTCGACTCGGAGGTGGAGGATGGCGTTTCGGAGCTGCTGCTCATTACAGTCGAGGACTCGGTAGAAGACTCGGTTGATGAAACTGTGGAGGACTCGGTTGAGATGACCGTAGAAGACTCGGTTGATGAAACTGTGGAGGACTCGGTAGAGGAAACTGTAGAAGACTCGGTAGATGAGGCTGTGGACGATTCACTAGTGCTTGTGCTCATTTCTGTCGAGGATTCGGTAGAGCTCGAGGCGATAGTTGACGATTCGCTAGATATAACAGTGCTCGATGCCTGCTCTGACGTGCTGGTGGTTGGAGTGTCAGATACTCCAGGGATGCTAGTGGTATCTACAGCTGTAGACGAGGAGGCGGTTGAAACGTCACAGTTTTTGACCGTTTTGACGTTTTTGTGCGTCACGTAATCAGTGCTGGTCATCCACACCACCTTTTGATGGTTGGCAACCGCTACACTCGCGAGAGCCACCAATGTCGCTAAATTTTTGATTTGCATGTTTTATACACTAGGCCGTAGGTTTATCAACAGTATCGAGTGGAAAAAAAAATAAAAGTTGTAGCTCCAAAACTCTTATTTATATCTCTGGTATAAAGGGTGAAAAGTTCAGGAATGTTACCGTGTTGATGGGTTGTTGACAATAGCCTTTCGCGCCCATTCCCAGCCTGGATACATGCCGGTCGAAAGATATGTGGCTCACGTACCATAGCCGTGGGATGCTATAGCTGACAAACCTTTTAAAGCTTACGGGTTTATATATATACACAGCTCAACTAGGGATTTGGAACTTGATAGCAGACTATAACATAACTGTGCGATTACCATTTCGACGGGATTGCAACTTTTTATTTTTTTCTCGAATAAGCAGTAGATTTAACCCGTTTGAACTACTGCATATTAATTTCTCAGTTGTAAAAGAGCGAGCGATGCAAAAATCGAAGCCGATTCATCAGATTTGGCGCCCAAATCTTGAGACATCATTGCATAGAGTCAAGCCGGACCACGATATACGCACGGGGCATGTTTAACGCTGCGGTTTCTCTTTTTTTAATTCAAATCGATCAAATCTATAGAGTAAATCTCGAGTTGCACAAGGTTTGCCACTTGCCCAACTCTATCATCCTCGTGCATCCAATGATGGTCGGTAAATCCGTCTTGTGGTTTGAAAGGCACCCATCAATCAATCAGGCGCACGCAGATCACCATTCAGGAGGAAAAAAAAAAAATTGACGGGTATAAAAAAAAAAAAAAAAGTTTTATTACATTCCAATCTCACAAACCAAATGTCGTTTTTATTCGCACCTTCCTACTTCTGGGGCGGGCCAAAGCCAGAGTCATCATCGCCAGTGCAGGTAGTCGAGCCAGAACAACAGACCCAAGTCGGGTATGGCGGGATCTCAGGGGGGTTGGCCAGCGCCGCCGCCAAATCTCAGGGTGTAAACCCAAGCGCATATTTCGCCAAATACGGGTTCCTGGGACCAAAGCATGATGTGGCGGTGCGAGGAGAGTTTGTATCGTCGTTTGACCGCCGAATGAGAAATCCTGGGTGGGTTGTGGAGCATATCACCGCCGAGTCGCTGAACGAGAAAAACGCGGACCGGTCCAAATCAACATTTAGCGAGGACGAGCAGGTTCCAGAGAAATTTCGGGCACGACTACGGGATTACTTTCGAAGTGGGTACGACAGAGGCCACCAAGCGCCAGCTGCGGACGCCAAATTTTCTCAACAAGCCATGGACGAGACTTTTTACCTGACCAACATGTGCCCGCAAGTAGGCGAGGGGTTCAACCGGGATTACTGGTCCCACTTTGAGTACTTTACACGGAATCTGACCAAAAATTACAAATCGGTGCGAGTGGTCACTGGCCCGCTATACCTGCCCAAGAAACACCCGGATGGTAAATGGCGAGTCAGTTACGAGGTGATTGGCAACCCGCCAAACATTGCCGTTCCAACCCACTTTTTCAAGGTAATTGTGGGCGAAAGCGATACTGACAGCGTCGCGGTTGGCGCGTTTGTCATGCCAAACGAGGTTATCGATAACAAGACGCCGTTAAAGTCGTTTTACGTGCCGCTGGAGATGGTGGAGCGGTCGTCCGGGTTGGAGTTTATGAGCAAGCTCCCACAGGAAAAACAGCGTGATTTATGCCGAGAGGTTAAATGCGATATGATGATTCGAGAGTTCCCAAAGGCATTGCCTCCGCCAAAGAAGCAGCTTGCCTTGCCACCACCAAAGAACTAAAAAATGAGGGTATCATATATTTTTATTTTTGCATATGCGGGTAAGAACTACATAATATAGAAAAACGTATAAAAGCTAATCATCGGCTGGTTCACGCTCAACTTGGCGGCAATCTCCAACCCCATCCCCGTAAATGCCAAACTTTTCCTCCTTTTCCGGTAGCCAAGGAGAGTCGATAATCTTGCACATTCGTTCCTCACCCTTGCCCTTTCGAAAGTACAACCGGGTGGTTGAAGCGTGGGCCAAAACGTGACCGCCAACCGCCTTTTTCCCGTCACCATACATGGCATCCGGCGACGCGGTAACTTGGTTCGTAATGACCACTGCAATCCCATACACATCGGCTAGGTTCTGCAAACGTCGCAAAAAATGCGACAAGTGTTGTTGCCGGTTAGCCAGTTCCCCACGCCCGGTAAATTCGCTTCGGTAGTGGTTGATAATGCTATCCACAATCAGCAGCGAGAATCGGGTTGCGGACAGCATCTTTTCCGCCTCATCCAGTAGTTTCAGTTGGTGATCAGAGTGGTAAGCCCGCGCGTATGCAATATTATCTAGAGCCTCCTGTGGATTCATGCCCCACCGTTCAGCGATTTCAGTGATTCGTTGGGCCCGGAACGTCCCCTCCGTATCGATATACAAAACCCGACCTTCAGCACCTCCCATGTCCATTGGAAGTTGCGCAGTTACCGATAGAGTATGGCACAGTTGGCTTTTGCCAGTTCGGAACTCGCCATAAAACTCGGTAATAGATCCCGTCTCAATGCCACCTCCCAACATGTTGTCCAAATTTGACGAGCCAGTAGTAATAGCAAGTAGTTTCTCTCGTTCCTCGTTAGCCATGGTTGCAGTCTTGAATCCCATCTCGGTGGTGGAGCACGCTACTCCCAGGATTAATTCCGCCTTGGTCGCCGATAACCCCTTAACCGCCGACAGTGTTCGCAGTGGAGTCAATGCGACCATTCGCACGTTGTGAAAGTTGGCCGCCTTTAGTTTCCGTACATCTGCAGCAGAGATACCGCCCACCCCGATAAGCGAGTCCACGGTCGCTGGAACCCCGTGCATATTGGCCTGCTCGATTGGATCATCCGGCGCGTCGCCAATTTCCATCGCTTCCTCTTCACCAACGGGCCCGTTGTTTTGGTTTGCGTCTTCGGCTGTGCCCTGCCGAGACCGTGGTGGTATCAGCTGCGAAGAATCTTCAATCTGTTCTTCCTGAGTGGTCATTGTTATTGTTCAATGTCTTGAATGTTAAGCGCCGGGCGTGTTGTGAAAGGGAAGAAAAAAAAAAAGAGTCGTGTTTGAGTGGCAAACTTTTTATTATCGTTGTTGACGCGTTAAATTTGGGGAAAAGTTTTCGGCGCGTGTGTATTTGTAAGCACCTAGCTGGGGTGATTAGTCATTAAATATTGAGCAGCCAAACCAGGTCTACAAGTATTGTATTGGACTAACACTATAAAGCAAGTTTTATTGTATTATAGATAATGACTGTCTCTTTGTCAACGAATAATCAACAAAAGCACAGACATGCATGCTTGAGACTTTGACCACCGCTTTTGGGGCCAAAACCTAAAAAATGACGCCTCAACTACTATAGGCCTGGCCTGTAGTCATGGGATCACGTTGCAAACCAACCAGCAATGGGGGAACACCAGTAGCGTATAATTGTTCTCCGTTAGCAATTGACAACCGTGAAGAAAAAAAAAAAAATTCTGCAACAATTCCACTGGGATGGTAAAGGGTTGATACAAAACAGACGGTTTCCGATCGCTTCGACTTTCGTACCCAGTACGGCTTGCAAATCCTTTTCTTTTTATTATTATTATTATTATTCCAGGCGACAACAGCGATCTGCCTGCATATTGCGTCCATTCCCGGGACAAGTTAGCTTATCGACACATTTCCAGCCACCCAATTGCGACACACGAATAATTATGCATACATGCATGGCTAGCTTACTGTACGGTGTTAAACTTTGCTACTGTACTGTAGTCAAACACAGGCCATGATTGGACATGTGCGGTGGGTAATTTAAGGGTCCGGCCCCCGACAAGCGTGACAGGTGCACAGCGCTGCATCGCGCTTGTCAGCCCCTACCGGTGTACACAACACACACGCATGTTATACCCAAGCCTTTATTGACAACCCTTGCATATATATATCTAGATCTCTAGCCCGTACCACTGCTCGAGAAACCCGTAACCCACGTCAATGGGTCTTGCCTTTACTGTAAAGTACAGTACACCAAGTACTCTTGTCCAAATAAAGTTCAGATTGGCACGCCAAATTTTTTTTCTATGGTGCTTTTATAGCACGTTTTAGTGTTACCACCACCCTATATGCCAGTCTCAGCTCACCGAACAGGGATGTTTCAACACTAAAACACTACACACGGTGAAATGTTAGGGAATCCATTCTTGCTTGTTGGTTACTGTAATTTGATAGCGATTGCAAACTGAATAAATAAATATATATATATATATATAACAAGCAGTCCAGATTAAATTAGCCTTTCACCGTTTGTATAATTTTTTTTTCTCCTCATAATTGCTGCCTCTTTTTTTTTTTTTTTTTTCTTTTGTTCATCACCACAAGTCTTAACGGTTTTGTATGCACCACCATTGCGCCAAATTTCGAAAGATCCTGGCACACCATCTTATCAATAATCCTGTTGCACAAATCGCTAGATCGATCGATCTTGTGCATTACAAAAGCCTTTTTTGCTACAGCATAGTATCAGCCGGAGTTTAACGGTGTGAATTCCGTCTTGGTGCTCAATTACCAGCCAATCAACCCCACTATTCTGGGGGCGGGCACTTCTTTGCAACACCACGCCACAGCACATTTGGAGAAACACATACAATCCGCTAAAATCAGAAACAAGAGGTCGACGTTTTTTTGCCTGAGCACGGCTTTGTTTCGGTTCTCAAAATTTTTTTTGTTTTCTTCTTCAACTCACGAACCTATCAGCAATCATCTCCAATCAACTTACAGTATCCTATTAAAGCCTGCATATTAACCGCACCGGTCCGGTTGCAACTTTTCTCCGCCAAATTGATTATTACGCACCCGAATTAATCGACCCACAGCCAAGGGGCTTTAAATCAAGGGAAGGAAAAAAAAAAAAATAATAATGGCTACAGCCCAGCAGCATGGAAGCAGGCGTAATCCAAACTCCACTACAAAATTTGGCAGTAATCGAGAAGAAAATAATAAATTCGATCGGACGCATGAATCTTCACCCAAAGTGACCGGAATTGGCAATGGCCCACCCGGTGACGATCAACTGTCTTGCTTTGATACAGTCTCCTCACGGGCAGTGACCACAACCTCCTTTGCATTTAAAAACTCAGACACGACTCCTTGTTTAGAAACTGACAAGTTTTTTACCACCGGCTGCCCGTCGCCTAGCTACTCTGTGTTGAGTGTGATAAATGCATATGCAGAGTCGACCTCATCCTCCCATCTAGAACACCAACAAGAGCAACCACATAATTCTGCCGCGGGAAGTTACCACCGGTACAACCAAAGCTACGACACGACACATACTGCCAGTACTGATTATTTTTCAATTGAATTTGGGTCGCCAGTGTCTTCGCCGGAATTATTTGACGATACGGAGCCGCCTCTAACCCTTGGATATTTTCAAAAAAAAAATTTTCAACTTGCAGGAGGAGGAGCAAAACAAGGCACGACGTTTGACACTTTTGCTGACACTTGGAAAAAATTCACCCCTGAACATTCACTTTTGAGCAATTCTGATACCTACAGCAGCCACAACAGCATCAGCGACAACAGCGAACAGAGACCAGAACAACGAGGCTTGTTTGAAAACCGGCCAGACGTAATGACGAATAGCGTTAGCAGCGGTACCAAAAAAAAGCCAGGGTTTTTTCGGCGGCTTTTTGGAGCCAAGGAGTCAAACTCTAATGAACAACCGGCGGCCGAGACCAAGAATTTAAATACCGACAAGAAGGACGATGAAGCGACTGATGAGTTTCAAACCCCGGAGGAAGAGATGAAGTCGCCAATTGCTGTAAGTATTTTTTATTAAGGCAAAGAGAGAAGAAGAAAAAAAGAGCTAACAGGGGTTATTTTTTTATAGATACCCGCACGGTCGGACTCGTTGAACAAGCATAAACCGACAAAGATTATTGTGCCCAGGAAACCGGTTCCACGGCTGAAATTGGAGCCCAACTCGCCATTTTTACCTGACTATAAGAAGGAACCGGTTGGTTTGGGGTTGTTGGATGTTGAGGATGCGAGTAGGAACCAAGCGACGATTTATGAGGAAGGGGTTGAAAGCGGGGATCCGGGCCCGCCCCTGCCGTCGATGAAAAAGTCTAGCGAGCCTGCATACACTGCTCCATATTCAACCAGATCATCGCCGCTGAGCCAGTCTAGCACGTTTATGAAATCGCCACTGCCGTCTAGCCCGGTGGTTTCTACATTTATCAAGCATCATTCGGCAAAGCCATCAGTCAGCAGCAATAGTACGGCCCACATGACGGTAAATGAGGAGAAGCTGACCCAATCCACGACCAACAATACGCAAAATTCGTTGGACTCCACGCCAAATCACAGCACTAATACCAGTGCTGAAATGTTGGATGGCAACAGCCCGTCCACTTCGTTAAATATTTCCGAGGGAGACGATGAACGCACCGCAAAAAAGCTGTATGAAGGTTCATCACGGAACCTGTCTCCGGACGAGTATGCGCAGTGGATGGGCAGTGATGGCGAGGAGCAAAAAGCAGTGCGAATTGCGTTTATGAATTTGTTTGACTGGACCGGCAATTCTATTCTTTATTCGTTGCGCATGTTGTGCGATAAACTGTATATGAAGGGCGAGTCTCAGCAGCTGAATCGAGTTATTGAAGCGTTTTCACAGTCATGGGTGGAAAAGAACCCTCGCCATGGGTTTTACGATGCCAATGTGGTGTATACCATTGCGTATGCATTGATCTTGCTCAACACTGATGTGCACGGGGCGGACCATACGGTGCAGAAAAAGATGGCCAAGTCGGCGTTTGTGCATAATACGATGGAAACGATTCGTAGCCAATCAAGGGCGGAAAAACAGGCCAACCAAGCAGCAGAGTTGTTGAGCGATGAGCAGCGTGATGCCCAACAGGTGCAGCGTAGCCAAACCCCATTGTCCAATAAACGAAGCTCGCTGTCAATGCCGGGGTCAACGCAGAGTGTGGCGCCATATGACGCGACAACGTTGGTTGGCGAGTCACCAGTCAAGCCACTAACCAAGGAATGGGAGTTTCACCTCGAGTCTATTCTCAAGGTATTTTACACGTCTATTGCGAAAGAAGCGCTTAAACTGCATTTGGTGGAGAATACCAGCCCTGGGTTGTCGGCGCATATCTACGGCAGCAGTAGTAGCCACGCTCTATCGCCAACGTTGTCCGCCGCGCCATCAACCCGATCGTTTGGCCAAACATCTGCTGTCACCAATTCTTCGCTATTTGGTAGAATGAGCAACAAGTGGAAGGGTCGAAACACGTTTGAGAACCAAAGCCGATTGTCATCGACCACAGACCGGTCAATGGAGAACATGCGGCGCAATTCGCTAAACTCGACATTTTCTTTCGAATCCAACTACTCTGCGATTGGCCGGCACGCGGTTGGGTTTGCAGGGTTGCTGTGGAACTCCATGATCAAGGAAGAAGAGCAGAGCTCTAGTGGGCTGCCTAATAACGGTGACTACAACTTTGCCGACTTTTCTCAGATTGAGGAGCAGCTTGCCAAGGAGACTGAGCTAGAACTCCACGGCGCGCCATGGGCCAAGGAAGGCTTGTTGAGCTACCGGCCTTATATCGACCCTAGCACGGGTAAAAAGCCAAAAAAGAAGGACTGGAATAAGGTGTTTGTGGTGGTGCAGCGAGGCCAGCTCAAAATCTTCAAATTCGACCTGAACAAGAAACCAAAGGCCAACAATGACCTACCGATTAATGGGGTTGTGGGTGGTGGCAATTGGATGGACAATGCCGAGTTGGTGGATGGGTTCCACCTGTGTCATACTATGGCGCAGGAACTGCCGCCACCAAAAAAGGCTCGTGAATACACTGCATCCTGGTCACTAACCCTTCCACAACGAGGGTTGCTGGTATTCCAATCGGGTACCGCGGAGATTGCACAGGAGTTTGTATACACATGCAACTATTGGGCTGGGCGGTTATCAAAAGAACCGTTTGAAGAGCCAGTGAGTTCGATGGAGTTTGGCTGGGGGTCGCCGCTGGATAATTCCGCCGCATCCTACTCTAGTCCCAACCTGACAGTGCCGCCGCAGAGTTTATCGCGCCCGCCGTCCATGTCGGCGTTACGATCTAACGGCCGATCGCCAAATCTCCGACCAGGCGATAAGGTTGTGATTAAAGAGTGGCGACCAACTAGCCACTCGATGGTAGTGTCGGATCTGGACGAGGACCGCCAGCTAGCCAACCTCAAGGCGTATGTGGCGAATGCCGAGAACAAGCTTGTCCAGCACAATGCGTTGCGAGCCAGGTTGATGCAGGCGTTTACCCAGGGCTCGCCAAACTACAACAAGGCGCATCAAAATTGGGAGCGCAAGAGCCAGTACCTGCTTCAACAGCTGATTCGGTACAAGACGTATGTGGAGAATCTGGAGCGTGGCGAGCGGGATAAGGAGCGGTTTGAAAATGGCGGTGAGGAAATGCCGCCGCCGTCTAGAAAGGATAGCAGCGCGGCGACTAGCGAACTAAGCCCGGTTGACACGATCGACTCGTATGGCACGGCACGTGGGTCTATCCACGTTGCTACTAGCATCCGAGACTTTCCTCAGTCCCCAACTGAGCAGTGTTGATTATATATCTATACATAAAATATTTTTGATGGTTTAATGACATTATCTAATGAACGTACCGGCAAGTCACGATCGGGATTGGGAACCGGGGTATTCTTTCCCCTTTGCAAATTTTTTTTTTCTCCTCAAATCGTCAGAGCAGACACAAAATGAGTGGCAGTTTGGATGACCTTGCTCGTATTGAATGGCTGTTCAAGGTTTCTTCCGCGGCTGTTTACGCGTATGCCAGGGAGAACGGAGGTGAACTGGTCAGTCATGACGGGGGCCAGACTTTGGCGACCCAGGTTGGCGTGTTGCTGAAGGAAATGGATCGACAAGTGAACGGGTTAGAATTTGACTTGGAACTTTCCGAGACCAACACTGAGGCGCTGAACGAGCTGGTTCACGCGGTTTTATCTAGTGGTATATCGATATTCGAGGCAAAGGAGGTGATCTCTGGAAGGCTGGATGACGATGCCTTATTGACAAAGTTTCGAACATTATTTGATCAGGTAGAGCCTTGCATCCCGGCGCTACTGGAGGATCGCTGTGCCTTTGCATCGCTCACCCAGACTCGTTTGAGACTGTCCACTTTAAAAGACTCTTGTGACATGTGGTTGGCGCTTTCCAAATGTCATGTCATTCCACCGTTCATTTCTACAATCACTGAAATATCAAGCGATTTGCACCGTGAGTATGCGGATGATTTTCGGGGTAAACCAGTTCTTACACATACCAGCGTCAACCTGGAAGATAAAATGCTGGATGAATTTTACACTTTTCTGGTTGATACCTGTTACTCTGCATTTCACGATTGTACGTTTGGGCTGCACCAGCGGTTGGTGACCCGGTGGGACGATCAAAAGCTTTATGACGACCCAGAGTGCGAAACCTCAAGTTGGTCGCTTCTGGACGACCTACGCAATGAACAGCCCTATCTCAAGTATGGGATGATGCTGGAGGGTTGTTTGTCAAGATTCAGTGGCGAAACACACGCTAACTTTGACTTTCTCAACCCAACCAGCCAGCAATGCTCGAGTAAAATTGCCGAGCTGAAGCATGTGGTAGCGCTGTTTCGAGTGCTGCTTTCGTTCAGCATCATGCCATACCGAGCCGATGGAGATATTTTCCAAAACTCCATGCTTGCCAAACGGGCGTGTTGCGTAGAGAACAACAAGGTATATTACCATCTCCCGTCCGGAGTCAAATTCGAGCTCCCGCTAGTGGTTGGCGAGCTGTTTGTGCGGATTGTAACAATGCTGGTTCCGTGGCACGAGAAACTTGCGTCGATTGCCCACATTAACGGGTCCAGTATCGAAACCACCGCTCTGGACATTCGAGAATTGTCGGGGCAGTATTTCGGCAGGGATAGTGCCTATCCTCGCCAAGTATTTGAAGCGTTGATGGGGCGCTACCAACCCACAATTGAGCGTATCAATCATCAGGAAGCGCTAGCCCGGCTTTCAAATCGATACATTCTCAAACCCAAGAAGAAAGCTGTTCCGAAAGGTACAGCTTTGAAAGGATTGAGTGGTGCTCTCGTTTGGACGCAGCAGTCCAACCCTTCCACCCCAATCCCTGAACCACTCCCGGTCCCGTCCCCTGATCCAGCCCCAGCCCCCGTCTCAGCCCCAGTTCCAGCTCAACAGTCCCTACCTCCATCAGTCAAGACTGAGCTGACTAATGACAGACAAAACGTTGAGCCGGTACAGTCCCCTCAGCAGATTGTTGATCGGACGGATCTGGCTTCGCGGGTAGGAGTTTCTAGGGGAAACTCATCCAGTACTGGTGCTGAGATTGTTAACCTTAGCCGGGAGATCATTGACGCATGTGGGCGATTAACTCACGAGCCTCGTCACATTGCATCCACTCACTGGTTCCGAGAACAAATAATCACTGCGGCCAAGAACATGGCAGACACACAGCAACAACACTCAATACGCCATCCTTCGGTTGTAGATATAAGTTCCTTGGCCTCTCACATTGAGTGGAAGAAGGTTGCAATGATTAAAGCTCACGACATGGAGCAAATGATTTGGGTGACCGAAAATATAGCAGGATATGGCCATGTATTACCACCAGGGTATAAAACTCTGGTGTTACTACCGCCTAAACCCAGTCTGGTCCGGTCTTTTCATCACCACATGCAAGCTTTTTCCGATAATAACAACTCACGCGCACCACTGGACTTGAGCACACCCTTGCCACAAGAAATGGATTGGGACTCAATCCGCACTGTACAAGCCACCTTTGACAATAACGGGCTGGATCGAGCGTTCCAGGTTTGCAACCGCTTCAAGGCCCAAAACCAACTGGCGCGGATTGTGATCTACTCTTCGCAGTTTATTTCGTTTTGCAACTCGATGGAAAAATTCTCCACTCTTTTGGCAGAACTGGATGTGCCAGTGCTGTTTCTTGAACAAAATGTGTCCCTGGTTTCTGTGCGGCATATTTTTAATGCCGCTGCCCAATGCAAGCCCGTTTGCGCGTTGAGACCTTGTAAGCAACTACCAAAATTTCGATTCACTTTACGAGTGGGTCACGCGAGTTTGATGACCAACACCCTGAGACACGAGTTGCAGCAGCTAGACCAACCCGCACTTATTTATGCCTCGAGATGGTATTTGGATCGGGCGCGGGAAGTTGCTGATGACAGCAAGAACGGGTCAAGCGTAGTTCTGGACACTGATGTGCTCAGCGACGAAACGGATGTACACAAAACCGTTGTGTTTTTTGGCAGAATCCGATGCCTCGAAATGATCATTCAAGAGCTGCTGCGGGCCACCGAACAGTTGAACATCATCGTCCTTGTACCAGATTTCATGATGACCCGGGAGATTCCAACCCTTCACAAAGTTCAAGTTCATTATACGCATCGGTTTTTGCAAACCCTAGAATGTCGTCGCCAGTTCCTCAACGCCGTGCACAGTGGGGCACCCGGTGAAAAGTGTGTGGAGAATGGTGATATTGGAAACAACTGCGACAATTGCCATGGCGCGGCGGCCGCTGCTTCGCGATCACTTCGACCTGCATCATCCTCCTCACTGACAAAAGTTTCTCCCAAACCTACCAGAGCTACTTCCAGTTCAAATGAATCGAGAACCACAACCAAACATTTCTGCCTTTGCTGTGAATTACTCTCAGGCCACGGGCCAAAAAATCACAGGCTTTGCGTGCCCAAATTTCTCAGCGCACTGGAACGGCACGTGGCGCATCGACACCAGTACGCGCCGTTCAAAAGTTTGATGGAAATGTACAAATCGGCGAAATCATCGTTCTCCAAAAAGTTGGAATTGGGCTCTACAAACAACGCATGGCAGCGATGTGCAAACTGTGGCCTCGGTCATTGCATTCCAAACTGCCCGCTTATTGAAATAATGCGGAGAAATACTACAATACTTTTGATTTTGGTTCACCTCAACAAGACTGGTGCTTTTGAAACAAACTATCAACGTCTGAAGAATGATAACAACTCTTTATCTGCGCTTTCGATTGTTAATGACATAATTTTGGACATTAGTGCGCGAATCGTTGCCCGTCGAAGTTTAGTCTTGGCCAAGGGCATGGTGACAACCCAATCTGTACACCACCTTGCCAGTGCGTTTGCAAACCTACGTGGGACGGATGGCTGCATTGGCGCCAGCTTTGTTTCTTTGCTAACCGATCGCCTCAACAACATTAGTTAATAGTAAATAATCCCAAAACTCTCTTTCCTTCCTTTGCAGCTTCCTTTGCAGGGATAGACACTGTTACCAGAACTGTCGGGTTTGTAGTTTGTAAGGGCAGCGCGCGCTCCACTCCCTCGGCCGAGGTCGCCGGCCCCGTCCCCTCCCCCACCAGACCAGACCCAACGTTTCATATATATTTTTTCCCTCTTACACAAGATTGACAAGACTAAGACTAAAAAAAAAAAGAGCATGATAGATTTGGTCCGACGGCGCATCGAGCCACGAGTTGGGCAGCTTGACGCCAGCATTTTGGACAGCGAGCTGCTGAACATGCTCAAGAACCAGCTGTTTGAGGCGTTCAAGATTTACCGCCCCGAGATCAAGGACAAGTACGAAAATGAGCTGGTGCTGCTGCTCAAGCTTGCCTTGTTCAAGCTTACAATCTGGGACAACTCGGCGACATATGGCGCCAAACTGCAGAATTTAAAGTTTGCCGACGGGCGGTCGCGCACCAATGCATCCATCACACTAGCGCAAAAAGTCGGGTACGGGCTGCTG
Source organism: Blastobotrys aristatus (assembly GCA_946409495.1). Classification (NCBI taxonomy): domain Eukaryota; kingdom Fungi; phylum Ascomycota; class Dipodascomycetes; order Dipodascales; family Trichomonascaceae; genus Blastobotrys; species Blastobotrys aristatus. The sequence goes on along the minus strand of OX291660.1, from coordinate 1,504,914 downwards.
GTGGTTGGCGGCGGGTATTTCTACGACAAGTTGGATGAGTACCTGACCCATGCATCGTACACTTCAAACAACCCCGCGGTCGAGCGAGTTCGGAAACTTGTTGATACACTATCCACCGCATGGTCCGCATCCTCGCTCGCCAATTTTATCTTGTTTTTATTCTCGGGCAAGTACTCGACGCTGGTGTTGCGGTTGTTGAAGATCCGCTTGGCATCGACCAGCCGGCAAGTGTCCAAGCAGGTCAACTTTGAGTTTCAAAACCGGCAGCTGGTGTGGAACGCATTCACCGAGTTTTTGCTGTTTATCCTCCCATTGCTGAACCTGCCCAAGCTGAAACGGGCCGCGGTGAGGCTGTTGAGCGGGTCGCCAAAGAACAATGAGATGGAAGCCGAGCTGGCGTTTTTACCAGACCGGGTCTGTGCTATTTGTTACAAACAGGATGCGACAAACGATCAAATTACTAATCCGTATCAGGGCGAGTGCGGTCATGTGTACTGCTACGTCTGTTTGAAGAGCAAGATTGGGGAGAATGAGGGCGAAGGCTGGAACTGCCTTCGATGCGGCAAGGCGATCAAATCCGCCGAGCCGTTTGTGGATATCGACGAGAGCGTGATTATCGCTCGGGATGATGAGGACGAGCAGAGCGAAAAGCAGCCAGAGCCATCCACGCCCAAACCCGAACCAAAGGATGCGAGTGACGATGAAGAGGAGGACGAGGAGGAAAGTGATGATGAGAACGAGGAGGAGGAGGATGAGGAGGATGAAGGCAGCGGGTTTATTGTACATGACGATTACTAGGCATTATTTAACATACTCCAACTACTAAACACCAAACTGTTTTTGGTAAAACTCCACCACTCGGTCACTCGAAGTAGATTCCTGAGGAGTCTTGTCATCTCGGTACTTGATGAACCGGGGGAACCGTAGTGACACCCCCTTGCCCCTGTCAAGCTCGTTGATCCCAGCTCGGTAGGTTGGACTCAACGACAAATCGGCAGTCAGCACCTCAATCACCACCTTGGGCTCGAACCACACATCAGGTTGGGTAGGCCCTCCCGTGTCGTGGTTATAATACTGCTTCTTTTTCTCAATCTCTTCGTTTTGTAGCAACGCGTGAAAGTTTTTCAAATCTTCTTCTGAAAACCCAGTGCCAATCTTACAAATCGTTTCGTATTCTTCACTGGATTGGTTATAACACCCTAGCAAAAACCCGCCATACCAACCGGTTCGTTTGCCCTTGCCATAAAACCCCCCAAGAATCACCAAATCCAGAGTGTCGCCAACACCTTCCAGGTAATCCTTTTTAAGTTTTAACCAGTTTCGACTTCGCTTGCTTGGCTCGTACCCAGAGTCCTTGTCCAGCGCTTTGATCATCAACCCTTCGCAACCATCCCTGATGGATTGGTCCAAAAACTGCTGAATCTCTTCAGTATCGCTGGAATCTTGCCAGGTAGCAAAAGCAAACTCGCCTGGGATCACGCTAAAGTGGGCTTGTAGCAAATCCCGGCGTTCCTGTAGCGTGTTATTTAGCACTGGTTTGCCGTTGAGGTATAGCAAATCAAATGCAAATAGGCATACCCGGACGGTAATGTTACCAGCCTCCACATCCTTCCGCTTACGAGTTGACAAGACCTGGAACGGCAGAATCTTTTTCTGCTCTCGATCCCACGCCACCGCCTCGCAGTCAATCACAAAGCTGCTCACCCCCTTTTGTTTTTTCAGCTGTGGCGCCATGTCCAGAATATCCGGGTATTTCCCAGACATGTCTTCCAAGTTTCGCGAAAACACGGAAAACTTGCCGTCCTCAGTGCAGTGGATCTGGGCACGTTGGCCATCATACTTGTACTCGCAAGTAAACCGCTCGTCCTGGAATTGGGTGAGCAGCTCGGATACGCTGTTTGACGCCTTGGCCAACATGGGTTGCAGAGGAATACCCGGAGTCAGCTTGCAATGCTGGTTTAGTTCCACCATCCCATGCTCTAGCACCGCATCAATAATCTTTTCATAGTTTGGCAGCTGACTATACGCCTCGGATATCATGGCCTCCGCTTCAGCAGGCTTGCACGGCTCCTTACCCGTCTGTTCCTTTTCATACTCCACAAACGCCTGGGACAGACCAATGATGACGGTCCTTTCCTGCACCCCAATCCGTAGCTTACCCTCCAAACTCCGCACCAAATACTTTGGTTCTGTGCCCGAGCAGGCAGTCAGCAGCTTCTTGATCACCCCGGTTTTATCCTTCTGACTGGAATTACCAGTGGTAGTGGCAATCTTTTTCAGATCCTTAAATACCTGCGTCACGTTCAACGGCTTGGGTTTGATCATGGTAGACTGCTTGCTCCGCGACTTCATTGCAACCTTGCCCAAATCCCCTTCCTCCCTGTAATCTTTCTTGACATTGTCGGTTTTCCGCCCGGTTGCCTCAGCCAACGACTTGATAATCAACGATTCGCCCAATCCGAGTTCCAGCCCTTCGTATTCTGGACCCAAACGGTTGATAAATAGATACACCACCATGTGTAGATCCTGTGGGTTGGCCCGCAGAACCTCCAAAAAACACTCGCCGCAGTACTTGCTAATCTCCAGCCGTTTCGTGGTCTGGTCACATTTTTCAAACGTATCAGTCAGCAGCTTGTACGGGATTGGCTCACCTGGCTTGGCCTGAACCCCATTGTCATTGCCCTCTGTTTTAACCTCATTCGCCTCAACCGCTTCAACTTTTTGCTTCTTGGCTGGTGGCGCTGCGATCTCTTCTTTAGCGCTGGGTTCGGGTTCAGCTTCCTTCTTGCGCGGGGCGAAAAAGCTATTCACCTGTGCCTGCGTGGTCTTTGCCATGATTCCCTTGTTCTTGAAGGATCTTATGAACGGGGTGAAGGATTGTAATGCTCCTCGCTGTCTAAGCGCCTGTCGAATGCAATATATTGTTAATGTGAATGTTGTAGAAGGGAAAAAAAATATAGACGCGTTCAAGTTTTTGTGTTTTCCCAACATGCTAATTTAAAAACGATAGACAAAAAAAAAAAAAACGCGTTGGGAAGTCTAATAAATATAAATATCATATACATCTGACAAAAACCTACTTTGTATCGCTCAAATGTCTAGCCCGGCGAAACTGCTCCTTGTGCCGTTTGGCCATCTTTTCAATAATCGCAGACGTGTCAAATAACTCAAATATAAATCGCCGAACTGGTAGCTTGTACCGGAACCGCTCCATCAAACTCATCGTCTCTTGGTAAAGATCAGTAGATTGGAACCGCGATCCATACTTTGACTCTAGCTTGACAAGTTGTCTGGACGCTTCGTTGGCCAGAATCTGGTTGCTTAGATTAGCCATGGCGGTCAAGATTCTTCGCTTAACCGGATCTGTAGTCAGTAGTGGAAACTCCACCTCCTCTTCCTGGGCAAAATCGCTAGTGCTTGATTCGTTCCCATTCGCCATCAACCCCAACCCGGTTAGTTCAGGTTCCTCCTCGGGTTGTGGGAACATTGCACTGACCTCTAAAGGCATGGTGACGCCCCGTGGCTCGCCCATCACATCAAGCGCGCATGTCCAACCTAGTTCATCCAAAATCTCCACCCCTTCTTGTGTCGACGAGATTAACCCAAGCACAAAAAACGCAGTACCCTTTAGGCTGCAAATTGGAGAGTAGGTTGCGATATGCACAATGTCAGACACCACTCCAGAGTCTTCTAAAAACGGAGCGCCTAGGTTGTTGGCGCCAATATTGCCAACCGCCCACATGCACCCCTTGAGCTTTGTAACCGTCTCGGCGTCTAGCACTTGCCGGCAGTGTTGGCGAATATAGCTTACAAAGCTGTTGAAATGGCCTTTACTCTGCAGCAAAGCGCAACCCTCGTCAGTCAGCGTCAATTCTCCGTAAAAATGCCGAGGAATAATCGACGCGTGCTGCTGGTCCGATGAATCGCGATAAGTGGTGGGGATCCAGTTGGTATGCGCCGACTCCAGAAACTCCTCAATCTGCGCCACATACGTTTCATTCTGTCCGTGGAACCAGTTATCCATCTCTTGGTGTACATAGTCCAGATCCTTAAGGTACTTGAACCCGCTGGATGAGGATAAAAACCGAAGCAAAAGCGGCGAGCCAATATCACCCAAATGACCTAGTGAAGGTTGTAGCCGCACGAAATGCTCCAGGTTCTCGGGTTGCTCGCAAAACTCCTCCAACACTTGGACTGCTAGCTTGCAAACTTCTACATGTGGGTCATACAGCTGCGTGACCAACGACCCAATCGCCCACTTTTGCGTGTTTGGTTCCGTCTTGATCAGATTGCGTAGATACCCGGTAGCGAATAACCGCATATCCTTATGCGCGGTGGTTAGGGTCTTGGCTAGGATGATCCGCGGGTGTCCCGGCAGCTTGTAGTCCATCGACTGGATAAAGTTGGTGATCAGATCCTCGCGGCTGCTCAGTTCTGACAGGTGATAAAACATGTTAAACATTCGCCATCGCTCCATCATCACCATCCCATTAGGGTCGGCGCTTAGCGTACCCAACAGAGTAAAATATCCAAAACTGAGCGTATGCTGCAACCGCTGGCTGGAAAACAGCGGTTCGGGTGACGTAATGCCGCTCATTGGGTCCAACTGCGCCAAACACTCGGCAATCTGCCGCAACAGCTTGTTCTCAGTCAAATACTTGACGCCCTCGGGGTTGTACAGCATTGTGTTGAGCAGAGCCCGCCCCACTTCAACATACTTTTGGTTCGGTTTTGTCCGTTTAACCGAGGAAAAGCGGTATTTGAACGGCCGGTAAAACGACATTAACCGCTTCATAAACTTTGTGGTCTTGATCGCCTCCTCCAACCGCCGTGGATTCAACAGCGGGCCTTGGATCAGCTCCGACAACGCGTCCCAATTCCACTTTGTATACGTTTTTGTATTCAACACATTGGTATCCAGCAACAACTGTTTAAACGCGTTATCGTCGATTTGAACCCCCATTTTAACCTTGACTTGGGTTGAGCGCGCCTGCTCCGGGTTATTATTATCCGACATGGTGCGACGGTGATGATGACTGATTTTGTGACCCTCACTCTTGTGCAAATTTCTAGAAATCCGGTCAATCTGCAGCAACGCGCCAGACGCTTTGGCATCGCCGACAGTTGTTCGAAGTACCGCCGAGTTGAATAGCTCGGGTAGCAGCACCAGCTCTTTTACATCCTCCATTGGTAGCATACGCTCAGTTAGCGACAACACCTCTGACAACAAGAGCATGGTTTTACGGGTATTTGCCGCTTCTTGATCCGCCTCGACAATCTTGCAAAGCTCGCCTACCAACCCACATTCCTTTAGAAATATACGAAGTAACAGTGCAGTGTAGTGCTCGACAAATCGGCAATCACCGGGTTGATCAGACTCTTGTTTCAAGTCAACCCTTCCAAACGTGGTCAGCCGTCGGCCTGCCAAGTATGACGAAGTCCAAGAACTCGGCTTTATGCGGAGTAGTGTAAAGAAAAAATCTAGCAGCACGTCGCACATTGATGGCACGGGCACGCTCAAACAGCTAACCAGAATTTTCAAGGACTTGAAATTGTCCACCGAAAATGCATGCAATCCAGACCAACTCCGGAGAATTGTGGCAATCACATTGGCGCTGTTGAACAGTTTTTCCGTGTGAACGTGGCCACGGACCTGGAAATCGGTGAAACTGGATATTAGAAACTCCAAGTCCTTCCCATTGCGTAATAGACTGCGGCTTGAAGGCGGGGAGTCCAACACGTACAATAGCGCCATGCTAACCGGCACTGATAGTTCGTAAGGTCCCTCCACCATGCATTGCAACAACACTCGTACCCCACCTCCCTTTGATACACTCTCGGGGCTTCGTATAAAAATCTCCGCCAACGTCTCTGTGGCGATATTCCTCAACTTGTCGTCGCTTTGTTCCGCCACCGCCACCACAGCTCGTATAATCCCGATTGATAGCTCCTCTGCACCATTGGGAACGTCCAGAAACACTCGAATCAGTTTGATCGCCTGCATCCGCTCAATCTGGCACTTGGCGTCCTTGGTCAGCGTTTTGACCACCAAATAGTCTGTATACAACCCACGCACGTTCATCAGCGACTCCAGATCCGTAACTGCGTATCTAGCCACTCGATACCCCGCCGCCACCACCTCTGTCCGTTGATGCAAGAGTAGAGCACGTATTCGATCACCAACCTGTGTCATGGCCAAATCGTATTTAAGCAATGGATGTCGTTGAAGCAGATTTACCAGCTCGTTGGCCCGGTTGACTAAATACTCCGAATCGTGGTCCTTGTTGATGTTTTCCAGCGACTGGAGGATATCCCCTAGCGACCATGTCGGGCTCTCTTGCCCGCTATCTAGATCATTGTCAGACACGTCTGAATCATGCGCCGCTTGAGACACGTTATTCAGCGTAGATTCTATATTCAGTTAGCCTCTTTCTTTTTTTATTTTTATTTCCTCTCCTTATCACGGCAATGCTTACTGGAAAGTCCGAATTCGTGGAGTTGAAGCTGGAGCAGCTGGATCTTGGCATTCGCCGCATCTAATTGACTCTCAACTTGCTGTTTATAAGCCTCCTTCCCCTCTTTAAGCTTCCTCGTGTCAAACACCTGCAGCAGATTTTCCGCGCCTTCCTTGATCTTGTTTTCAATCTCCAGCTTTTGCAGTATATCGTTCACCTTGCTCGTCTCGTTACGCGTCAGGGTATTCGTGTCTGAACTTCTCCTGGGAATTCGCATCCCCACCGCCGCCCCGTCCAGGCTTTTCCCCAGCTGCTCCTGTTGCGATTGCTGCCCATTCGTTCTTGTCGGCGTCCCAATCGCTGGCAAACGAGGAGAGTTCATGCTGTGTTCATAACCTTGACGCGAGTTTTATGATAAATATGGGCTCTAAATAAAAGTCGGCCGCTCTTTTTCTTTTTTTTTTTTTTTTCTTCTAAAAAAAGTGTAGAGAGTTGTAAATAATTGCGTTCAATGGAGTTTAAAACCCGCCTATATTTGGGAGGATTTAATGCGAGAGAGGAAGAGCGTCGGACGACCGATGATGCACCTAGACAGAAAAACTTTCCCACACAGGAAAACCTCAAACTGCATTTCCAAGGATGAAAGCGCTGAGGAGTCCCAAGTCCTTGGTTTGTATGAATACGCTGAGGCACAGTCGGGCAGTTTCGACGATTTCTACGATCAAGAAAGCGCTGGATGTGACTGCGCCTGCGACAACCGATCCGGAGGAGTTATTTGGTCGGTATAAACATGTGCAACGAGATCTGAATAAAGATCCAAAGGCGGTCCACGAGCTGGCGGCGGATACTGGCAGACTCGACCGCATGATAAACCTGTATAGCAAAATCTGGTACAGAACCGCCGAGGGGAGGTTGTGGATGTTGGACGCATTGGCAAAACTAGCCGAGAAACAAGATCAAACTAGTTTTGTCCGCATATTGACGCAACTGATAGACTACGCGCTAACGGACCGGGAGCTTGCATTGTACCAAAAGATCCTGATATACGACGGGTCGATGAATAATAGGGTATTAACGCGATCATCACTACGACAAGAAGTAGAAAGGATTCAGAAACGGCCGGATTTTTGGCAAATCATGTCTCGGCTGTTAATTGAAGCGTCACTGTTGGAAGGCAAACCCCTACTCGCAGCGTCAATTGCATTACGCCTTGAGGATACTACGAACCGGGGGCTGGTGTCGATAGTATTGCGGGCTTTTGCGTACGATCATCCAAAAGTGGGTATATACCACTTGCGCGCGATGAAGGAGCTTGTCAACACGTTCAACCCGATTATTATCGAACCAACCACCTGCATTAGCATTATGAGAGGCGCGATCAAACTTCCATTTGATTATTTCGAAGTTGCTGAGGAGTGTTATCGACTAGTATGCCAAGGATCGCCGGGATCGATGGCGCCGCTCGCAGCCTCACAAAACATGATATTTTATTACCTGCATCGGGGCCGACCGCTAGAGGCGGAAAGGCTTTGGAACAAGCTTGTGCCCCACCACCACGCATTATTAGACAACACCCCGCCAGTCCTTGCTCGGCTGGTGCTTGCATTTTCACAATCAGGCAAAACCGCAAACACCGCGACCAGGTTGGTGAATCAAATCCCAGAGGAGCTCTACGCGCATGAGGGTGTAACCGAAGCGTTGCTAACCTACTGCGCCCGGACCAAGGACTTTGACCTGGCTACCAAAGTCTACTCACACATTACAGTGCCAATCCGCCGGTCCCTTTTGCAGTACCTGTTGAAACTCCACATTGAGTTTGACGACCAAGAAGGGATTAGCAAGATTGTATCCGAGATCAAGTCGAGAGGCGATGGGTTGAAACCAGAGGAGGCGGGGTCAATTGTTCGGCACATGGCCAAACAGAGCATTGACGAAGCGTATAATTACGCGAGAAAACTACCTGGGGATACCATCAAGAATGTCTGCGCGATTGAGCTTGCATCAGAGTCAATTGACCAGCAACAGTTTGCCAAAGTGGAGGGGTTTTTACATAAAGTTCGCAACCCGGGGTTTTCCATGCGGCTGGTTGTGACCAACCTACGGCTCAAGGCGCTTTGTAGGGAAGGGTTGCTTGGGCAGGCAATCACTAGTTACAAACGAGCAATGGTGGATGGGTTTGTTGATGAAACTTCCCGGAATACCCTGCTTGACGCGGCATTGCGGCTCAAGAAACCCTACCCCATGGCCGAGTTTTTGGCCAGTGAGTACGCACGGGCTGGTCTTGACGCGGCATCACGCAAAAAACTGCTGTACGGTCGGCGCAACTTTCGCGGGCAACAAGGGTGGAAACCATTCACCAGTCCAGATCCTTTTGCATCTAGAGTAACTTAATAAGAAAAAGGGGGGGTTGTTTTATAAATCATTTTAGTCTGTACATAACACCGCTCTGGTATCAAAACACAGCATGCTTAGTCAAATAGACCCATGCCCATGTCTTCGTCAGATTCTTCCTCTTCCTTCTCTTCCTCAGCGGCGGCGGCTGGGGCGTCACCACCAGCAGCGGCTGGAGCACCGCCAGCTGGGGCAGCAGCGCCCATGGCGAACAAGGTGTCCTTTAGGTCCTTGCCTTCTAGAGCCTTGGCGAAAACGTTAGCCCAGACCTGTCGTGATAAATGTTAGCAACTTCTTACTTTCCTCTCGATAAATAAATTGTCTTTATAAAAAGGCACATACTGGTTGGACATCGGCACCGGCGGCCTTGGTCAAAGCCAATAGCTTGTCAGCGGTGATTTCAATTTCGGCATCAGCCAAAATCAAAGAGGCGTAGGATACGGCAGCTTCAGACATTATTTCGTTATATTGGGGGAGGGGTGGTACAGAGAGTCGGTGCTGGGATTTGTCGATAATCAGCGGTGAGAAAATGTTGTAGAGTGGGAGTTGTTCCAAGCCCTAATGAGCTTCCTAATTGGGAAATTAGGGCTGGTGGCGTGCACAAATATACGCCCAAATATTCCCAACCTCAGGCGTGAAATAGCTGGCAAGAAGGCTTTATTGGGGGGCGCGCGCCGTTTTCCCACCCTACCAACTAAGATCAGGCCCCTCGCGCCTGGCACCTGGGGTGGGTCGAAAAATTTCCCAAATCACCACTCTCGGAAAAAAACGCCCGTTTGACGACTCACCGTTTATACACCCACAACTAACTCAACACTACACATAATGTCCAGCAAAACCGCCAGCGTTCAGTGTTTCGGCAAGAAGAAGAATGCAACTGCTGTTGCTCACGTCAAGGCCGGCAAGGGTCTGTTGAAGGTCAACGGCTCTCCAATCACCTTGGTTCAACCAGAAATCCTACGACTAAAGGTCTACGAACCACTCATGTTGGTTGGTCTAGACAAGTTTGCCAACTTGGACATTCGAGTGCGTGTCACTGGTGGTGGTCACACCTCCCAAGTTTACGCTGTCCGACAAGCCATTGCCAAGTCTGTGGTTGCGTTTAACCAAAAGTACGTTGACGAACAATCCAAGAACGAATTGAAGAAGGCTTTCCTAGCTTACGACCGAACCTTGTTGATCGCCGATTCTCGACAACCAGAGCCAAAGAAGTTTGGTGGTCCAGGTGCCCGTGCTCGTTACCAAAAGTCTTACCGTTAGAGCGCTTCTTATGGTGTGTTCTTTGGGTATGTTTGTAATTTAATACATGTCATTACGTTTTCATGACTTTGATCCTTGTATCCTTGTATGGGGAGTTCCTTGTAGTTTGTAGTGTAGACCGCGGATTGGTTACGACGTTACGGTATTTACGGGATGAGAATACTCGATCTGGAGTGGACCGAGGGTATGGGGATATAGGACACGAAAAATGTTTCAATAAATAAGCATGGGATTTTAGATACAGTACATTTTAGTTTAAAGCTTGGAACTTAACAGCAGCCACCAGTCTTTTTAGTGCTACAAGAACAGTCGTTATTTGCTGGTCGTGCACAGTTGCTGCAATTGCATTGGCTGGAAGTGCACTGGCAGTTGTTACAAGTGCATTGAGTGCAGGCGCAGGATTTGTCAGACATTTCTAATATAGTGAGTTGAGGTGAATAGATCAGTTTTGAGTTTGTGAGCGTGAGTGTGAGTGTTGAGTGAGTGTGTGAGTGAGTGTAATGGGTTTGATTCCAAGGATAATGGTGAGAACGAGCCAGTCTTTTATAGTTGGTTGGCAGGGCCTGGGCAAAAAACGCGCAAGTGGCAATTGTTGAGAGAGTGGGGCACGCGCGTGCCAGTGGCACATATCCCGCGAGGCTCGCGAAAACACCGCAGCGATAATACCGCAGCGAAATTACCGCCACCCTGTGCCTAGCTAGAACACTGTCCGAAATCCAATATATAAGGCTGTTGATACTCTAGAGTAGCATTGATGTTATGATTATTAACACGTTGTAGTCGTGGAATTAACCTGGAACTTGAACTCAAAGTTAACAAAATTATGGGCAGCTGCGCCGGTCAACAAAAGTTTAAATTATGCTTCGAAAACTGTCAGCTCTATGATATATTCATGAGAGCAATATATCTGGTTTAGAGTCCCTAAATATACGTACATAAACTATATATGTGAGTAGTACCAGTATGCAGGTATAAAATTAGTACAATGTCGAACTTCAAGACACGTTTTGAGATATATTAACACTACTATATATATGTATACACGTGTTAAAAAAGAACTCCATATTTGCAATACTATATTCGAAACACCCTACCAGGTATACATGCGTGAATTGTAACGCTCCGACCTGGATCCCAGTATAAAAGCTGGTTCTTCTGGCAAAGAGCAGAGCGCAAACGCCGAGCGAGTTAAGACTATAGAAATTGTGATTACCATAAACCCTTGTGCTCTTGGTTACGCATTTATTCCACGTGTATATACCGCTTACAAGGGTGAATGAAGTTATTTTTAGATCTTTATTGACATCTTATATATAGACATCTTATATATATGTCGTATATAGAGGCTAGAAGTAATGAGACTGTGGGATTTGGACCGTCTAGGCAGTCATAAGCGCAACATATAATAACCTTAATCGAAGGTTTAATTACAGTAGGGTTTATGCTATAGTGTTATATGTAACCTGCGTCTATAATTTCTTTCCTTCTCTATCCAGCGTATACAATATAATATTTCTTGTATAATTTGTCTACACTAAATCCAACAGAACATTAATCTCTTTATCATCTTACTAATTAATACAGCTGAGAGAACGGGCAATATCCAGTAAAGCTTTTGGAACTGACTAGAGGAAGGGTCGGTGCGGCTCTAGCTGACGAGTACTTAAGCGCAGAACAGACACGGTGCTGATCAGCAAGCGGGAGGTGCAACGGAGGCGCGCGCGTGTTGGGAGTTCTTCACGCTGATTGGACACCTATTTTTTTTCTTCTTCTTTCATCACACCGCACCTCGAGAGCCTTTGATCTGCTACTAGAGACAACTAGAAAACTTTTCTCACCACTTTTTACAAATCAAAGTTTAAACTTTCTATCATTACCTATACTGGGCCACCTCTGATAAGACAAAAGCGTCGGATCAGGTTCTAAAACAGGAGACAAATTGCCACCCGATCGGATCACTGGAACTCCCAATCCCCGAAGCACCAAATCGTTGTTGGAGTTACCAAAGTTTTGTCTTTCTTTACAATTTCCACACGCGAGACGAGCTTAAAAATCGCAAGTGGGAAAAAAAAAAAAAAAAAAAAAAGAGTGGAAGCGTACAGTGCGTCACGAAAAAAAAAAAAAAAGGGCGTAAACAAAACAAAAACAAAAACAAAAAAAAAAAAAAAACACAGCAGAATTCGACCAAGCCACCCGCATTTTTTTTCTTGTCTTTCTCACTCACACTTTTTTCTTCCCATTGCTAAAAAAAAAAAAAATCCAAGAGTTGCCAACACGACTCTTATCATCGGACTTACTCTGTATTGACGTTTACCAAAGCAACAACTGTTTGGGCGTTTGGAACCTTTTTAAGGAGAAGGAAAAAAAAATCAAGGAGCTTGGATTTGCCAACTTTAGGTTATTGAGACCAGAAGAGGGGTTGCAAATTTCGAAAACCGACTAGAAGAAAAAAAAAAATTCAAAAAAAAACTCGATTGGATTGATAGATGGATCCTTCGACGCCACCAGAATCAACACCGTTACCTACACCTATATCTTCAGGATCTCATACCAAACGAAACGCAATGGCAGATCATGAGGATGTCAAGCCCTCTATTGCTGCCCCGGCAGAGGACCAGGATGTGACCATGGCAGAAAGGGCCGACAAGATGGATACGGCGGCAGATCCCGACGCAAACGGTCGTGCTGTGGATAGAGAGGGGGACGAGGAGGGACCTGACAGCGAGGACACCAAGATGCCAGACTCGTCGTCACCCCAGACGACAGCGCTGGATGACAAGGCTGTAGTAACTGAGGATTTGGCGGTCAAAACTGCTGGAGAGGAGCTGGTTGGGCTTGGGTTGGTAGAAGAGACAGCAGCGGCTAAGGAAGTGGTTCGGGAGAAAAAGAAGCGACCAGAGCATAAACAAGAGTGGAAGGAGTATAAGCAGTACGACGAGGATAAGCTGGAAAGCATGTCTGAGATGGAAAGAAAGGAGGTGTTGGGTAACGCACTGACCACGATCAAGGAGATGAACACGGCGATTGTAGAATATGACAACCTGTTGACGCACTGCGAGCTGCAGAACCAACTACTAACCATTCAAAACAATGAAGCTCAACAACGATTTGAAGTTGAGAATAGTATAATCAAGCGGGAGGTTGATCGGCTGAGGTATGAGAACAATGGTGGGTTGAACGAGTCTGCGGAGATTTATCGACGGCGATTGCGAAAGGCCAAGACCAAGCTCAAGGATGTGGAGCGGTCGCACGCGGAGAAGATGGGCGAAATTGACAAGTTGAAACGGCGCATAAGGGACAGTCGCAACACTCGCGAGTCGTTGGAGCAGGCGGCCGTCACTGCACAACAGCATTATGCACAGCATCAGCAGCATCAAGCAATGGCGGCTGCATACCACCACCATTGGCAGCAGGTTCAGCAGCATGCTGCTCATCAGGCGCATTATCAACAGCAAGGAGTTGCCGCGCCTCAATTTATGCATCCATACCAACAAGCAGCGGACCAGCAACAACAGTACGATCCGCAGACTCAGTACCAACTACAACAGCATTATTATCAACAGCAACAGCAGTATTATATCCAGCAGCATCAGGCGGCGGCTCAGCACGCGGCAGCGCAACAACAACAGCAGCAGCAACAACAACCTCAACAACAAACAGAACAGACTCAACAAACCAAACCTGCATCCGAGTCTGGATCGGCTGCAAATACTCCACAATTCCAGCAGCCACGACCTGTTGACGCTTCCAACTCTACTCCTGACGCTGAAAAGACGAATGGGCATCAAGAACCACAATCGCAAAAGGAGGAGGTTGGATTGGCAGCATTGGGGTTGTTGGCGTCTCAGGAATTGGAACGTCGCGAATCTCCAGAAAAGACGCCGGGAGCGGCACCAACGGCTGCAACTGAAACTGAAACTGCAATTGCAACTGGAACTGTAGCTGAAGTTGACGACAAGGCGGCGTTGGCATCACCGGTGGATTTCCACGAGCCGGCCAAACCGCATCCAACCTCTGCGGCCAGTACTGCGTTATTGGCCCAAGCGGCTCGAGCGAGCACGGCCGATCAAAAACGCCGCAGAGAAAGCAGCGCGTCGACTATATCGATAAACTCGGATGACGACGAACATCAGACTGAAGACGAGGCTGAGACCAAATCATCCAAAGTAAAATAGCATTGAGTTGGTGTGGACAATTCTCACTAACCCTCTTTTCACTTTTTTTTTTCTTTCTTTTTTTTTTCTTTTTTTTTTTTTCTTTCTTTTCTTTTTTCTTTTTTTTTTTTTTTAGTTTGTGTATAACCATTTTTAAGCGCGTGACAATGGTCAATTGTGAATAAATTTATTAGAAATGCTACATGTGTTGTTGTTTTTTAACGTCTAGATCAAGGAGGATGGCATGTCGGAACCAGCCTTCTTCAACCCGGCGAGACGGTCATACTCACCCGACAAGATACGTTCCACAATCAACGCGTCTCGTTTCTTGACATCCTCGGCGCTCATTGTACCGTCATTCACCAATGCATCTTGACCATCATTGTATCGTTCTTGAGCTCGCAAACGCAGTTCCTCCATGGCCCAGTCGCTAATGTTCTCCTTGTCCAAAAACAGGGCAAAGAATAGACACAACAAGGCGCCTGGAATATACCCATAATACATCAACCCTTCCCAGCCTTCTTTTTGCTTTTCACGAATCACCTGCCACGTCACCTCGCCAGTTTCCTTATCCTGCACTGGAACCTTGTCTAGAATTCGCTCCCCGGAGGACAAATACTCGGCTAGATCCTCCTGGTTTTCCTGAAACAGGCTCATTTGCTCCGAGCTAAGCTTGAAATAATCTGGGTATGTGATTCGGTCCTTGGACTGCTTCGCGAGCATGGACAATGCGGCGGCTTGTTGTAGCTCCTCGTCGGTTGGGTTTCGTGCAGTACCATCAACATTAGTAAACAGCTTGCCTGTCGGTGGCAGCGCCTCTACTCGCTTTCGAATCTCCGTCTCCAAGTCCTCACTAAACTTTTGAAACCCCGATGATGGTTGAAAGTCCTTAATGTTGATTGTGGACACGCATCGTCGCGCAATCGGGGTGCTGATCAATTGCCGAGTCGCGAGTGGCTGTCGAGCGGCCAGTCTAGTAAAGTTTCGAAGCATTACTCTAGTAATTTTGCTGGGACAAGGTGGTGATTTAAAAAAAAATTCGTCTGTCGTCCTTCCCTCGACCCAACGTTGGGACTTTTTTTTTTTTCTTCTTCTCTTTCTCTTTATTGTGATTGGTTAGTGAGGTGTCAAGCTTACCCGGCGGGCGGTCCCCAAAGCTGATTATGCACTGGTTAGCTAAGCCAAAAAAATAAAAAAAGCTCAGCCGTACGATGAAGGTCCCAAAAGAATACAGTCACGAGCGGGAAGCCCTAAGTTTCCTGAATAGGAAGTAGGGCCTCGCGCGCGACCCAAATTTGTAAATTCTACGCCCCGAAAATTTCAACACACATCGGGCCGGAGGTCCGACCAGCTAGGCAGAGAGGGTTGGGGGCAGCCCACTCAATTATTATCACCAACTTTTTTTCACTAATACCCTCCCACACCACTCACCAGGACACATATCAACAATGCGATTCATTCGATCCACCGAAACTTTGAACATTCCTGAAGGCGTCACCGTCGAAATCAAGGCTCGACAAATCACCGTGACTGGTCCACGAGGTGTCCTGAAGAAGGACTTGCGACACATCTCTGTCACCTTTGAAAAGGTCAACAACAAGAAGGTGTTGATTCACATTTTGCATGGTGACCGAAAGCACGTTGCTGCTTTGCGAACTGTCAAGGCTTTGATCACCAACATGATCACTGGTGTGACCAAAGGCTTCAAGTACAAGATGCGATATGTCTACGCCCATTTTCCAATCAACGTTAACTTGCAAAACGACGGCACCACTGTCGAGATTCGAAACTTTTTGGGTGAAAAGAAGGTGCGAACCATCAATGTGCTAGAGGGTGTGACCTGTGAGCAATCCAAGAACCAAAAGGACGAGTTGGTTCTAATGGGTAACTCTTTGGAAAACGTTTCCCAATCCGCCGCTGACATCCAACAATCCTGCCGAGTGCGAAACAAGGATATCCGAAAGTTTTTGGACGGTATCTACGTTTCCGAGAAGGGCAAGGTTGTCGAGGACGAATAAATGCTTTATTAATGTAATTATAATGTATATAATTCTTCTGCGTTAGGAGGATTGTGGTTTTTTTTGAAAAAGATACTAGCGGCGTAGGTTCTTCAAAGGAAGAACATGTTTGGAGTTTTAAACTCTAGCCCAATATTCTCTGCAAACTTTTTATCCGAATCCGAGTGGTTCTTGACCGGATCGGCAGCATCCCCAACGAAATAGCTCTGGTCTAGCGATGGACAAGCTCCAAGCTCTTTTGTACAACTCCCACGAGCCAGTCTCTGGCTTTTTATACCGGCTATGGGCATCCTTTGGTTTCATACCCGTAGATGCGTAGACTAGTAATGGCAAATCCAAGTCCTTTGCAATCAAATCCATTCGCTTTGTAAACTTTTTGAAACTCGCCGCAGTCTCATTGTGCTCGTATTTAATCCCCGATTGGTTGGTAAACACCACCAATGTATGGTCCTTGCTTAGCTCTTTAAGCTTTGGCTTGACATTGTCGTTCAACCATAACCAATCCTCGGCCTTGGATGCAAACCGATTGCCTTTAAATTTGGGCTTGACTAGTGTGTCGTCGAGATCAAACGCGGCGACTTTTGGGCGGTGAGTGATTGTGCCGTAGCTCATACGGATCACCCCGAGTGGCGCCTTTAACATCTTTGCCTTTTTTGTCCCTTTGTTTTCCTCGTCAGTATCTTCCTCGTCTGCAGCTGGTCGGGCTCGTTTCTTGACAAACTTGTCCATTCTCCAGCGTAAGCGTGTGGTGGTGAATGTGTAGTAAAAATGACGCGTCGTCGGTGGGTCGGGGCCGGGGGGAAGGGCCCTTGTGCGGCCAAACAAGGCATACTCTCCATCCCGACGACATGTTTCCGGTAAGGATCAACCGGCTTGCACTAGCCGTGATTTGCGTTTTGGCAGGATTGGCCTGTATGATTGGGTTGTACAACCCGATGGCTTCTTCTTCAAACTCCTCCACCCCGACTGCCGAGTTTATCACTGCCGAAGTGGAGAGAAAGCTGACTGAAGGGCTGGTCATTCAAGAGGCAATGTTGCAGATGAGACTGGACGACGCCTGGGACCACTTTAGCTCAGAGTTGGAGGTTTACAGGCAGTTGGAGCGTACCCAAGCGGAGAATCGACGGAAGCGGCTGGAAAAGCGGCGGCGGGCCAATGCGGTTCTGGAGCCGCTGTACCGCGAGATGGTCAAACACGACGAGTACATGATGCGAAATGTTGAACTGACTCAGCTGCAGGATTTTGAGCCTCCACCAAAAGTTTTGATAGTTTCTGGGTGTGATAAGCATACACGTGAGGCTAATATCACCCGGTTCAAAGAGATGGAGACGAACCGCAAGCGGTATGCCAAGCGGCACAACCACCGCTACCAGTTTATCGATCTGGACCGGATAGCGAGTGAGGACTATGGATGGGGCAGGCTACCCGCGTTATCCAAGGCGTTTGACGAGAACCCGAATGTGGATTGGATCTGGTGGTTGGATATTGACGCGCTGATCATGAACCATGACGTGGATCTAGCCGAGCACTTGCTTCATCCACGGGTTATGCAGGAACGGATAGCGTGGGGGAGGCCGGTTATGAACCCTGACCATTTGTTTGTGAAGCGCGCGCCAACCGCGCACCAAACTTTAGTAAAGGATATAGATGTGTTGTTGACGCATGACCGACATGGTTGGAACCAAGGGTCAATGTTCCTTCGCCGCTCCGAGTTTACGTCATACCTGCTTGATGTGTGGAATGACCAAGCGTTGAAAGACCAAGGGTTTCACGAGCAAGACGCATTGACTCAACAGGCGCTGAACCACCCGACTATATTCAGGCGGATCGGTACCTGTCCTCAGAGGCTATTTAATGCTTATTACGATAGAGACGCGGCGTATAAACAGGGGGATTTTGTGGTGCGGTTCACGGACGGGGTCGATGCAGCGGTCTGGTCAAGGTTCTATGATTTCAGCCGCGTCGCGGGCCAACCTTATTCTGGTAGTGGCATCCCGCCAAAAGTGCAGATGGAATATGAGCGCCGGCCCCGAACAGCTCTAGCCTAGACTCTATATATACACATTAGAAAGAATCCAGCTGCCAAATTGGAATCGTGGGGAGAGAGAGAGGGGGAATGTCTATAGTTTATAAATTCAAGTATATATCAGAGATTTAATTTCGCTTGCCATCCCAGTCTGGGAACCCCATGGCGTCGTCAAACGGAGGCTTGGCAGTTCGGGAGATACCCTCCTTCTTGTGGATACTATCCAAAGTATCAACGTCATCCTTTGACAAGGACACCAAAGTGGTGTTTTCCTTGATTCGGTGGGCGTGAACAGATTTTGGCAGCACCACTCGGCCGGAGGACACGTGATAAGAGGTCAGAATGACCCCTGGAGTAGTGTTGTGCTTGGCAGCCAGGTCAATCACGGTCTGGTTCTTGAACAATGGGCTGCCAGTGGAGCCGAATGGAGTGTGGGATTCGGTGACGATATCATGCTCCTTGCAGTACTCGTAAATGTCCAGTTGTGGGCATAACACATGGCACTCAATCTGGTTAATCACCGGCTTGACAGTGCACTCTGGCAAAAACTTTTTCAACACCTCGACAGAAAAGTTGGACACCCCAATAGACTTGGTCTTGCCCTTCTTTTGCATCTCCTCAAACTGCCGCCAAAACTCCTTCAACGACCCATTGGAATCGTGGTCGCTCTTGCCGTCACTGGTCTCTGGCATAAACGGGTGGCTACCATTAGGGTTTAGCGTGACTGGCCAGTGGATCAAAGTTAGATCGACATAATCCAACCCTAAATTGGCCAGCGATTCGTCCAAAGACTTTTCAACATTGTTCCAGAAAGTTGGCCACACTTTGGTTGTGATGTAAATGTCTTGTCGTTTGACGCCCTTGTCAAACGCGGCCTTGAGACCCTGGCCAACTTCGGCCTCGTTCATGTACAAGTAGGCACAGTCCACGTGCAAGTAGCCGGAATCGACCAACGCGGTCTCTACCGCTGCGGCAACCTCGCCCGGTGGGGATTGGTACGTGCCCAACCCAAGTGCTGGGATTTGTGTGCCATCGTTAAGCTTAATCTTGATATCTGTCATTTCTGTTTATTATAGAGCAATTGTAAAGCAAAAAACAAAAAACAAAAAAAGGTGGGAAGAGACGACTCTTTTATAAAAAAAAAGTACTATAAAGCCACACCCCCACATAACTACAAATAAACGCGCGGAAAAAAAAACATGGGCGCTTATCCCCACTTTATTTTAGGCGAAAGTCGCCGACAATTGCGCACGCGCAAACCACCGGCTGATACTCCCCCGCCAATGTCTCACAAGCAATTAGAAGTGAATAGAATAACTTTTTAAAAATTTACAAATTGGCCATTATATCTTTAAAAAACGCGCTGTCGTCAATCTTTGACTTGTAATCGTCATTGACCAGCTCTCGTAGCTTTTCTACCGCTTGAGATGGGTCTTGATTCTCGAGGTCGACGGTGCCGGCCCAGTTTTTGAGCAAATCCCGCAGCAGCACACTGCCTTGCTTTACATCATCAGGTTTCAGTGCCTTGGACGACTGCAGCGACGACGACTCATCAAGATCCTCCAACTCAGTTGCCTTCCGTTTGGCCATGTTAATAACCTTTTGCGGAAACTTGACCACCTCAGCCACGTTGATACCAAATGATTGGTCGCTGATCCCGGGCTCAACTTTGTATAACAATGCAATTTCGCTAGACGGGTTGGTTAGCGCATTGTCAGTCCGGGAGGCGGAGACTTCGGCGCACACCCGCAGGTTCTGAACTTGTTGAGGGTGGAGATCGGCGAGGCCAGTCAGCTCGTGGAAATGCGTGGCAAACATGGCAAAACACCCAATGTTCTTGACAATATGCTCGGAAATGGACCAGGCAAGGCCAAACCCATCATAGGTGGATGTGCCCCGGCCCAGCTCGTCAATCACAATCAAACTCTCTCGAGTCGCGGTGCGGAGAATTGTCGCGGTCTCCAGCATTTCCGACATGAACGTCGACAGCCCTTTTAGTTGCGAATCGCCTGCCCCCACCCGGGCCAGGATCGAGTCAAAGATGGACAGCTCGGCCTCGGTACAAGGCACAAAGCAACCGGCCTGGGCCATCAGCGCAATCACCCCGATTTGCCGGATAAACGTAGACTTACCGCCCATATTTGGACCAGTAATGATCAAAAACTCGCTCTCGTTTCGTTTCAACGTGACATCGTTGGGGATAAAGTTCACCTCGTCTTGAACCTCCATGCAGGGGTGCCGAGCTTCAGTCAGCACCGTATTGCCAGTATGCCGCGGATGCATTGTTGGCCGGACATATGGGGTTGGCGCGGTGGCAGACACCTCTGCAAAGCTCACAATCACGTCCAAATGCGCCAGTGTGTTTGAGAGTTCAGTCAACACACTGTGGTATTGCGACGCCACTCGCACCACATCCCGCACCGTCGCGTCCTGCTCCTTGCTGTATTCATGGCTGCTCTCTTTGAAATCCTTGCTCAGCTTTTTGAGCTTTTGGTTCTGAAAATAAATACCATTCTTCATTGTCGCCAGTTCTTGATACCCGCTTTTGGACTTTAGAATGTTCTGCTCCTTTCGCGTGACCCGGAAACACATGCCGTGGTTCTTGTGCTCCTCCATATTAAGTTTTGGCAGGTTTAGATCGTCCGCAACTTGAGACCGAACTTGCTCCATCCCTTCCCGACTAGACTCAATCTTGTCATGCAAATATTGCAGCTTCTCGCTGGTACCGGGGTTGACTCGAAACTCGTGGTTGTCCAGCGCGGCTAGATCCACCGCAAACTCCACCAACTCTTGGTACACGCGCAGTGGCTCCATACACTCTTTTAGTTTGGTCAGATACATTTTCTCGATAACCGACTGATGCTGGTCGTCCATGTTTTCCAATGCAGCCACAAATTCCGGTAGCCGGATGACGAGTTGGTAGATTCGCACCACGTCCTCCAATCCGGCCTTGCCACGTTGAAACTTGCGGTTAAGTCGGTTCACATCCGGTACAGCTTTTAACAACGAGACTTGGAACGTGTCACGAACACTAGTATCGGTGATAAATGCCTCGACCAGGTCCATCCGCTCGTCAATCGCGTGCTTGTCCATCAATGGTTGTTTAAGCCATTGCTCGAGTAGTCGCGCACCGGCTGCAGACTTGCACTTGTTTAGCAACCCCAACAGGCTCATATTTTTAGACCCACCCCGTGCGTCAGGGTACAGGTTCAAGGCACGCAACGCCGACGCGTCCAATCGCATGTACTGGCTTAGATCATGCTGGACCAACGAGTAAAAGTACTTGTCCTCCACATCAATCGTGGATAATAAGTGCAGATAGTTGATCAACGCGGCAGCACACCCGATGGCCAGTTTTTGCTGCAATGGGCCAACCAACTCGGCGGCCGCCATCTCCGTGTCTTTCCCCAACAGCTTTTTCAAATCCTGCTCCACATTATCCAGTTTGTAATCCGCGTTCTTCAACTCGGTCACCCCAACACTGCATCGGTCGAGAATCTCGCAAATCTTTTTCAAATCAGGATCCTCCTTGACTTGAGGCAACGCGCATTCTTTGACACTTAGCTGGATAATCATCGATTCCAGGTTGGAAAACAAGTCATTGTCGTTGAATTCCGACACGCCAATTGTTCGCGACACGGTATCGACAAAACTCACCCCGACCATTCGCTGGCCCTCTTTTTGCTGAATCTTGACTGCCAGCATGACTGGGTTTTGATCAATTGTCCCGCCAAGGATATCCTCAAGCGCCTGAATGTTGCCGGGAGACGCCGATTTGGACAGCTTCCACGACCCATTATTCGCGTTCACAAACAGCTCCATCTTCAATCCACGCTTCAACAACCCATCCTTGACAAAGCTGCCAAACACCGCGTAGTTCATTGTACACCACGGGTCGTTGCCATTGTATTTCAGCACGGATGTGGTCCGATGCACCGTCTGCGCGACAAACTTTGCGTCTTCTCGGTAAGTGCGGTATTGCGTGGCATTATCCCCCGAGCTGACTTCGAAAATACGGATCGTTTGCGCGTCTTTCTTTGATTGCGTGTTGAGGAACCTTAGAATCCCTTCCGATGCTGGGTCGCGTTTTGACATTATCGGGCGCTTAATCAATTAAAAGTGATAATGAAGGGAAGAAGAAGAAAAAAAAAGAGGCAAAAAAAGAACGCGTTTTTTTTTTTTCAAAGTTTTTGAAGTTGGGCGGTTGTGAGTGTCACGTGCAGATTTTTTTCTTCTTTCTTGACAACGATGGACTCAATTTTGGAGGGTCTGAACACGGCGCAACGAAAAGCTACTGTTCATGATGTGGAGGGTAAACTGCAGATTTTGGCAGGCCCAGGGACTGGTAAGACAAAGACATTGACAAGTCGCGTTGCCTACATGCTTGAGCAAGGGATTCAACCAGAAGAGATGATTGTGATGACGTTTACCAAAGCTGCCGCACAGGAAATGACGGACCGGGTTAAACGTCTAGTCAAGGGACGACACGACCTTTCGCAACTAAAGATTGGCACGTTCCACTCTATCATGTGGCGGCAGCTATTGTTTTGGGGGAAAAAAGTTGGATTTTTGGATGACAACCCGACCATTTTGGATCAAACGGACGTGGAGCAACTGATAAAAGATATCATGAAAGACGCGGATATCAAACTAATGATGGAACACACCAGCGGCAGTGACAAGATTACCAACAAGAAACTGGCGCGGTGGATTTCTTTCCAAAAGAACGAGTGCATGACAAGCGACAAGTTTAAAAACACGGAGGATGCTAAACACAACCAAATCATGGCGGCGGTGTGGCCAATGTACGAACAGCTAAAGGCCAAGATGGAGGCGGTGGATTTTGACGATATTTTGCTATTGGGACGCGATCTGCTGGTGCAACACCCAGAATGTATCTCAGGGGTCAAATGCTTGCTAGTTGACGAGTTTCAAGACTCCAATCAACCGCAAATGCAGATTGTGCAGGCCATCACCAAGGTCTGTGACGCGCTGACGGTGGTTGGGGACCCGGATCAGTCCATTTATTCGTTCCGGGGTGCTGTGCCGGCGAATATGCGCGCGCTGCTGGATTTGTACAAGGATATGAAGATGGTATATTTGGAGCGAAACTACCGGTCCACACAGCCAATTTTGGACCATGCCATGGGGCTGATTGCACAGGAGAAGGGACGGCTGGGTGCCGATCGTGAGCTAGTAGGGGTGGCTAACGAACATTACCCGAGTCCAGTGCTTTTGGAATGCATGGATGAGGCGGAGGAGGCAAACATTACCGCGGAAAAGATCAAAGAGCTGATTGACTGTGGGTTTCTGGAGGCGGAGGATATCAGCGTGTTGATCCGGATGCGACAACCAATGATGATGTTTGAACGGGAGCTGCGACGGCGGCGAATTCCTTGTCATGTTGTTAACGGGGTGGACTTTTTTGATCGCGCTGAGGTCAAGACTATTCTTTGCTATTTGCGGTTTATCAACAACCCCAATGATTATGCGGCTATGCGGCGGATTATCAACGTGCCTCGACGAGGGATAGGTGACAAGGCGATGGAGCACATGGCTCTGGCGTTTCGAGAGGAAAGCAATGAGGATTATCACACGCGGCTGGAACGGTGGGTGGATTCTGGATCCGGGATTGACAACGCGGCTCGAACCAAAGTGAAGAGTTTTTTGAATTTTATTCGAGAGCAGCGGGGTAATGGCGATACGGCGGAGAATATGAAGGATTTGATCAGTACACTGGATCGGAGGTACGAGATTAGCGAGTTTTACTGTACTGGGCGGAACCCTCAACAAAAGGAGCTTAATTTAAAGGGACGCAAGAGTAATATTGAGACGCTGCAGGATCTGGCGTTTACCGCGGCGACAGAAAACGCAGGCACGTTTGATAGCATGGCTACTGAGGAGGAACAAGAACTGGGCGCACAGGCCGAGATTACCGCGTTGCAAACCTTTTTATACTCGTATTCGCTGGATCCAAACAACATGCACACTCAGCGGAAGGGCGTGTGTATTAGTACGATCCACGGGTCAAAGGGGTTGGAGTGGAAGGCAGTGTTTTGCCCCAAACTAACCACAAAGTCGTTCAATTTTGCCGACGATACTGACGATGCTATTAGGCGGTTGATTTTCGTGGCCATCACGCGTGCCAAGATTTTGTCGTTTATTTCCTACACCACGGATTCTGATAGTTACTGCCAGCCATTGATTAAAGCAAGCGCAAAGAGTGAGCTGGTTGTTATTCCAAACGATGAAAAGTATCCGGATCTTACTACTGACCAAATGTCCTCATTGGCGGAATTCACCGGCGATTCTTACGTACCACGGGACAAACCGCCGCCTGTTGATACCCCAACTGCATCTTTACCAGGATTTCAACTGGCTGGGTCTCTTCCTGGGTTCAGCTCGGCCAGCCAGCAAAATATGCATGTCAAGAAACGACACCTGGATTACGCGCCGGGGAAGGCGACTACGGGTAAGGCACGGAAACCAGTCAATGATAAAAAGGATACTAAGGAGGCAAACGGGCGCCCAGAAAACAAAGCGCCTGCTGCCAAGGCTCACAAACCAGTAAAGGATAAAAAAGCTGCAGCGGCACGAAAGCTAAACCGTACACGACGAACTAGCTAGAAATTAGAAATTAAAATCTATATATTGTAGGTGTCTAGGGTGGCCTAGTGGTGTCTAGTTGGGAGAGCATTTTTCTACCACGTTTTATTTTATTTTATTTTTTTTCCCTCTACTCAAAGACCTACACACACAGGCATGGACAGCCACGCTTTAGTCGAGCTAGTTGCTCAAAACGAGCAAAAAGAGTTTTTTTTCGAAAAGGATTGGCAAAGTCTGTACAACAACCTTAGTGATGGGTTTGAGTCGCGGATTGAGCGAGAGCTGGCCGAGTTGGTGGACTTGTGTAATGATTTGGACCTTGGGGAGGTGGAGCCTCGACAGGAACTAGTTGACGAACAGCAATGGAACAACGAGCTGGAGCTGGCAATGAACGATCTGTGGGTGATTCGGTCCGGGTTCCAAGAAGTGGAGGCATTGCGGGACCTGGACGAGCTTCAATCCAGTTTGGCATCGCTTGATACCGTCCAGGGTAAACTGACAGTGTTTGAGCGGCAATACCCATCTGCATTAGTATCCAACCTCAAGACCCAAGCCCAGGACGTTTCCAAGGAGATACTTAAAGTGGTGGACGAGGAGTGGGAAAACTCGGTCACGTTTGAGCATGGCATGAAGGTCAACCTCAACCCAGATATTTACGTAGTGGTTCAGCAACAGGATTCAATGGGATCACGCAAGGAAATGCTATTGCAAAACATTGAGGATAAGATCATCATGCCTATATTGGACTTGAAGGTGAAGAGTGCTAGGGAGGGTGATAACGGGCTGAGCTTTGAGTATGGCGAACCAACCCTTCCCCAGCTTCGTTCCGCGCTCGAAATGACTATTGAGTTTCTACAAACTGCGTTTGCTGATACGCTGTCGCAAGCCCTGCCCAAACGGTTCAACACGATGATTCTCAACCGGCTAACCACCCGAACTCTACCTTTGTTCTTCCCCGCCAAGGATGTGCAGTTTTTTGAAATGCAGCTACAGGAGTTTGCCGGGTTTGAGGACTTTTTACAGGAAAAACAGTGGACGAGGGGTAATGAACTAAAGGAGTGGGTAAGTACCTTCCGAACAGAATGGGTTCAGCATCGAAAGCTGTATTATTTGGATCGAATCCGGACCGAGATTCTCACCGATATGAATGTGATACGTGTAGGCGGCGAACCCGAACCCGCCGAGCCCAAGAAAAAGCAGGCCGATGACTGGAACGCGGAGTGGGATAGCGATGAGGATGAGGATGAGGATGAGGACGAGGATGAAGATGCCGAAGCGTGGGATGATTGGGGCGATGATAAGGAAAAAAAGAAGGAAGACAACAGCCCGTTTGCATTTTCCGCTACTACAAATGTACAACAATTGCTGGCGATTATGAACGAGTTTAAAGAGGAAATGAGCGATGAGACCACGACTACGCGTCAGGTTGGCGATTTGCTAGCGATCTACACCGCGCTAACACCGGTCATCTACGAATCATCAATTCTTCAACGCAACGACATTCGGATTTTACTCGAGCAGCTGCCTGTGTACGTGCCAGAGAAGGACCGTGACGCGCTTATTCAGCACGCGGATATGCTGATGGGTACCCTCATAGGGTCCAAACTAACGGATATTAATCGGGCGATCCAAATCGCCAACGGGTTTAGAGACTGCATTACGGGAAGAAATTTGCCTCAGTGCAAAACCGCAATTAATCAGGCGTGTAGCATTGTCCAAGAGGCCCATTCCGAGTGGAAGCAAGAGGCGGATCTGCATACACTGTCCATGATGGTTGGCGAACTAGTCGAATCGTTGGTGTCCAGCATCATGGCCGCGATTGAGGCACAGGAGGATATCTCTGAGATTGAGTGCAACGAGCTGGGTCACCTTATTGACCAGGTTCTGGCGCTAGACTCTCTCTTCACGTCCGGATATGAAGGATTTGATATTGTCAGCATTGTGCCATCGTGGAACAAGTTTTACCACTTTGGCCAGATCCTCAAGTCCAATATGCGTGATATCCTGGAGCTAAACGCGAACCTCAAGCTGCTGGACTTTTCCAACATTGAGTTGATTGGACTGATCAGAGCGCTGTTTGCTGATAGCCCCGTGCGAGCAGCGGCAATTGAAGAAATTTTATCTAGATAGGTTTAATAAACTACTGGCCGCGTTATTTACAATTGGAGGTGTTGACTGCGTGTGATGATTCTCTTGTGGTTGGAAAGATGGTATGCGGAAACACTCTTTCCGGCTTTTTGCCGTCGCGTCGTTAAATGCTCTAATACTCCACGAATCCGGCGGCGGGAGTTGGCCCAGCTTGAGCTGTTTTTGATTGGTCACAACTTTGTAGTATGCAAACCTCAGTCGTAATCGCATTTGATACGCAATGCTTTGATCTGGCGAAGGTTTTCTGATCTTGTAGTTGTCCATGTTATTGTTATTATTATTTTTTCTTTCTTCACCTGGCGTGTTTTCAACCGTGTGGGTAAAAGAGAAGGGCGAAAAGGAGGAAAAAAACCCACCCGCTTTTTTCTTAGCCCGCGCTAACGGGGGATCGGAACCCTATTTTTCACTTCTATAGGGGTCCCGCCTCCTAACCGAAACAAAAAAAAAAAAAAAATAGAAAATGCAATTGCGTTTCAAAAGATCAGCGTAGGCGGTATTCGTCGCGTGTTTCTCTAAACTTCATGGCCCCACGCCCTTTAAGCACAATCCCATCGCCTGTTTGCGGTTTAGACGTCCGTTTTTTATCGCGATGAGAATCTTCCGCAACGCGTTTCACACCACCACCTACCAATCGGGTATTTGGTTGGGTGGGCGGTGGCGCGTCAACAGGCGGCGGTGGGTTAGACGCCAGGGGCTTGGGGCGGTACTCTAACGCGCCTGTTCGCACAATCCGTATCTCTTCCCCTGGTACTGGCGCGTCATTTTCATCCACTTGCACACTGGCAAAACCCTTGAGCAGATCGAGACCCTTGACAACCCTGCCAAATACAGGCGCCTTGATGCTCGATCCTAGCGCGATAAAAAACTGGGTAGTGGTGGTATTTGGTCCCGCGTTGGCCGCGCACACGTCACCCAGCTTTACCTCCACAACGTTCTCGTCCTTTACTGGTTCTATATTGCTGGTGATATCTCCTGCTTGGATGATAAACTCTGGCGCCACGACTCGGTGGAAACTAGCCCCGACGTAGTTTTTCCGACCGCACAATTGCCGAAAACTGACTAATTAGCTTTTCTTCCGTCTTATGGAACATACTTTTCACTGAGTTTTGGCGCGTTAGAATCCAGCTCGACAATCAACCGGCCATTGACAGCCTTCCCTTCAATGTCTATAAACACTCGTTGCGGCATTATAGTCCAGTGAATTGTGTTTGCGGTTGTGGTTGCGTGGGTAACAAACTATAGGAAGAAAAAAAAAAAAAAAAAAGATTTGTTGTGAGGTAAAAAAAAAAGAAAGGGTTGCGCGCCGCCTCCCAACGGCAACAAAGGCGCTTGACGTGCCAATCTCAATCCCGCTTGTTTTATTTATGTTTGCCGTCTCCACATTCACTTGAAAACCAAACTCGGCGTCTAATTAACAAAAAAGAATGAGCAAACCGCAATCACCGTCAATGGATGATCCGGATGGCCCAGACAAGGTGGAATTTGGCGAGCAGGATACCAAAAACGGCAATGGCAAGGAGAAGAAAAAAAGCGTAATGCCGTTGACACTACTTGCGGTGTCGTTTAAAGAAGCGGCGCTAGACAGCCCGAGCTTCCGGGCCAACACTAACCATATTAGCGAGCAGTTTGACGCGCTGGATAGATGGATAGACGGGTTTACCAAAGCGACATTGAGATTGTCGCAAGAAATGGACGGTATGTTGAGAGATTTGTTATAAGCGCTAACCGGTTTTTTTTTTCTTTTCTAGTGTTGCAGGAGATTGTTAATTACATGGTGTCCCGGTTCGTGCCGGATTTTGTCACACAAGGGCTGATCGACCATGACTATACAATGCTGGTGATGAGGAGGTTTGCCGAGGCGCATAAATACTACTGGTCAAAGATCATTTCCAGAGTCAAGGCACAGACCGCCAAAAGCATGGATGCATTGTCCGAGTTTCAACGGGCCGATTTGAGGAGTTTTAAGGATTGTCGGCGGAACTTTGAAGCCGCACAAAACCGTTACGACCATGTTCTGGCCAGGTACGCTGCAGTGTCTAAATCAAAGGAGGCCAGTTCGTTGCGCGAGGATGCGTTTCAGGTATCAGAGGCGAAAAAAGCGTACACCAAAGCAAGCTTTGACCTGTGTTGTATCACCGCCACGGTGCAGAACACGCTTGATTCTGTACTGATTGACACGATGACCGATGCGTGGGGGTTGAAAAAGTCTTCGGTGGCGTGGGCCGATCCAACTTACCAGCGGCTCGGAGTTGATATGCATCGGATAAAATCCTGGTCCAAGGTGATGAGCCAGAGCATGAAACCAATCGAGGCGGAAATGCTGAGGGCGAGAAAGGAAATGGAAGATCAGGTTTTGGCCAAGATTGTGCCCACGCGGAATTTGGACGATTACGCTCAGCAATACTCTACGATATCGCATTTTGTACCCGACCCCGAATCAACCAGTGATGAAAAGCATGGGTGGGTATTTGTAAAAGCATCGGTGAAACCGGCCCGACAGGTTTGGGTGCGGCGGTGGGCGTTTGTGAAGAATGGCATGTTTGGGTGGCTGGTGGTGTCGCCAACCAGAACCCATGTTCAAGAAAGCGATAAAATTGGCGTGTTGCTGTGTAACGTGTCACCCGAACCCAATGAAGATCGGCGGTTTTGTTTTGAAGTGCGGACTAAGGATACCACGTTGATTATGCAAGCAGAAGGGTTGTCTGACCTCAAGTCTTGGTTGCAGGTGTTTGAAACCTCCAAACGGTTGGTGATTCAGCACGATCGGGACAGCGACATGTCATTTGCATTCCAGCGGGTTTTCCCGTTGATTCCAGAGTTTGCCTCGACACATAACACCACAGTGGATCATGAGCTCACTCACAACCGGACCAATTCTGACGGAGTGCTAGGTATGGACCCTCCGTCCCAAGAAATGGCCAAAAAAGCAGCGGGATTGTTGCACTCCAGTGATGCTTCGGAAATCCAGGACCTAATGACGGCCGGTAAGAGTGTGTTAACGGGGCCAATGTCAGAGGAATCGTTCAGCGCCGTTGGTCCGTTTGGCAGCGCGTTGGTGCCATCGCCACTAGTAAAAACCCCCATGCCAACCTCCATGACCAAAGAAGCGATTGTGGCCAACTCGTTCATCACCCCAACTACCATGCCCACTGCTACTACTGCAAACTACTGGGGTAGCGTGAACTGGGCATTGTACTTAAAATCCAACCAGTTGGCGCCAAAGTTGGATAAAGGCGGGAGTCAAAACCCTAATTCGGTGGTTCCGGCGTTTGACGACCGATACCCGGATTTCTACCCTTCCCAGTTGCGCGCTCAGGACGCGCAAATGCGGGCCATTTTCCAAACTCTGGTTGATAATGACAACATGGACCGAGTGGTGATGGTGTTCCGGGCCATGATCTCGCCAAATTCCAAGCAGGAACTTCCAGGTAGATGCTTTGTGACTCCGCGGAATATCTACATTTACACGCATTGTTTTGGGTTCACCGCGTTGGTCAAGCACGACTTGGCTAGTGTGGCGAGTGTTGAGGGCCATGCTAGTACCAGCTGGGACACGTTGTATATTGTCGATTCCACAGGGGCCAGCGCCATGTGTCGGGTGTTTTTGGACTCGGGCCGGATGATCCAAAAGCGGCTGCAATATCTAGTAGACTTGGGACCAGACGATGATACAGGTCTCGAGACGATTATCAACAAGCTTCAAAACATGGCTAGTCACATGCCAAAAGTGGATGAGATTAACGATGAGACGGTCAAGAATATGCTGCAAAAGTATTTGACTTACCGACCACCTACTAGAGATGGTAAATCGCATGGGTCGAGTGAGGACGATGAGAGTGGGGGCACGTACCTGTCAATTGACCTGACCACCGCTATGGACCAACTAGTCGTGGAAAAGCAGTTTGACATTCCGGCCAAGGCGTTATTCCACGTGCTGTTTGGTGAGTACTCCAACGTGTTCAAGTATACCGACACTTCAATGGTGAAGCGGGAGAACTTGGCAATCACCCCGTGGTCAGTATCTCGATCGCATATGGAGCGAGAGATTGCGTTTGACCTCAAATCAAACGGGGTTTTGTCGTCTGGAGGGCAAAAGAAACGCGTGGCAACGGTACAGAGAATTGAAAAGATGGAGGACAACCTGACGTATATTGTGTACGACCGCCGTCCACCGTGGGAGCTCCCACATGGAGACATTTTCTACCTGACCAGCCGGATGGTGATTTTGGCGGACCCGCACAATAAAAACAAGTGCAAATTCTCCATCTACTCTAGTATCGAGTGGATTCGCGCGCGAACTCTGACCAAGAGCGTGGTGGAGAGCCTGGTCTATCACCACTTTAACATTGAGTGCAAGCAGATTGTCAAGCGCGCCGTTGAGGCGCGCGAAAAGTTGGGTAAGCGAGGTATGTCAGTGACGGCGATTCGAATGTTTGGTAAACTGGGCAAAGCCAACCCTACAGACGGCAACGCCAAAAATGATGATGACCAGTCAGCGGAACCTGTTGGCGCAGACCCGCTCAACGCATCATACTACTCCACGCCAACGTTGATCTACAACTGCACGATTGGTCTGGCCGTCAAGTGTTTTGCGACAGTGTTTGATTTGCTGCAAAAGCTAGGTGGCTCGCTAATTCAAGAACTAACCGTGCATAAGCTGGTGGTTGTGGCGCTGGTGGCTTCGGTCCTATTCAATATGTTGCTGATGGGCCGAACAGGCACTGCGTACTGGACCGAGCGGCGTGCGGAGAAAATGTCCCGGGATCTGACTGCTGGGGTGCCAATGCAACGTGGTTTGTACATGAATGAGATTGACGATTTGATTCAGCAAAACGGTGGGTTGTCTCAGGTACCCAACAGCCAATGTTTCGAAAAGTTTCAATCAGTCACTGAGGTTTCCATGACGGCTGGGAAAGACAAGGCAGCCCGGTTGTTTTCCTCGCGAATCCATCAAATGAGAAACGAGCTGGCGGTGCGTCGGAACCGACTGATTGTGTCGTTGCGTACCCTCAACGCGTTGGAACGCGAGTCAATAATCGCCGAATGGAAGGAGTGGCTCTTGACTGAGATTCATTTGTGCGAGCTGGCCAACAATGAAAACGCTACGGATTCGCTTCGTCAGTACTGCAACAGTTGCATTGACGAGTGGAAAACATTGTAAAAAAAAAATATAGATATAATTAATTAATACAGAAACGAAAACAACGAAAAAAACATAGAAAAAAAAATGCCTTATTTTACAATTTTCAAAAACACCTCCTCCAATGTGGTATTACTAATAGAGTAGCTCTCAATCCCCAGCTGCTCCTTGTTGTGTTCAAACAGTCTGAACATGTCGCTTTGTTTGCCCTCACCAGGAACTGCCATTTTGATTTGTCCCTGGTAGAGCCGGTCGCCGACTGCAGACCCAGGTAGTTGTTGTTGCACCCAGTGTACAATCTCCTGCATTTCCTCGAGTGATGAGTGTGGTGCGGACTTGCACACAATATGCACGTGGTAAGCGTTACCATACGCCGCGCGCAAATACTGGGTACGACCAACCGTCAACAACCGCTTGGACAGAATCCCTGCCCGGTCGCACAATGCATCTGCTTCCTCCATGGAATGAGTTGTTAGTACAGTAGCTCGGTTGTGCGACACAGCCGCCAGAGTTTTCCACATGATTCGTTTCGCAAACGCGTCCATGCCACTTGACGGTTCGTCAAGCAAAAGAACCGCTGGATCGCCAATCAACGCCACTGCTAGAGAAAGCTTTCGTTTGTTACCACCAGAAAGTTTGTGAGCCATTCGGTTTCTAAACCGGCCAATCCCCACCGCGTCGATAATCCGGTCAACATGCGCGTCGATATTGTGGAGCCCACGTAACCGGGCATAAAACCGTAACGTCTCAACAACCTTTAGCTTGTCCATGGCGTCGAATTGAGGACAAACCCCAAGCTTGGTTCGAGCGGTAGTTCGATCCTCCGCAACAGAAACCCCATTGACCAAAATACGCCCGTCGGTAATATTGTCCTCACCCCGAAGCATGTTGAACGTGGTGGTTTTACCAGCCCCGTTTGGACCGAGCAGCGCAAACACCTCATCTTGTTGGACCCCAAACGTCACGTCATCAACCACGCGCGTTTGACCGTCGTAGGACTTGGAAACGTGCTGCAACATCACCCCGTCGTATTTATCCGGGTTGTCGTCAACCGCACGAATCTCGTCCATGACCTCGGGTGGTGGTTCAGACTTTTCCTCCAACACCGGCGGCTTTTGGCGTAGAATATGTCGCCGGTAGTTGAACCGGTACTTGCCCGAGTCCCACCACACGATAAATAGGTAGTAAACCGCAGATTGTAGGATAAAGTAGAGGATTGGCCCGCCATACGCGAGGATATCCCCAAGGTAGGTGATTTCCCCACCATCGTCCTTACACAGCACACTAAACAAATTTAGAGACACAAACAAGGCACGAATCAGGTTGGCAACCGGGAAGGGGATTGCCATGCAAAAGTGTACCACGAGAAGGTTGGTGGCGATAGAGTCTGGGGTGCCAAACACTTGGATGCACATGTATGCAATCAGGTAGAGCAAAAAATAGATTGCTTGGGACGCGGCGGTGATGGCAAATGCGGCGAGCTGGCTAGTCACAAACAGTGAGACAATGTAGGCCAACAAAATACTTGACAGGCAGTACAGTATGAAGCAGAGAAACAGGTAGCCAATCCCGACAACGTTGGTGGTTGCAGTGCCAATGATCGCCACCAGAACCGCGCTCATTAGCACCCCGAGCACAAAGTTGAACGAGGTGTATGCGCTCCATAATGGAATGATTCGCAGACCATTCGAGTAATGCATGGCTCGGACCTTGCTTAGCCGTTCAAAGGTTGGGTAAAGCCCGATAAACGCTGGGGCAACAGACATTGCCAGGCCAAAATAGACAATAAACTGCAGTGTATCCCCAGTTCCGCTGGACCATGGCACTTGGAATGGGGAAAAGTCCGTCACCAAAGTTACTGTCCCGTTCATTCGCAAATTGTTTAGCATGTTTAGCACCATTGGGCCTTCATAGGTCCCCAGCGTGTTTCCATTGATCTTGTAAGCAGCAGTTGGAGGGTTAAGGAACACCCCGCCTGGTACCAAATCCTTGTAATTATCGCCAATGTAAGTTTGAAACTGGCTCAACGAGTTGACCCAGTTAGTCTTTGACAAAATCAGCATTTCCGCAGCAGTTACGGATAGATTGCCATACCGCAAAAACCCTTGCACAAAGCTTTCAATCCCGGCAGTTCGGTCTTGAACGTCGGATCTTGGTCCTGCCACAAACTTCATTTGGTCAAATGGCACGCTGGAAAACTTTTGCTCAGATACCTGGGCTGCAGGGTTGCATGTTGCCCCGTCAAAATTCGCCAAAAAGGTTCGAGTGGCAGCTGCAACAATCACAGGGATTACAAACGTGGCAATCTCGGCCAACGGGCCTCGTTTAAAGATTGTCAGCCGTTTTCTAAACATGGCCAGTGTCTGCTTGAACATGCCGATTGGTTTTCGGTCCTGTTCCACCCCTAGATCCTTGACATCTTGAATAGCCTCGCCCTCGTGATCGGCGCTTGCCACCTGCAAAAACACATCCTCCAGTTCTGGCCCAGCCAATCGATACTCAACACCCTCCTTCTCCAGCCGTTCAATCTCCTCCAGCATTTCCCGTGATGAGTGGCACTCGATAATCTCCTCGTTTCCTTTGCCATAGCTGCTGACAAAGATCCGGTACCCGCCCATGGTTTCCTTCAAATGGACCGTGGTGCCTTCTGCTTTTAAACAGCCCTTGGACATGATGGCCACTCGATCAGCAAGCAAGTCCGCCTCGTCCAAAAAGTGGGTAGTCAGGATAATAGTCGCGTCTTGAGCAAGCAGGATATCCCAAATCTTGCGTCGACTGAGCGGATCCAGACCTGATGACACTTCGTCAACGCAGCACACATTGGACCCACCCACAAACGTGATAGCGAGTTGCAGTTTTCGCTTTTGACCACCCGACAAATGCATCGATTTGGTACTACCCTTTTTATCCAAATCGCAGCCTTCAATCCACTCGTCGGTCTGTTGGGCGATTTCCTTTTTCGGAACGCCCTTGATCCCGCCCCAAATCTCAACATGCTCCTTGACGGTCAGTTTGTCCCATAGCACGTTCTTTTGAGGGCATACCCCGAGTTTGGTGCCGCTCCCTAGTACAATTTTACCAGAGGTTGGACGCTGGATCCCCGAGATCATCTCCAAAGTGGTTGTTTTCCCGGACCCGTTGGCGCCCAATAGACAGGCGATTTGGCCGCGCCCCACGTTGAGATTCAAGTCATCCACGGCAACCACTTTTTTCCCATATGTTTTCTGCAGGTTCGAGATTGCCACTGCATGCTCAGTCTCTTCCGACACTGGGGCTTTTGGAACTCCGTGGATCCATTGTTCGGTCAGCACTGCCGCGCCAAAGTACAAAAAGATTTGCACAATACACAACACAAACAGCACAATAGTCATGGTGTTGGTTTTTGGCGCAGTTTCTACCATATTCTGGGCGATATTTTCATGCTGCCACCGCGCGGAGGTTGCCAAAAAATACGAGTAGTTGCTTGGCGGAAACAGCACCGACAAGACATAGACTGCGGCCGAGTCGGTTGGTTCGCCAAGCTTGGTCTGCAGCGTCACGGCAATTGCCAAAATGACCGAAACCCCGGAGGAGATGATCCCTGCTAGTTGTGCACTCTTGAACAAGCTGCCGATAAACAATGCAAAAGTGGCCATGCTCATACCACTAAACAAGTGGTAAAAGATGAAAATAGCCACGTTGGACTCGGTGTACACTTCCAAAGCCAAGGCGATTGCAATCGCAATCCATCCGAGGACATACACCAAGCTGAAGGACAAAAAATATGCAAATAGTCGGGAGAACCGCCCCACGTTCATAGCGCTGAGCAGGTTGGAAATGCCGAGCTCTCGCTCCAGTGCAACCACCCCAGTCAGATGGTAAATCAACCCAATCATGCCTAGGAACAATGCAGGTGCGATCCAGTCGGCGATGATATTAGTAAACTGCTCGTTGAGTTTGGCATCGTATTGGTCTTGAGTTTCTGAAGTGTAGACAAAAGTTTGTGGGGTCTCGGTCATGTTGGTAATCGCCCTATCCACTGCCCATTGTAGCGGCATGATCGTCACATCCGTGTCGGATTCACCCTTGACGTTGATCGTGGACAATCCAGAGTTGCTCCGGACCGTGTAATTATAAATATTTTCCCCCAAATCAATCGAGTTCCATTGAATGGCCCCAAAGCATTGCCCCATGCCTTGGAAATTCTCTTTACACAATGACAGCACATCCACCGCCTTGTCAAGCTTACGGATCTGCGAAGTAGGGACTCCATCAAAAGCCTTGTCGGTGATGCGCATCATTTCGGGCGTGAGATTATCATCCAACGCGTACACTGCCAATAGCTGATTCCCGACTTGATCAGCCAGTGAGACCACATCCTTTGGCTCGCCAACCCCATAAACAGCGCTGGGATAGTAGAAATGTTTACTTTCGCCCTAACTAGTTAGCCGATATATCGTGGTGGAGCTTTAAGGGTGCTAAGGGTTTTAAGGGGGAGAAACATACCATGAAAATAATAAATGCCACCGGCAGCAAGAACGATCGAAAAAACGTTCTAAACCAGCTGCGTTTTAATAACAACAGGCATTTGCGCGTCAACGTCCATATCTGGGTCCAAACCCCAGCATATCCGTTTATCATTCTGCCATGCAATCAAATTTCGTTTGTTACTGTCCTGTTGAGTGGATGGAAAAAAAATAAAAAAATTTATAGCCAATAGGGCTAAAAAATCTCGTATATGTCATGGCGCAGCCCAGCCCAATGATAAAAAAAAAAAAAAAAAAAAAAAAATTGGCGCACAACTCGGGTTTTTTTCTCTTCTTGTCCCATGCAGCACAAAGACTCTCGGCGGTCCGCCTTGACGGGTCCCTCCTCATTCCAGCAGTCACGTGGTTTCGACTGACCAATTCAGCCGCATAAAAAATAGTTGGTTAGCAAAAAGGAGAGTTTAAAAAAAAAAAAAAAAGTCAAAAGTATTTCAATTGAAAAGTTGTATAAAAATAGATTTTATAAAAGAATAAGCAAGAAAGAAAGAAAATTATTTGTCTATAGCAAAACGTTTTAGACAACCAGAGCAAGCATGCTCAAAAAGATGGCGCCCAAGCTCAAACCCAGCTTGGAGGCCAAACCTTGCATAATTGGCTCGTCGGCACCAGCTTCACCATAGTAGTCGGACGGGTAGGCAGACGCATAGCCAGATGATTGGCTTGGTAAAAACTGGGTAACATAGGCAGTGCCAACCCCAGCACCCATATCATAGCCATCACCAGACGCCGAAGCCACCGCGCTAGATTTGGAGTAGTAGTTCTTGGCTGCAGAGTAGCTATAAGCCGGCTCAGATGGGTAGGCAGAGCCATAAGCATAGCTTGGAGACGCAGAGTAGCCAGCATATGGGTCATAACTGTAGTTGGTACTTGGTGAATCGCTAGTGCCGTACACTGGAGGAGCGCCAGACCCGGCCCAAGTGCTATAAACGTCAGGCGCCCCTGAAGCTGATGCATCGACAGAGTAAACTGGAGTGTACACAGGCAAGCCAGTCGCAGTGGCTCGAGGACCAGTGGTATAAATAGTAGAGCCAATTGGCGCATGCAAAGTCTGGTAAACAGTGGCAATGTCCTCAGAAACGGCATCCATCACCAACTCTGGGACCGCCAGAGTGTTCTTGGCCGCTCGACGCAGAGTAACCGCCTTGGTCGTGGTCTTTGTGGTTTTTGGCTTTGGCACAGCCGCGGGTGGCGGCGGCGGCGGTGGTGGTGGTGGTGGTGGTGGTGCAAACCCAGCTGGTGGTTTTGGCTCCTGCATTTGCCGGCTTGGTGGGACGGCTGGATTGGCCTTTCGATATTGACCCTTGCTCTTAACCTTGACAGCCTTCTTGGCGCTGCCAGTCTTGACAGCTCGCTTGACCAATGGGTTGGTGGCAGTGGCAGTCTCGAGGTGTGGCTCATACACAAACGAGCCTTGGCCAACAACACCAATAGTACCAGTGCCATTAACCTGGTTATTGGTCTTGGTCAACACATACCCAGCAGACGCTTCACCATTCATCGAAAAGTCCAAAGAAATAACCTTCCCCTCAACTGGCATGGCCACTGGGGTAGGAGTGAAGTTTGGATCAGCAACCACAGTACCTTGGACCTGGCCGATAAAAGTCTTGGTCACATTCAACTCGCCCTTGGTTCGGTGAATGTCAACCCCAAACGATCCAGACCCGTCAGCGTCAAAATAACCAGAATAGGCCTTTTCAACGACTGGAGTAGCCACCGCAACGTGGGTAGTATTTGGGTGATAGCTTGGATCAATCAACACGTCACCATCGCCATCGGCATCAGCAGTAATGGTGAACCCGTGTGGAGACAACGAAGCAGAGGCAGTAGCCGAGCCAGACCCAGAAAACGAGGCAGAAATGATATTTTCAGCTGGGGCCTCAGTAACCATCGCCACAACCGGAGTAGTAGCATTGTACTTTGGCTCCACAATCACAGTACCATCAACGTTGCCATCGTGGCTCACAGTCACGGTTGCTCCACCCTTCGTATAGTGCTTGGTCAACTCACCCTCGTGCTCACCATCTAGAGAAAAGGACACAGACACGGCAGCCTCAACTGGCTTGGTAACGGCCGGGTGCTGCGCCACATGAGCCGCACTGTAGCTTGTCTCCACAATCACAGTCCCGTCAACGGCACCACCATGACTCACAGTCACATTCGCGCCGCCCTTAGTGTAGTGCTTGGTCATCTGGCCTTCGTGATCACCATCAATAGAAAATGACACAGAAACGGCATCCTCAACTGGTCGGGTAACGGCCGGATGCGCAACACGAGTGGCATTGTAGTTTGGCTCCACAATCACAGTACCGTCAATTCTGCCATCGCCATCAGCGCTCACAGTAACCCCGCCTGGGGTAAAATGCTGGGTAGCCTCGCCTTGGCCCTCACCGTCCACAGAAAAGGACACAGAAACGGCGTCCTCAACGGGTCGGGTAACGGCCGGATGCGCAACACGAGTGGCATTGTAGTTTGGCTCCACAATCACAGTACCGTCAATTCTGCCATCGCCACCAGCGCTCATAGTAACCCCACCTGGGGTAAAGTGATGGGTAGCCTCACCTTGACCCTCCCCGTCAACGGAGAAGGAAACCGAAACCGCGTGTTGTTGGGCTTGGTGAGTCACGGCAGGGTATGGAGTAGCCTTGGCTGGAATGTGGGCAGTGGCATTGTACTCTGGGTCAACAATCGCAGACCCGTGCACAGAACCCGATCCTTCACCACCAATAGTCAAGTGGCCTCGAGTGTGCGACTTGCTAAACACGCCACCACCCTCGGCATCACCCGAAAAGGATACAGACAGCGCCTTTTCTTGAAACTGCTCCTCAGACATTGGAGTTGGGGTTGGAGAAAAGTGTGGATCATACAGGATCGTACCGCCAATGTCACCGCTCAACGACGCAGAAATCGACACAATATCGTCCTCTGGATAGCCGATTGGGCCGCAAGTTGGGTAGTGAGGCTCTCGAATAGTCACAGTCTCCTCGTAATCGTCCCCAGAAAAGTCAGTCTCAGTTACAGTCTTGGTCTTTTTTGGCCCTCTGTGCTTTGGAGACACAGTCGACGTGACAGTCTTGACAACAACCTTGCTCTTGGATGAAGTCTTGTACGGCACAGTCTTGGATGTATTTGGTTTGGTTGGGCCCGTGTAGGTGATGGTAGGAAATGGATAGACTGGCTCAATGGTATCAGAGCAGGTTGAACATAGTTCAAATGTTGGCCATGGCAATGGAGCTGGTTCGAAATTAGGGGAAGAGATGGTAGAGGATGATGAAGGAGGAGGAGGTGGTGGTGGTGGTGGTGGCGGAGGAGGAGGAGGAGGAGGAGGAGGAGGTGGCGGCGGCGGCGGCGGTGGTGGTGGAGGCGAAGCAGTCTCGGTAACAGTAGCATGTTCAGTAACCGTTGGACCTTGTTCAGTCTTGATGTCAGTTACGGTTGGAGCTGGGAGGTACTCAGTGGTAGCAACCCAGGCTGGGGCAGTCCAATCCGGGTCAATAATTACCGTACCAGACACATCACCGCCCAACGAGGCAGAAACAGACACGGCACGCTTTTGCACAACCAACCCATTTCGCTTCACACACTTTTCAGCCGGGCCTGGAGTGTAGGCATCTGGCTTCTTGGCACGTGGAATAGCATCAATAATTGGCTCAATAGACTCTTGATCCAGAGCGCCCTTCTTGGACTGACCCATGGCAACCTGCAACCCATCCAAGTCAACAACTACATAGGCAGACCGCAAAAACGTGTCACCTAGAATAGCTGCATCGTCATTGGAGGCCTTAAAAAAGCCCAGGGTGCACATTTCCTCGCCATTGTCATTAACCTCCTTCGTGCCATCTTCATACGTATTGGCAATATACGTATCCTTCAACTTGACCTTGAATGGCACGCCATTAAAGTAGTACTCAATGTACATGTCGTCAGTGGCATAGGAACATGGTTGGACATACGTGTGGGAAGCATTGGACCAAGTAGCATCAAACGACTTGCCAATCTTCTCCACCACATCAGCTGGTAGATAAGTCAAGGTAGTACCAGTATCCACAAGCGCCGAGATTGGTCGGCTAGACAGCACGCTTTCTTCACAATTTTTGCCCAGAGTGATCTTGTCGCTTCGAATAGTCAACTCAATTGGCTTGTCTAGAGTCTTTGGGTACAAATTAACCAGTGGGAGCGTGTACAAATCGCCAGTATATTTGGAGTGGTCCACACCGCCAAACAACAACCGACCGTCAGAAGACCCATCCATATAGACGGAATAGGCATTCTTTTGAATCATACCCTGGCTCTTTAGCAACATTGGAAAGTTTTCATACGAAGAACCACCACCAAAGTGGCTGCCAGTAACTTCATTGCCTTGCAAACCCAAACCCAAAATACCGGTAGACGAATTGGCCAGAGATCCAATACCAAATTCAACCTCCTTGACAGTGCTTCCATCAATGTTTAACAAATCGCTGCCAAATTGGCCTCGGGCAAACGTCTTGTCGCCATATCGCACGTGGAATGCCTTATTGTTCGTCTTGTAAGACTCGCTCTTGGCCGGGTCAAACGTGCCGGTAGCGCCACAATCAAACTGGTTATCAGCATTATAAGTTTCATTGCTAACCTTGCTCGAAGTGCAGTACGGGTTTTCCGCGCTCAATACCCAAGTATCAGAAGAGCCAGTGTCCACAAGCAGCTGCACTGGTTGAGGAGGAGTACCCAGCGACACATCAACTCGGTAGTAAAACTGTTCGTTAAAGATTGGCTGCGAAACGGCTCGTAGTCGAGAGTTGGAAGTAATTGGTCGCTCACTTGCGGGGCGCTTCACCGCGGTCATTGGATACCCAATATAACCAGGTGAGGAATGTGCTGCCGGCTGAGGAGAGGGAGCGGCCAAGGCCAAACTCCCTGCTAGCAGTGATAAACTATACTTCATTGGTGATTAGAAATAATAATAATAATAATAATAAAAGAGACGGGCAATTAGGTTTATTTAAACTTGACCACGAGGTCGCCTTGATCCTCAACATGCACCACTACCAACCCCTCCTGCTGGATCTGGACCTTGCACTGGACACTCTCAGCAGCTGTCTGGACAAAGGCCTCAATAGTTTGAGGAACCGATTCAAACAAAATACCATATGGGCCAGTGAACTTTATTTCGCAGCCGAGTTCATCTGTTGAAACCCAAATGTTGTGCAACGCGCCAATCCCAGCAATGTGGTCCAGTTTTCCCAACATACCGATCCCAGGTCCAAGCGGGTCAGTGCGCATCATTCGCGGCAGACTAACCATCTCCCACTCGCCAGGTTTCAATTTAAATGTGTGATGTTTCTTGAACAAAATGCCAGAGTATGACCGGCCAATTCCAACCACCGTCTCTTCAACTTCAGTATCGGTGGTGTTGAACAAACCCAAAATATCACGGTTTTTAACCCGCAGCGATTCAACAAACGATGGGTATGGGTATTCTAGCGTTGGGCTGGCAAACTCTATTACACAGTTCTGGCCCTTGTCATTAAACGCCGAGAAGGAGTTGATGAGGGGGAAATCATGCTCGCCGGGCTTG
This sequence comes from Blastobotrys aristatus, assembly GCA_946409495.1. Classification (NCBI taxonomy): domain Eukaryota; kingdom Fungi; phylum Ascomycota; class Dipodascomycetes; order Dipodascales; family Trichomonascaceae; genus Blastobotrys; species Blastobotrys aristatus. The sequence goes on along the minus strand of OX291660.1, from coordinate 1,462,636 downwards.
TCTGTAAAGTAAATGGGCCCGCCCGAAATGCACCGCGCGGCGGCGTGCAGCGATGCGAAATTACCAGGCATCTCGGTCTGAAACATGTCAAAGTCAAGCACGCAATCATAATTTCGCGTGAACTGGGCACAACAAAAATTAGTATACACATGCCAGTGGTGAGATTTGGGCTGGTCTGGGAAAAAGTCATCAGAGTTGCGCAAAACTCCTCCCTTAATTTTGTTCATGATGCCTTGTGCCATGGCCATGCAGTAAATGATCTTGTTGTTAAAATATTTTTCCGCACCCGCACGAATCGCATACACATGGTCGTCCAAAACCTGTTGAGGGATATAGTCCCTGGCCAAGTCGCCCTCATTGTCAATTTTTACACAGGTGATGCCAGACTCGGACAGAAATTTAAAGTAGTCGTCAAAATATTTGTACGGGTCCTTGGCGAGTAGAACCTTATCCCCCTGGATAGTGTATTCAACCTGCTCATACTCTGTCAAACAACCGGGTTCAATGCCTCGCCAATACCCTCCAGTCAGCGCGCTCCACACACCAACCTCGGTGATGCCAAATTCGCTCTTGATACGGGAAACAAGCTCCTTGAGAGTTGATCCGAGTTCGGGCTTGGCCTCCCAGCCTAGCAAGTGCCGTTGTTTAGTGGCGTGCTGCCACCCATCGTCAATAATCACTCCGGGGAGCTGGACCCCATTGCCAGACAGCTCTTGGAGCATGTCGATAAGCTTATCAGCGGTCAGGCTCATTCCCAGCCCGTTCCACGTGCAGTACATAAACTCCACCCACCCGTTGTACGCTACTGGGTTGTCAAACAAACTCGACCACGCTTTGGTAAGGTCGTAACCCGTGGCAACTCGAATCTCTAATTCGTTTAACGTGTAGGCCTGAAGCTTGCCCTCGCCGTAAAGATACCCACTCACCGGCCGTACCACCACATGTAGCCCATCTGACCGTTGGTACTGTAGCGCAACCCCTTGCTTACCGGCGGGGAAGCTGATACCTCCTTGTTTGGTCTCTGGGCGCATCCAAAATGCATTATTCCGAAAAAACGCCATACTTTGCTCGCAGTCCGGCACTTGCCCGAGCGAAAAATGCGTTTCAGAATCGACACTGGCGGTGAGCTTGGTGTAGCCATTGCATTTCTCAACTCGCAGGCGATCATCGATCTCTGGCAACACGTCTTCAAACTTTGGGCGGTGACGCAGGTCGGCATTTATCACCACTCCGCGTTTCCCGCCCTGCCAAAACTCTAGCCGCTTGTTAATCTCTAGCGACACGCAACCGTTATAGTTGACATTGTAGCAGGTGAATTCGATGTCTGTGTAAAAGTCGATTTTCGTCTGGTTAAACACGGTCGTGATTCGACCAGCTGGTGGATACATGTTGCCTAACAATTCTTCCCAATCCTGTGGTGTGTAGTGAGGAGAAGGCGTATATAAAACAAAACAAGAGGCGGTTTTTTTTTAATACTCCAAAAGGAAGTTGTGCAGTCAATATTCCTCCCGCCTATATCAGCCGCGCCCTTCGCCACAATTTATTGCCCACGCCATTAACTTCGGCCCGAATGTAATGTGAGAAAACGCTCCGCTAAACCCAATCAACACTACCACCACTCTAAACGGGACCAGAATAGCGCGCGAAGCTTTGCAACATGGACTTGATTCGTATATGTAATACCCGGAAGAGCTGTGGCTGAATCGTGCCAGTCAGAGACTCGAAAGTGCGGTGGAAACGCATTTGGCCCTAGCATACCCCGCATACCTCGTCTTCGCCATCCGTCAATTCATCCTCGTTTGACGGTCCTAAGGTTTAGAAAGGGTTGTTAAAAAGCATGGAAAGGAAGTAAGCGCTGAGAAATTTTTGGGATGAAGATGGAAAAAAAAAAAACGTGGTGTCTCAAAATTATAGCGGGCTTTTTTTTTTTTTCAGCACGTGTAATATAAAAAAAAACCCCTGTTACACACCGACTGCTCATGACAAAACTTCGTCTGAACAGTTTATACCTAAAGGTAGTCTCAGGAGAATCTGCTTGACAAATGATTCATAGACTTTTTTCAAGCCTAGGCGGTTCATATGATGGTGCGTGGACCCCCCCCCCCCGTCCCCCGATCTGGGAAATCCCTACTAATTCGCTAATGATATTTTTGAACAGCCACTGCCCCCTTATGTTAGTTGCACCGTGGGCTGGGGTGGCACTTGCTACCAAAACTATGACAATCTTTCCCTCTACCATTGCACTGCACAGAATTCTACTTGATTTGATTTATTTATTTACCGATGAAAAATCCATGATCCATGACCAATGTATTATAACCTGATGATAATGATATCATAAAATCCGCGCTGCCACGATGGCGGGTTTTATTTATTGGTGTAAGTGTGTGCGATTTTTGGTAATGATGTGGGCGCGCCACAGAAATTTCACCCAATCGACCAAATCGCAAAATTTTAGACGCTTGGCGATTTTCCCAGGCTATAGGGATCGACGAGAATGCAGTAGAAAATTTTGAAAGTATGGAAAGTGTGTTCCAAAATCTTCTACACAGATCGTTCAGCAAAGCCTTCATTGAGCCAAAGCTTACACCAATAGGTTTTCTAGTCGGCGTTTAGTGTATATGGTATTGCGCCGATTAGGTTACAATACAGGGCGTGTACTTCACCACATATATATATATATACGTATATAGGTATACACACGAACTAGCAGCAAAGTGTTCCTGATCCAAAAATAAGTTTAGTGTACCTTAAATAACCCTGCGTGTTCCTGAATTATTATTATTCCATCGCGTAGGGAGGCGATCGATCTAACCCAGGCACATTAATTAAGGTTTTGTTTTGTACTGTGCAGTAAACATAAGCCGCACGGATACCGCGAGGAGAGTTGTGGCTATAGCCCCTCTACCTGCTTGAGGGGACCTCCCCTGATTATCTTAGCGTAGATCGCATCAATCGGGGGTGTTTAAGCACATATTCAGGAACGAGAATCCGGGTCCCCTTATCCCTTGTGTCTCGTAACCATCATCGAGCCTAAAAATATTTGTATGCACAGCCATGATTTACACACCTGCTTGCTGGAAATCCGTGATATAAATATGGGATCAAATTGCACTTTCTTGTTAAACTTTAATAACTATTATTCACATTTATTATACAAATCAACACAAGCACTCAAACAAAAAAAAAATGAAATTCACTTCTTCTATGCTCATGGTCCTGGCTTCTGCCGTGATTGCCACTCCATTGTCCGATCCAAACCAGGACTCCTCGGTAGCTCCAGCTCCATCTGGAGCTGCGGTCCCTGATCAGGCTCCAGCAATGGCTAAGCGACAAGATGCGCCAGTTCCATCTATTTCTGTTGCTCCAGAACAGGCCCCAGAGCAAGCTCCGGGCTTGAAGAAGCGACAAGATGTTCCAGTTCCATCTAGCACTGTTGCTCCAGAGCAAGCTCCTGGCTTGAAGAAGCGACAAGATGTTCCAGTTCCATCTAGCACTGTTGCTCCAGAGCAAGCTCCTGGCTTGAAGAAGCGACAAGATGCTCCAGTTCCAACCAGTTCTGTTGCCCCAGAGCAAGCTCCAGGGCTAAAGAAACGCCAAGAGGGGTCTGACGAGGGTGCACCAGAAGACACCGAAGAACCAGCACCAGAAGATGCCCAAGAACCGGCTCCAGAATATGCCGGAGAACAGGCTCCAGAAGCTGCCCAAGAACCGGCTCCAGAAGATGCTCCAGAACAGGCTCCAGAGATGAAGAAGCGACAAGATGCACCAGAAGATGGTCAAGAGCAAGCACCAGAAGATGCCCAAGAGCAAGCACCAGAAGATGCCCAAGAACCGGCTCCAGAAGATGCCGGAGAACAGGCTCCAGAAGCTGCCCAAGAACCGGCTCCAGAAGATGCTCCAGAACAAGCTCCAGAGATGAAGAAGCGACAAGATGCACCAGAAGATGGTCAAGAGCAAGCACCAGAAGATGCCCAAGAACCGGCTCCAGAAGATGCCGGAGAACAGGCTCCAGAAGCTGCCCAAGAACCGGCTCCAGAAGATGCTCCAGAACAGGCTCCAGAGATGAAGAAGCGACAAGATGCACCAGAAGATGGTCAAGAGCAAGCACCAGAAGATGCCCAAGAACAGGCTCCAGAAGATGCCGGAGAACAGGCTCCAGAAGATGCTTCAGAACAAGCTCCAGAGATGAAGAAGCGACAAGAAGTTCCTGCCTCCACTACCATGGCACTAGCTCGACGACAAGCCGCTACTCCATCTTCCACTTACTAGTGGTGTCGTTTTTACCAGGAGTCTCGGTTAACTAGTCTGTAGTTTATTTTATATTTTAAAACCTTTTAAAGAAAACCTATCATCAAGATATTAAAATTCTTTGATTTTGTCCCCAACCACTACTGCCCATACTTTTTCAAACAGCCGCCCCACCACAGCTGGGCAATATTAATGTTTTCAGCTCAACTAAATTCAATAGTCATGTACAGTTAGGCCACTTGGAACTCCCTATCGGATATAAACTCAACAACTGCTGGTATACATATCTTCTCAAATTAAAAAAAAAAAAAAAAAAAAAAAAAAAAAAAAAAAATTAGACTAAATATATATATTAATGCCCAACAGGAAAAAAAAGGTCAGAAAAACGATTATCTCTAGATTTACTGTACTTGGCACATCATACCAGCGTTATCAAACCTACATATCAGCTATAGCGTGAATTTCCGCAATAAGGTGAGTACAAACTGAATCAACGGGAGTGGAGACCCATCTATAGCCGCAATAAATAAATAAAATTCCCTCTCCCTTCTCCGTAAGAATTGATCACCATCTCCACCCCGATATACTGTACTGTAGTGCTCACCGCTGACAACGTTGGAGCAACTGAGGGGTTACCGAATACGTTGCATCGCTTGATGGGAGGGGGACATCTGGGCAATGACGTCTCATCGGGAGGAGAAAAAAAGGGCCTTGCCTTCTCCATCGCGGGGATTTTTCTAGCTTTATAGTACTATACAGCTCACTTGCAGGCTTGGCCTGAAAAGTAAAATGCCGAAACTCGCCGTTCCGTTACAGTACACTGTATTGAAGCGGGGCACGCGCGCGCGCAATTTTTTTTTTTTTTCCTGCCCGGGGCTCCCAAGCCCAGTATCGTACTTGCAGGTGCGTGCGGGCCATGATCATTGGAGGGGTATGAACCCCTTGAATGCTGCTCGCGCTACAGACCAAAATCACCCGGTGCGTTTTTACAGTACGCTATTGGACTACCGTTCTTACAGTGCTGTACTGTACATAGCCAGTCAGCTGCATTTAAACAGCCGATGTACTGTAGTTTTTTTTTTTTTTTTTTTGTTTCGTTTTTTGGGTGCACTGTCTGTAATAAAATCTGACACGGAGTTTTCTTTCCCTTTTTCGACTTCTTTGTGTGTTATCACTGCGCGGCAATAAAAAAATTTTTCCTCAGTGTTTTTCTCTCACGCCAGATTTACTCGACAAGGATGGTGCCCACGCAAACGGCAGGCGACAAAATTAGCAGCTAGCCCGGTCCTGTACCGGTTAATAACAAAAAAAAAAAAAAAAAAAAACTTCCGATCTCTCTCTTTTTTTTTTTTTTTTTTAATTTTATTTCTTATCTCCACTTAGGCTTGCAAACTAAGGTTTCGTTGAGCTTGACTGATATAGGCAGTCTGGGCACGGGAGGGAATACACTCCCCTGAACTTTTTGACCAATTACTACACTCTCTTTCGCTACTTATGCTCGGCGTACAGTACTGGCTATTTTTCTTCTTCTCCAAAATGCCAAGACCTATATAAGCAAGACTGGAATTTTTCACTGCAGAGCTGCGGCGCTGGTACGGTACGCCAAAAGTGGCTCGCGAGGGCTTCTTTTTTTTTTTTTTTTTTTCTCCCCCGCACCGCTCGCACGCTGCATTTATAGGCTTGCCCAGTTTGGATGGATAAACTGAAACCGCGCCCGGCTGGCAGAAAAACAAGAAAAAAAAATATTCTAGACAAAAGGAAAAAGCAAGTTTTAGCGTATAAACAGATATCTTCTCTTACCTCACAGTATAGTACACTCTACAGTAGTCAAAAGGTTATTTGTCGCGGAGGGGGAACGGGCAACCTTTTTCTGCTTCTCCCACTCTGGCCAACCGCGGGGGGGGGGGCGGATCTCTTCTCTAATAAGCAGAGAAAAAAAAGCAAATTCCTGTTCGTTGGAGGATAAAAAGGAGGGAGTTCGCTCTTTACTGTATACAGTAATCGTTGGTAATTAAATTTATCTCTCCCCCTCCTCGTCTTCCCCTCCTCCTCGTATTCATAGTCCTCGACCGAATATGCAAAGGTACGACGATGACATTGAGCCTGCAAAGGGCTACATTCATGAAAACATTGACTATGCGACTGAAAAGGGCGAGCTTCACGAGGTTGAACAAGGGCGTGATTTGAAGAGAGACTTGAAGGCCCGTCACATTAGTATGATTGCTATTGGCGGTGCCCTAGGTACTGGTTTGCTGATTGGTACCGGTGAAGCATTGGTCAACGCTGGTCCTGCTGCTATTCTAATCTCCTACTCGTTTGTTGGGTTTATTGTGTTTTTGGTCATGTGTGCATTGGGTGAGATGGCAACCTACCTGCCTCTACCTGATGGGTTTTCTGGCTATGCCACACGGTTCTGCGACCCAGCACTAGGGTTCGCCGTGGGGTGGACCTATTGGATCAAGTACATTTTTGTCACGCCAAACCAACTCACCGCAGGCGCTCTGGTTATTCAATACTGGGTCGATCGTGATACTATCAACCCTGGTGTTTGGATCACTGTTATTCTGGTCATTATCCTGCTGATCAATTTGGTTGGTGTAAAGTTTTTTGGCGAGTTTGAGTTTTGGCTGTCTTCGTTCAAGATTCTTGTGGCACTGATGCTAATTCTCCTATGCTTCATTATTGCCCTAGGTGGTGGCCCAGATCATGATCGACGTGGGTTCCGATACTGGCAAGACCCTGGTGCATTCAAGGACTTTGAATCAAATGGGGTGCATATTCCAGGCGCCAAGGGCCGGTTCATGTCGTGGGTGTCGGTATTGGTCACCTCTGTGTTTGCCTACTCTGGTACCGAACTGGTGGGTGTGACCGTTGGTGAGGCTCAAAACCCTCGACGAAATATTCCACGAGCCATCAAGCTGACCTTTTACCGGATTGTGGTTTTTTATGTTATTTCCATTTTGTTTTTGGGCATGTGTGTTCCATACAATGACGAGAAATTGGTGTTTGCTGCCACTGACGCCGACACCTCTGCCTCTGCCTCTCCATTCGTGGTTGCCGTGCAAAACGCTGGTATTGAGGGCTTGCCACAGTTTTTGAACGCGGCAATCCTGGTGTTTGTGTTCTCGGCCGCCAATTCTGACTTGTACATTGCCACGCGAACTCTATACGGGTTGTCGGTCAATGGCAAGGCTCCTCGGTTCTTTTCCAAGACTACTCTAGGCAAGTGGAACACTGGTGTGCCATTCTACGCGCTGTTCTTTTCTGCCGCGTTTTGCTGCCTTGCCTACATGAATGTTTCCTCTGACTCTGCTGAAGTGTTTGGCTACTTTGTCAATATGGTGTCGATTCTGGGTTTGTTAACCTGGATTTCTATTCTAGTCACTCACATTGGGTTCATGAAGGCTTGCAAGGCTCAGGGGATTGACCGAAAGCGAGATTTGGTATGGAGCGCACCATTTGCTCCATATGGTACCTACTTTGCCCTTGGATTTTGCATCATTATCGCTTTGATCAAGAACTATACCGTCTTTATTGGTATAAATGGAGGAGATCAATCTGATGATTCTGTTGGTAAGTTTGACTATAAAAACTTCATCACTGGTTATATTGGCATACCTATTTATCTGACCCTGATCGTTGGGTACAAGTTGATTATGCGGCCACGACGGGTGCGACCTGCCGAAGCTGACATGATCTCGATGAAGGACGCGATTGACGAGGCGGAACGACTCTTTATCGAAAAGCAAGAAGCCGACCGGCTCGCCAACCCACCAGGTCCATGGAAGAAGATTTATGAGAATACCATTGGTATGCTCTTTTAAATCTTGCCTGGTAACTTGTAACGATTATAGTGTTGTGCTCCGCACTGATTTTGGGCACACGTACAGCAGCACGGCCGCTCGACAGGCTCCATGTTTTATTTAATGATTATATGCAATGAATGTAATGAGACTTGAAAAAAAAAATAATGTTTTCTTTTACAACTGTCTAATAATGCGACAGGATAAATTTTTATTGTCCGATGTATTTTTTTTTTCTCTAATCAGTCTTCCGTCTTCCGGGATCTCCCAACAGTGTTAAGCGCTATCTGTAGATCCCAGGTCAAAAATCTCGGGACTGATTTCTTATCAGTTGGGCCCTTTAATTTTTACTGGAACCATATTGTTAAAGGCTATAGACGGCGAAAAAATAAATTACTTGTTCCCATTTTGTAGCGAGTGCTTAATTTAACAACGTATGGTTTTTTTTTTTACGGGTCAGGCAAGTGGGCCAGGCAAGTGGGCTAGCTTTTCAAACTAAGACATCGTCGGGAATTGAGTCAGATATCGGGCAACCTGCTTGCAATCATGACGGGGGACCCAGGGCTGATACCTGTGGGTTTCTCATCGCGGGCCCATGTTGATGCCCATGGACCCCCCATTGCGATGGATTTCGGAACAATCTCATCGCCCGGGCCCCGCTGAGTGCGTCGTACGTTGCAACAAGCGCGTTAGCAGCACTGAAAAAAAAAAAAAAAATATGGAATAGGCTTACACTGTACGGGACTGTAATATTTCGGAGTTTAATGCTAGTACGGCTGAAAACAAAAATCGGGCAACGCGCGTTACTGTACCGCAAGACTTCGGCCAAAATTTCATTCGTGTTGAGTGCTACTGTAGGCCGGCGGTTGCATGCATTGCGAGCCGGCGGAATCGGCGCCTCAATCTGGGAAAAGTCCCGACGTCGGGCCCTGCGTAAATCGTGGTCTGGCCCTGGTGAGAGTTTTGCGCCGTTGGCTCCGCGGCTTTTTTACCGGGGGGTTGGGGGAGAGAGTTTATTTACGTATTAACATACTTTCAAAAGATTAATAAGAACTAGACCAGCGCCATCTTCAACATGCCATCCTCGACAACCGCAGCGATCTTGGAGCCAATGTTTAGGCCAAATCCCTCGCTCACCACAAAACTCATACCGGATGGTTTTTCAATATCAAGAATTTGGAACATGTTGGTCGAGACCATATCCAAAACATCGTTCCGCTGAAGCCCGGATAGCTCAGCAGCTAGGCCAGCTTTGAACCGAAGTGGAGTATCACTGAGCCCTAGTTTGACGCCAGCAGAAAAGAGGGTGTTTAAGTTAGATTGGTACCCCACACGGGACTCAAATTCGGTCAGAATCACCGGAATCTCTTCCACAGCCAGGTCATGAGCTAGTAAATGAGCATCACGACCGCCAAGGACTACAAACTCCGAGTTGTAAAGCCGTTTGTTCTCAATCAGTTTTTTGATTACCTTGACGTCGTGGGTCTCGATAATAGGCGCCAGAGTGAGGAACTCTCGCGACCCAGACACCACCGTTTTGTTAGCGAGCTCGGCTAGTTGGGGCATGATATACCCGCTTGTCATGTCCAGCCGGAACAGCGAGCCAAAATACCGTCGGCAGTCAGTTGAAAAACAAACCACTCGTCGGTTTTGAACTACAAGTTGGAACCGGTCTTGAGGTCGCACCACTCGACCGGCTGGATACGCCACATGTGACTCGACAATACCCGTGATTACAAAATCGGCAATATCCAAATGGGTCAGGTTCCGCTGGTCAAGTTTAGGCGGGGTGTACTCATCTGCAGCCACTTGGGACCGAGTTTGGTGGTGAGGTAGTTGGAGTTGTGGCTCCCCGTCAATATACACCTCCTCCGGTTTGGCACCTAGTTGCAACGGATGTCTATCCCACACCACAAAGTCAGCATCATACCCGGGCCGTAAAAACCCAACTCTGTCAATACCAAGGTTCTGAGCCATTCCTCCGGTGATCTCACCAAGCGCCTCTTCTACGGATTTCCCATAGTGGTAGTTTAACTGGGCCTGGAACAGCAGGTCCTTACCCCCAATCGACTCGTTGATGGGTTTTAACCCTCGGAAATAGTATACCAATGGTTGCAAACCTTCTTCCTCGGGGATTGGCCCGTTTAGAGACTTTATATCGTTTTTAAGCTTTTCGCACCACAGCTCTTGTGTCACCCAGAGGCGTTTGGCGCGGTGAAGTCGATCGTCTAGTCTCACCCAGTTTCGCTCCATCACTAACCGGTCGTTTTTATACGCGCTGCCATACCCATCCTTATGCACAATTTTCGTAGTCACTCCGTCTTGTTCCACTCCAAACGGATCAATCAACCCGGGGGTCACGTATTTCCCGTACAATCCGCCGTCAGCGCCGGTATGATCATTCCACAACACTACATCCCGGCTCCAGGGAGCTTTTTTCAGCCGGTCGATTTTCCCTTTCTTAACGTGAAGGTCTCTGATCCCGGCAAAACTGCCATTGCCGTCAATAACCCGCGCGTTTTTTAGGACAAACGTGTGATCGGTTTCATACTCAATCCTCGGGGACGGTTCATAGTCGCAAACCGCGCCAGTCTCTTTCAAATACTTTTCAACCGGGCTGGATCTATCCGCCATGAGTTTTTCCAGCAGTCCGGGCGGGAAAACCTGCCATGCAAGGACCACTACAATAACCAACACCAACCACGAGTCCGTCCAATGTTGCATTGCTTTGTCCCAACCCACTTCTCTCTCCCCGAAAACTTAGAAACACCACAAAAATGACTGTGTAAGCGCCGGAACCCTTCATACTCAAGAGAAGCAAAAAAAAAAAAAGAGATAGGCTAACCAAAATACAGTCCTCGAAGCTTTCGGCTGTTGGAAGAGTTGGAGAAGGGTGAAAAGGGACTAGGGTCCGAGTCGTGCTCGTTGGGGCTGGCCGATAGCGACGACATTACCATGACTTACTGGAACGGGACGATTTTGGGACCTCCACATTCGTCTCACGAGAACCGAATCTATGCATTAACGTTGGAGGCGGGCAAGGAGTACCCGGATAAACCGCCTAGTGTGAAGTTTACTTCAAAGATTAACATTCCGTGTGTTGATTCGACAACTGGTTATGTTGATCCAAAACTGGTGCCTTGCTTGGCGCAATGGAAGCGATCAAACACGATGGAAACGGTGCTGCTAGAACTGCGACGGTACGTTGAAGTTTGGGAGATGAAAAGAAGAATGCTAATAAATAAAATAGAGAGATGGCTACGGGGTCTAATCGAAAGCTTCCTCAGCCAGCCGAAGGATCCAACTTTTGAGTGGTTTCAACCAGCCGGCGTCTAAGTAGTTAGTACTTTTTTTTAAAAAATCGCATCCCAGTGATTATATTATATCTTACCCCTCTCTGACAAATTCCCGTACAAACGGGGTGCACTCCACATGATCGTCGACAACGTTGCACTGGTACTGTGCCAGGGACAGTTTTTCACCGCCTTTGGTGGTGTCGTGGCGGTTAGTAACCTTGATGGGTGGTGCCATTTTTAGAAACAAAATCGTTTCGTTTTCGGAACTGAAAAAGTGAATGACGACTTATTTACTTCCCAACGCACGCCCCCCCCCCCTTCTTCCGTCTCCTTCTTTTTTTTAATTTTTAATTATTTTTTTTTTCAGCGACTTCACATTAACTTCTAAATCACAAAACCCAAAAAGAGGACGAGAAAATAATGTACAAACGACCTGATGTCAAGCTGGCTTATGGAACCGCTGGGTTTCGAGACAAGGCGGATTTGCTGGACTCGACAATGTATCGAGTAGGGATGCTAGCGGCGACCCGATCCCGATATTTCAACGGCAAGATGATTGGGGTGATGGTCACTGCCTCGCACAACCCGCCTCAGGACAATGGGGTAAAGTTGATTGACCCAATGGGCCAAATGTTGGAGTCCGAGTGGGAGCCATACGCCACTAAACTTGCCAACACTGACGAGATTGACGAAGTGATTGATGAGATTAAAAAACAACACAAGATTGAAGATTCAAGCGAGGCGCTAGTGGCGATTGCGCGAGATTCGCGAGAGTCCGGCCCACGATTGGTCAAGGCCTTGAAGGACGGGTTGGAACGAGCCGGAGCCAAAGTCACTGACTATGGGGTTCTAACCACCCCACAATTGCATTACCTGGTTCGATGCGTCAACACGCTCAAAACCCCAAACAGCTATGGTGTTCCTACTGAGGAAGGATACTACAAGAAGCTTTCCATCGCGTTCCAAAAGATTGTCGACAATCCAGTGTCTATTACTGTTGATTGTGCGAATGGGGTTGGCGGGCCAAAGCTAGCCGAGATTTCCAAGCTTCTCAACGCCAACGTGGCGATTGCAAATGACAAGTGGACCGAGCCGGAGCTGCTAAACTCGGATTGCGGTGCGGATTACGTCAAGACGAACCAACGTCTGCCCCAGGGGGTGAATGTGGAGCACAACAAATTGTATGCTAGTTTTGACGGTGATGCGGACCGGATTGTGTTTTTTTATGTTGACGAACAAGATGGGTTTCATTTATTGGATGGTGATCGAATTGCTTCGTTGGTTGCCTCGTTTGTAGGGGAGTTGGTGAAGCAAACTGGGACCAAGCTGGAAATTGGCGTGGTGCAAACCGCGTATGCAAACGGCGCGTCCACTGATTACCTTACCCAAACTCTGGGCCTGCCAGTGGTGTGCACCAAAACTGGTGTCAAGCATTTGCACCATGCTGCGGAAAAGTTTGACATTGGCGTGTATTTCGAGGCTAATGGTCATGGCACCGTGTTGTTTGACGCCAATGCCATTCAAACTCTACAGGCTTTCCAGGTCACCTCCCCAGCCCAAAAGTCCGCGATCGACTCGCTATTGGCGCTGTCGGATTTGATCAACCAGACTGTAGGGGACTCAATCTCGGACATGTTGTTGGTGCTCGCCGTGTTGAGCCTAAAAAACTGGTCCCCAAGTGATTGGAACGCGTGCTACACTGACCTGCCAAACCGGCTGCTAAAGGCGGAAGTCACTGACCGGTCCATGTTTGTGGCCACTGACGCGGAACGGCAGTTGGAAAAGCCAGAGGGGTTACAGTACCAAATCACCGAGTTGGTACAAAAGTACTCTCAGGGGAGATCGTTTGTGCGGCCAAGTGGGACTGAAAACGTTGTGCGCGTCTACGCGGAAGCTGCCACTCGATCCCAAGCCGACGAACTAGCCATGAAGGTATCCAAGCTTGTGGAAAAGTATTAGTTTGTTTGTCTGCACACGTGTATTGTAAATGTTAAAATATATATATTAGTTTTCGTTAGTCCTGGCTGCGGGCGCTTGTCAGCCCAATTGGTTCGTCGTCCAGGGAGTATTCACGTGTATCAACCTCTGGCTCCTTCTTTTCAGTGGACAGGTTCTGAAGCACAAACTCGCTAGCTTGCGGACCATCCAGAATGTCCACATCCTCCTTGGGGATGATTAAATGCATGTAGTAGCCAACTACTGCGAATCCGACCAGTACGGCTGGGAAGGCGATGGCGGAAACGGCTTGTGACACGCCAACTTCCGCGCCAGCGCCAATCAACCCTAACGCGACAAAGATGTACAAACTGGTCTTTTTCACGTTGACCAGTGGATTCTCGGGGTCGGTTAGCCGTCGGTCGTTGAAGATGAACAGCAACCGGTCGGTGATGGTATTATTCATCAACCCGCCAATCCCCATGATCCAAAACTGACCGGATAATACGGCTTGAGGGATACAATGCAACATGACTAGTAATGGGCCAGACATCGTGCCTAACATCATCAGACCGTGGCCAACGTTTGACACCCGTTGTTCAACCACCTCGGCAATATACTTTTCCGACTTGCGACCGTGGCCTCGGGTTTTGATGACGCATAGTGACTCGGTGTGCAAGGGGGATTGCGGGATCAGCCCGCAAATCGCGGGTAGGCCCAAAATCCCACACAACCCCGTGCTGATTGCCAGCAATGCAGTCTCATAGTGGAACATTGATGGCTTTTTCACTGGGAAAGAGAGCGCCATTAGCGCGGAAACGTTGTGGTCAAACACGTAAAGAATGGTCAATAGAATCCCAAACGGGAGGGCGAGGAACACATCGCCCACGGGAATCTGCCAAAACTTGATAAACCACCCGTCGCGAATCGTTGTATCAGTTGGGTGGAAGGCCCGGCTAGTGGGTAGAGTCATTAAATCTGTAGACCCTAGTCGGTGGCCAAAGTGGACAAACCCGGAAAAAAACACCACGCAGAGTGGAGTACCATAATCAGCAAAGAGTTTGCGCACGGCGCCGTTAAACAAGCTGGATCGGTTGCCGATTAGAAAGACCAGGAACCCAAAGATGATCATTAGCAGTGCAACAACCACAGATAGATACCCACCGGCTATTGACTCGTCAAACTGTCGGGTTAAAATCTGGATGCCCTTTTCAATATAAATAATGCAGATGAAAAAGCCAAAAATGTCGCAGCTGAACTGAGTCACAAACTTCAATGCGTTGACCCAGTTGAATACAGCCACGACCATCATCAAAACCATCGACCACAGGCATACCCAAGCCATAAACGGGAAATATGGGATGCCTCTGGGGTGGACAATCTCGTATGTAACCGAGTAGAAAATGCAAGTGGGGCCAGTGACGGAGGAGATCACCAGCGAGTGGCCTAGCAGACCAAACATGACCGCGCCGATCGCCGCCGCTAGCAGAACCTCGTTGACCCCAAACACGTTATCGGTGGTTTGGAACAGATCCAAGGCAAATGCGATAGCCGGGAGAAGGTTGCAAAAGTACATGAAGATTGTGGCGGGGACTACTCTGTAGTTCCATCCGTCTTTCCAATCCGACATGTAAAACGGAGCTCTGGCTTTGAGGTCTTGTATAATACCCCGGCAGGGGCGTTTGAAGGGGTTGAATTTTCTCATTTTGTTGCTTGGGGCAATCTGGTCATGCCCGATGCTGGGGGGAGGATAACAGTGGGTATTTGTAAATTTATAAATGCAGGGCGTGAGAGAGACAAGAAAGAAAAGGTCTTTCTGGTTGATTTTTTTTTTTCCCGCAAAAAAAAAAAAAAAAAAAAAAAAAAAAAAAAAGTGGCCCTCTGCTATCGCAACGGCGCGGCCCGCCCGTCGCCCAACCAAACGCAACCGTGCTTTCCACCTGTTAAAACACAAAAATACTGCATGTTCATCAACTACACGCCCGGCATTTGAACTGATCCATTGAAAGACTGTCTGAGTCTCGGCATTTGTCGGAATGGCATTTTTTTTTTATCAAAATGTCACCTCAAATATTATCTACAGTATGATCAATTTCACTGTCGCCTCTCGCCATTCTATGGGCGTTAATTATTGACAACACTAGATGCCCATTGGTTAGATGCTGTCATAAACCTGGCGTATTTAGAAGGTCTATGAAAAAAGTAGTAGCAACTGCACATGTCAAGGAGGTTTACAGTAAAATTACAGAACTTCAAAACCCGGCAGTGTTGGTCCTCAGTGAATACCGGAAAGGTCACTTTCCGCGATTGCAATTATGAGACAACATACAGCATTGACTTTGAAAATTTATCATCTCTCTGATAGTGATCAGAAGGTCTGGTCATTTGGAAATGTAAATCACGGAACCCCGATGTGTAAATCGGAGGTCCGACATTCTCACCAATGTTTTTTTTTTTTTTAAAAATACTTTTTAAATACTCTAAAGCATCAACCAATCACCGCATTAACTCAGTTCAAACAAAAACAGTAATCGAATGAGAGATTTCACCGACAGCGATGTGCTGATACCTGTAGGGCTGCTAACTGGCGGGTTTCTATCCTCGTTTTACATATACCGATCGTTTTTGCGACGCATACCAAACTCCCGACGGGTGCCAGAGTCGTTTTATAAACGGCGAACAATGTTAGGCAGGGTGACGAGTGTTGGCGACGCGGATAATTTCCACGTTTATCACACCCCTGGTGGGGTGTTTGCAGGGTGGGGGTGGCTACGGCATGTGCCGAAACAGCGCAAAGAGTTGAAGGACCAGACGATCCACGTTCGGTTATGCGGCGTGGACGCTCCAGAGGGTGCGCATTTTGGGAAACCGGCACAAAAATGGTCTGGAGAGGCGTTAACCTGGCTACGCGACAAGGTTTTGCACAAAAAGGTGCGAGTGTTACCACTAGCCCCAGATCAATACTCACGAACGGTCGGGGAGGTCAAGATCTGGACGTTGATGGGCCGCAAAAACATTAGCAAGGAGATGCTCAAAGCGGGCTGGGCGGTGGTATACGAAGCACAGGGGGATTATAACGGCAACGAGGAGTTGTTCAAGAAGATTGAGGCCAAGGCGCAGAAAAAACGGATGGGCATGTTCCAGGACAAGCACATTACAACCCCTGGAGAGTACAAGCGACAACACAAGACATGACATGACATGACACACACAAACATTGTAATAATAGTAATAGAAAAAAAAGTAGTCTAGCATCTCAGGTTTATACCCTTGCGTTTTTCCGTCTCTCTAAACTCAAACATGGCTTGAGCACCCACAAACAGGCACATTGTAGAGACAATGATATATTTCAGCCCGTCGGCGGTGTAGACCATATCTTGCAGCATCATTTTCATGCCGTCAAGATGCACGCAAAACCCAATCAAATTGGCAATCATCATCATCCAAATGTTGACCACGGCGCCGACGGCGCAGATATGCCGGTACATTGGGTGGTTTCGCAGTGGTTTGAACAATGCAGTAGCTACAAGCTCTGGGATGATAAAGATCACCACGAGCCAACCCCAAAACAGCAGGTAGAGCTTAATATCGTGCCAGACGGCGACAAACGTAAACACCATCAGGTTGTTAATAATTGGCCGAGAGTTGCCACCTAATGGCACGTAAATGTATCGCACAACCCATCGATTGTAGCTTCGGTGCCAGGAGCGCCAAAACGACAGCGCGCTGTAGTTGTTGCACACACATCTCAGCATGTTCTCTGGCGGGTCAATCTCGTCAATCAGCGACCACAACCGGAAAAACCGCCAAATCAGCAGCAGTTTTAACCAAATCACGCACAAGTTAAACAAGGCGATCATTGAGATTTGGAACGGAGAGTCGCCATCCCAGGCGCGAGTTTTGGAAATGGCCACCACATTAGTCGCGTGGAGAATAAACTCCATGGTTGCCAAGCAAAACAGGAAACGGACGCCATACGCGATAGTGCGGCTGGAATTTTTGGCCGACGCGAGCGGCTTTACACTTTGCCGCACAAAATCGTTAAACGTCAAAATCGGTCCAGCCATGTACAACGGCGAGTAGATACAGTAAGCAATATACTGCTTGAAATTGTACATTGGCACTGGCAGGTGGGTCTCAATCCGCTCCTTTTCCGTCACTGGCTCTTTTTCGCCAATTCCGTTAGTTAGCGCTTTGGAGTAGTCCACGTTGAAGGAGATCATTCGAAGCATGGAAAAGTTAAAGGTGACATCCCACCTGCTCATTAGCCCCGCGTATTGATCTAGCATTGGCAGGCCAATCCACCCGAATTTGTACCCATCTGCCAGCTCGTTTGCAAATAAAATGCCAATCCCAAACCCCCACGTCACCCAGATATTGTCTAGCCGGCTGATACGGTAGTTTGCGCCAAAAATGGCCAGGATTTTGATAACGCTGGTTCCGTGGAGCAGGCACAAAAAGCCTATCCCAAAGATGATGTTGAAATCAACGCGTCCAATCCCTAGCTTTGCAGCACCCCTTTTCAGTGCAAAGTGGGAGAATACCACCATCAGTAGATATAATGCGTTATCACGGAACCCTGCGTATTGATCATCCGAATTGTCGACCATGATCCCAAACAGCCCTGGTTGGAGTAAATCTTCAAACTTGGCGTAGTTCTCTGGTTTCCAGCTAGCATCAATCGCCGCTTTGAACATCATTGGCACTGCAAACGCAAAAATCACCCCGTAGATGTAAAACTCGACAGTGTTCCAGCGTTTGGGCCCGGCAGACTCCTGGACGTGTTTTTTCTCCTCTGCCAGACGCGTGTCCAACGTTTCGACCGAGAATATCGACATTACTTAAACTGAGGGGCTAAAAAAAAGAAAGCGAAAAAAGTGTGCGTGGTCAAAAAGGGGGAAGAAGAAAAGATCTCCGAGACGTTTTTTCTTCGAAACGACAATTGGGAGGGAGTAAACTGACAAATTTTTTTTTTCCCTCTCCACAATCTCATCACTCATCAAATAATAGATCAAGAATGGAAAGAAGACCAAACCCACCAGGCTGGACGCAGCCGAAAGCGCCGTATAATCCCTACGATCCAACTGATTTGCGGCCTCCAGAGGGGTACCCATCCGAGCACAAAACACCAGGTGCAGCGCGAACTTGGTCATTGTCGCCAAAAGAGCCCAGCAATTGGGCCACGGTTCGGCAGTCAATGAAGAAAATGTCCTACACGCCTCGACCATACTCACAGCTCTACCCTGGTTGCTATAAAGTGCTGAGACGGACCAAGCATAACCCGTTTGAAAAGGGGGTCCGATATTCATCAATGATTATGGGTACCACGCTGGTGCTGTTTGGGGTGTTTTTCTACCGGTGGAACGAAGGATACGATCACGTGTTTAGCGCTCCATACCGATGGCAGCTGGGTCTTCGCGACAAGTGGTTTGGCAACTTGTCCGAGAGCCAGAAGGAGGATCTGGAGGGTCGCCAGCGAGGGTTCAACAAACCGGCCAAGCAACACGCCACCGAGGAGCTGTACATGGCGCCAAAACCAGAGTCCGAGTCCGAGTCGACTATGCAGCGGCCAATGCGGAACCATGTTATCGAGGCGGAGCGGATCCGTCAGGAACGGGAAGAAGCGATTCTCCGGGCTGTGGATATCGCCGAGAAGCAGCTTAAGCGAAAGTAGATTTGATTTGTACTGTACATATAACGAAATATTTTGCATGCGGCGGGGTTAGTCGGACCTCCGACCTTCCGCCAATAACCCTCCCAGACACATTTTTTCTTTTTAGTCTTCCGGGAGAACAAGACACAAACAAGACACAAAGAATGTATGTTCCGTTTCTAGGCAGGCTGAGGATAGTGGAGTGGCCAGTGTTGTTCCTGTCGCTTATCCTAGTCGGAGTGGAGAACTTGCTCTCATGGATCACGTTTTTCCTGCCGGACCGGGTGATCCAGCTGTGTTATTTGATTGCCAGCCAACTGCTTCCGGTACAAGAGACACATGATGAGTTTACTCGGTTAGTGAAGCAGATACAAAGCGCGTCGGGGTTTGTCCATTTGTGCGAGATTTTTGGATACAACGCTGAGGAGCATATTGTCAAGACCTCCGACGGGTACCTTCTGGGGGTGCATCGAATCAAGCCCGCTAAACCGACCCATCGGGTGGTTTACCTCCATCACGGGTTGCTAATGAACAGCGAAATTTGGGTAACTAATATCGACCCGAAGCAGTCGCTCGCGTTTAAACTTGCCGATGAAGGGTGGGATGTGTGGCTGGGGAATAACCGAGGCAATAAATACTCAAAAAAGCATATCCATCTCCACCCTACTCAGGAACAGTTTTGGAATTTTAGTATAGACGACTTTGCCATGTTTGACATTCCCGACTCGATTGACTATATTTTGGACGTTACTGCCAAGTCCAATTTGGCGTATGTGGGGTTCTCGCAGGGATCGGCCCAGGCGTTTGCCGCGCTGTCAATCAACCCGGAGCTTAATCGCAAAGTATCATTGTTTGTAGCGCTGGCGCCGGCAATGGCGCCACCAGGGCTCAACAACCGGGTGGTTGATACACTAACAAAAGCCACTCCACAGCTGCTCTACCTGGCGTTTGGCAAAAAGCAGATTTTGGCGAGCACCACGTTTTGGCAGAGCATCATGTACCCGCCCTTGTTTGTCAGAGTGATTGATACATCATTAACGTTCTTGTTCAATTGGACGGGTAAAAACATTACCCGTGCGCAGAAAATCGCGTCATATGCTCACTTGTACTCTTATACCAGCGTCAAGTCTGTGGTGCACTGGTTTCAGATTATGCGCGCTCAGTCCTTCAACATGTTTGACGATGATATCCAGATCATGAACCAGCAGTTTTATAAAGTGGCGCCGTTCCCAACCCGCAACATTTCCACCCCTGTTGTGATGGTGTATGGCAAATCCGACTCGCTGGTTGACATCAAGGTGATGCTGAGGGAGCTTCCGGAAAACACTGCGTGTGTGGGGATCCCCAATCACGAACATTTAGACATGATATGGGGCCGAGATGTCAAGCGGCTTGTTCTTCCATATGTACTAGCCGCTTTAGAAAAGGCTTTTTGATCATTCAGTCGTTGCAATTTATTTTTTATTTTTTTTCTTTTCTTTTTGTATATACGCGCCGCACGCGCCGAAGCGTCATTATGTAAGCGATGCACGATAGCGCGGCAATAAATAGGAAAAAACTAATAAACAGAGCTACAATTTGGAAGACTCGTGCAAACTCAGCTGAATCATGATGGCAGCGGCTTGGGCCATCTCCTCCTCGTCTTCCTCCTCCAAGTAGCAGCGAACCAGCACTGGAATTTGGTGGAAATAATCGGCCATGACATCACTCCCTTCGTATGAGTAAGCGGCACTAGTGTAGTGGTCCTTGCCAAGGTACTCGGCGACCAGCGCGTTTGGGCTAAACAAGTGGTTGTTGGTGATGTTGGCAATGCTGCCGACTAGAACCGCGTCAAGTTGGCCATTCGGGGTCGGCAGCATCCCGCCGAACAGCAAGTACGGCCCAAATGCCACAATGAACCGCCGGTGCGCCCGTGGCAGCTGAGTGGCAAAGTCTCCGTGGGCAAAGATCAGCTGCGCCAGCGCGTTGGTCACCACAGAGACAAGCCCGTTCTTGGAGGAATGGGAGATGCCCTGGATCCGTTGGATATCGTCAAACATTGCTGGAATTAGCCCCATGCTACTGTATGGCGTGACTGAAAACTCGCCAAAGCAATGCGATTGTGGAGCGTCCTCAATCAGCGACACAAAGTACTTGAAGCCGAATCCAGAAGCCATCTTGATGCTGGTGGATTCCAAGTACCCGTGTGGGTCTTGAGATGGCAGGATAAAAGTTACCTGCTCAGGGAAAACAAGCGATTGTCGACTGTTAGTGGATGGTTGGTAAGAGCTCATGATCAGTGTTTTTGAGTGTAAAGGCGATGATTTGGAGAAACAACAAACCGAACTATTGGACGATATACTAGCCTTTTTATAGTCTCTTTTTTTCCCCGGGGGGCTCATGATCAAGAGCTCAAGAACGGGCAATGACGACATTTCAAAGTTGATTGCTTCTATTAATTGAAACGATGTGTGGAGAAATAGATGAACGCTCTGCTGCAACATTGACTTCCACGGTTTGGACTTGTTTTCCGAACTAGCAGGGATGTTTTTCTTTGGCAGTTTATAAATTTGCCTTCCGTGAAAACCCGTAAGACCCGAGATAGTCACAGCGTTTGTTTCCATGCATGCAGCGACGCGGGGACCTAAATCTGGTAACAAATCTCTTCTTGACGTCGTAGTATAATCACCCAGGGTTGGGGCTCACTAAACAGTGCCTGTAGAAAAATCGGTGCAAAATCTGGTTGAATTTTTTTCTCTCAGGCTCGAGAATCGCCAAGCTCAAAACTCAGAAAGTCACACGACAGGGTGATCATGGCCCAACTAACAGGAATAAAATAAAAAAAAAGCTGAGTATGCATCCGATCGGGTACACGTCCGTGGGTGGGTAAAAAACGGGTTGCAAGTGACAAGCTCCCGGACGTACGACGTCAAGAGAAACAATTAACCCCGGCTACACTCCTTTCTTGTGCAGCGATTGCGCGTAATTACTGGTGATATCACATTTGATGGGTGTTTGATTACCCCCTGGCGGTTGTTGCCCCCATGCCACCACGCCAGGATGAGGAGCAACGCTAATGCAAGTCAGGTGCGTCATATGGATCTAGGGTAGTGATATATAGCGCACCCGCATATGGCCATGGGAATTGGCAAAAATAATTTTTGTTTATTGGTTTTGGCTGCATCGCTGAGCGAAATAGTTTACAGGTAGACGACTAGTTGGAACCTCAAATCCAGTTATGGGCTGTTTGGAGGAGCTAAAGCGAAAATATAAAAAACAAAAAAATAAAAAGTGCTCTCGTGCAGGTCCCCAAATCGGGACAGGTGCGCCACAAAATCATTTTTTTATCATCCGGGTTTGAATTGGACACAATCAATGGCTGTTAGTTTAGAGCTATAGATACTCACGTTCTGAAGGAGTTATAAAGGCGGATAGGGTCAGTTCGGTTATACTGATAGTTAAGCGCGTGTCGGGTGGTCGGTCGGTGCGGCGCACCACAGCGAGTAGCGAAAAAAAAAAAAATGACGCCGCAGAAAACGGCCAACACCAGTTTGCACAAGAGAACAGAACGCAAATACAAAAAAAAAAAAAAAGAGCGAGACCAGTTTGACCCTGTTTTTATTTAGGTCTGTTCTCCTCACGAATTAGTATCTTTGTCTTTTGAATAAACGCGGAAGAAAAAGGGTGGGTACACTTGTGCCGTGGCCAAACCGGTTCAACCAATCGCAACCATGTCCATCCTGGGCTCAAGACTAAGAACCGGACAGCTTTGAAACACGAGAAAACCCTTGTCCTCTCCAACCATATATTATTTAGCTAGCTAGCTTGGTTATAAAGAAAAAAAAAGAAAAAAACCTGAATTGGGTGGTAACTTGTAGACGCGACAGTTTGACGCAGCATTTGTAATGTTGCATAACGCCTGTATCTGAAACGGGAAAGCCGGTTGTGCTTGGTATATAAAATAAGCGCTGGAGAGTTGGCGCGTCACTGCAGTTGATACTTTCTCAAGCTTGTTATGCACCCATCTATATCCACCTACAGCCAAACTCGCCCAGGTATCTGCTCTATACAAGCTTATGACGCGCAGATAGACGAGAATTTCAAGTTGCACGCACCGTAGTGTACGTGCTGAGAGTTTGGTGCTTATAGGCTGCATTGAGCCGCACGCTGATTACATAGCGTTAGCATGTATCACCACAAATCTAGCGGTGCCACAAAAAAGAAAAAATCACAAAAATAAAACAACTTCAACTTAATGCTCAAGCCCTTTGTGTGGATCATTGGAGAGAGTGAGATTAGTTGATTGTTCTAATGGTCAGGTATGAAGGATGGGGCGCGGGGGCCCCCAATATTCCCAATTATGAAAGCACAAGATATTTTTTTTTTTTTTTTTTCACCACCCGACAATTTTCCGGTTTTTTGGAACGACAATGGCCACATTCACAGAGATCGTGCCCGAGCAGTACCTCGGCAACGTCCATCAATCGCTGATCGAGTTCCAAGGCGTCAAGATGCTTGTTGGGCTGGGATGGGACAGCAAAATGGAGATGAGTCTGGACCATTTGATCAAAATCGCCCCAGAGATTGATGCCATTTTGCTCACCCACGCGACAATGTCCCACATTGGGGCCTACGCCCAGGTCGCAAAAGAGTTTGAACACGTCCCAGTGTTTTCCACGCTCCCTGTGCAAAACCTGGGCCGAATGGTCACTTTGGATGCTTACCGAGGCGCGGGCAAACTTGGCCCGCTCGACGATGCAGATATCACCGTTCAGGATGTGGAGGCGGCATTCGATAAGGTGCTCCAGCTAAAGTATTCCGAGCAGAGGGTGCTCAATGGCAAGCTGGAGGGTATCACTATCACTGCATACAACGCTGGTCACACTCTGGGGGGTACGATTTGGAAAATTCAAAAGGATCACGAGGATATAGTCTATGCCGTGGATTGGAACCACTCCAAAGACTCGCATTTGAACGGCGCGTTTATGCAAAACGGGAGCTTGATTGACGCGCTGAGTAAACCGTCAGTGCTGGTGTGTGGCAGCAACACTGGCCAGGGCGTGGCGCTGTCCAAACGTCAACAACGGCTGTTTGATAATATTAAAGAAACAATTCACAACAATGGTACCGTGCTGATCCCCACCTCACAAGCCAGAGTGCTAGAACTGGTCCATATTTTGGAGCGGTTCTGGAGCACGGAAAAGATGCAAGTGCCGTTGGTGCTGTTATCGCACGTGGGGCGCCGAACAATGTCCTACGCGTCGTCCATGCTCGAGTGGATGTCGGGCTCAATCATCAGCGACTGGGAGACACAAAACAACTCCCCGTTTGATACCAAGCATTTAAAAACTGTGAATAATATCTCCGAGCTGAACCGGATGGACGGGCCAAAAGTGGTGCTGGCTACTAGTGAAGCGCTGGAGGGGTTTTCCAAACTCGAGTTTCGGGAGATTTGCGCCAATGACTCGTCAATGGTGGTTCTAACCGAGCTTTCTTCCGCCCACGCCACATTAACTGATAAACTGTACCAGCTGTGGCAGACAGAGCAAGGGAGCCAGGGCGCGGCGGCACTGACCACGAAGATTGCCCTCCGTTACCCAGTGGAAACTCCACTAGAAGGCTCCGACTTGGAAAACTTCAAAAAGCACATCAAGGAGCTCAAAGCAGCCACTCAATTGTTACAGGCTCAGCAACATCGAAGCGAGAAGGTGCTGGAAAATAATGAGCAGCCGGTATCTGAGGACGAGGATGATGATGACGACGATTTTGAAAACCAAGAGGCGGCTTTGGAGATGGATGTGCTGCTGATGGACAATAATGTATATGATTACGACGTGCGAAGTGATGACAAACCGCCCCGCATGTTCCCATACTCATTGAAGCGAAAACGAGTGGATGATTATGGGGAGACGATCCGAGCTGAGGACTACATGCGGGCTAATGAAAAGCAGGTTGATCAGCAGCAGCAACAACAACAACAACAAATGTCAGCGTCCGAGACCAAGATTGGCGAGAAGCGGACCTGGGGCGGGTACGACAAGGAGACTCACCGGCTGGATGTCATGTCCGATAGCAAGGACATTATTCCGTGCAAGATGGAGTGGGCGGGCGGGGAAATTAAAGTTTTGTGCAAGGTTGATTATATTGACTTTGAAGGGTTGAGCGATGAGCGGTCCTTGTCCCAGGTTGTAAACAATGTGCAACCAAAAAAGCTAATTCTTGTTGGAGAGATGAATCAAACAGAGTTTGAGTGCGAGGCGGAAATTGCCACTTCATTTGACGCAATCAACGCGGGCATCAACTCGTACGCGTACTCGGTCAAGGTTTCGGGAGACTTGGAGAAATTACTAAAATGGCAGCGAATCTTGGGCGATTACCAGGTTGCTCACGTTTCTGGCCAGTTAATTATCAATCAAGATGAGACCAAACAAAATGAGCTAATACCGACTGATTACCCGGTACGCGCCAATCAGCTCCTGGTCGGGGATATCAAGCTCGCCGAGCTCCGACGAAAGCTGATAACAAAGGGTCATCGCGCTGAATACAAGGCTGAGGGTATTCTGGTTTGCGATGATAAGGTGGCTATCCGCAAATTAGATGAGGGGCGGCTCGAAATTGAGGGAGGTGTGGGGGACGAGTTTTATGAAACAAAGTCCGTGGTTCGCCAATTGCTAGCCTTGGTATAATATATGTATATATAAACTTCTCTATCCCTCCTCTCCCGTAAACTTGGAAAGACCTTTTCATCCGAATTTTTTTTTTTTTTTTTATTTTGAAAGGAAAAAAGAAAAGATATAATGCACGTTAAAAAGTTGATTGTCGCGCCTTTGATGCTTACCGCCGTCAGCGCCCAACTGGGGATGATTGTGAACCAGGTTACCAAGCAAGCGGTCAAGATGGCGGCTCAGTACCACAAGCCGAATATTAATGAGCAGCAAGCGTCGAGCGAATTGAGCCATATGATTAGCGTGCCGATTAATTATCCTGCATTTAAGCAGTTGATGAATAAGGGTGTGCAGGCGTTTATGCGTGGACAGACTGACGATGCCGCGGTGGCTTCGTTGCTGAATGAGGGTATCAAGGCGTATGGCGAGTTTAGCAAGGGCCCACAATTTGCTCCTTATTCGCAGTACATTAAGCAACATGTCAATGACTTTGATGTGAGCAAGGCTGAGAATGAAATTTATAGCAAGATGGCGCCGTATACCAATCGAATTGAGGGCCCAATGAACTCGTTTTTGGCGGACCCGAATGGCAAGAAGATGGCGGCTACTGCCGTTTCTTTTGCGGAGCACGTTGCCTCGGACTTTGGCGTGCAAGCCTACTTGACTGACTCTCCGCAGTGGAAGAAGTATGCTGGCAAGCTCAAGGCCAAGAAGGCTTAGGTTATATATTTCTCCAGATAAACACTTTTCTATCGCTTATTACGTTATTATATTTGTTGCCTCCTATGAAATGTTTCCCTAGTGTTTTTTGTCGATTGGATAGCCATATGAATCTTTTTCCATTGGAGGAGGAGGAGGAGGAGGACCCGGTGGGGGTGCAAACCCAGGAGGTGGTCCTGGCGGTGGTGCATAGTTGTCATAGGATGGGGTTTCGGAAAACCCAGGCGGCGGACCTGGTGGAGGGCCAAAATTGTTCACATCTACTGGTTCTGGTTCATGGTGGTGCTGGTGCTGTTGGGCTGGGCCGTACTTGAAGTTTTTAAACTTGACGTCAAACCCCACTGCGCCATACACACCGACCGCAGCAAACACATCCGTCTCGCCATTTAGACCCTCAATAGTGCCGTCTTGACACCCCCGATGGGTGTCGACCCCGCGTGTTCCATTGTACAGCGAAAACTCCTCCTTACCTGTGGACCGGTTGATGTAAAAGCTACCTCGGGCGTAATCAACCCCCACGCCAATAACCTCGCCTTGCTGGAATGGAACGGTAAAGTCCTTGCCGCTTAGCGAGTCGTTGATATACTTTCGCCCATCGTCGGAATGCACCGCCACGGATCCGCGATGCCACCCGGGTAGACGGAAGGGAGGGTATGGCAGGCAGCAGAACCCTAGTGCAATTGCCGCGTCGTTTGGGTGGGGCAATGAGGTGATTGTAACCTCATAATACGGGATTACCTGGCCAGTTGACATTGGAGTATGAACAGGGATATCGCTCACCAGCAACGAATCTTTGGTGCCCCGTTTTGACCGAATGTACATTGACCCATCCCGCTGCTGAACCTCACCTTTAAATCGTCGTGCGGAAGACATTTTGCTAGTCTTTGGCACGCCACAGGACGGAGGGGTGACTAACGAGATGGAACCCTGAGCAGCACGTTGGGCTTGGGCTGGGTCCAACCCCCTTGCAGGGTACAGCGCATTTTGTTTGCAAAATTCATCGCCCAAATCGCACTCGTCATCACCCGAATTTGAGAACAGCGCTTGGAAATGGGAGGTTTCCGGTGGCGCATACGACGGCGGCGCGTAGCTATGATTGATCTCCTCAAACGCTGGAGGAGCAGCCTCCCATTGCTGTTGATCAGCTTGTGATTCTTTTTGCTTGTCTTTTCGTTTAAACCACATGGGGAGGGTCAATGTTGTGAAGGCAGGTTTGTGGCGCGTGCGCAATGTTGAGAACACAGCCATACCCAACGTCGTTTCCGGAACAGTACACCGACGGTTGGTGTGGGTGCCACGCCACATCGCGCAACACCACAGCTTTCCCATCCACCACTTCAGCTCTCTCTCCGTTCAAATGCCAAATATATAGCTTGCCGTCTGCGGAGCCAGAGTAGATGTACTGCTTGGATGTGTACTCTGGGCTAAAGTAGCATCGGATCAGTGTCCGAGCTACTGCGTGCCCGCCATATGTCATCACACTACAATCATTAGGGTGTTTACGCAAGCGAGGTCCATGGTAATTGTCCCATCGGTAGTCGTAGCCGGTAGCGTAGTCGCCGTGGAACATCTCGGCAAAGTCCGCCGACATTGCCTTTCTCATGTCCCAGAGTTTAAGGCATTGGTCTTTGCCATTGGTGATAAAGTACTTGCCGTCTTTTCGCGAGTCAAGCCCGGTAATGCCTTCAGTGTGGCCTAGGAACACCCCAGCGCGTTCCGCTTGCCGAGTATCCCACAGTATAACCTGGTTGTCATCACTTCCGGATAAAATCAGGTTTGGACTGTCATCCACAAACGTGACACAATTCACATCGTCTTCAACCTCGCCAATAACCGAATTAGTACCAGCGATGGCAGCGTCGAAATGTAGCACCCGAACAGTCCCATCACCCATCCCGGCCGCGATCCGTGTATCATCGGCGCTAAACTCTAGTGAGAAAATGGACCCGTATGATCCAAAATGCAGGCTGGATCGAGACTTGTCGTGTAGATTTATAAGTGTCGCATCCGGGCTCATTGAGCTGAACGCCAGGTACTTGTTGTCACTAGTCATTGCGCCATCTGTCAGGGTCCACTGCCCAGGCGTGACTAGATTATGAGCGGAAATCAGCTCCGGTTCGTAAACATTCGCGGTAGAATACACGCGCATCACCAAATCTTTACAACCGCTCCAATACAACAGACCATCCTGGCTGAATTGGCCCGCGTATCCAGTGTCTTCGAGTTTAATTTTGCCGACTTTTTGGCTGGGCACGTACCGATGCATGATTTTGGGCCGCACACCATTGATTAAGCGCTCGCGTAATAGTGGCGCTGCAAACGAGTGGTTGTCTACAAAACCAAACTCTCCCCGGTCTATTCGCTTTATAATCTCGGGTTTTTGCTCCTCGGTCCGCATGTGTACAGCATCGCTCACGTCCATTTCAATCTCAAGCAGATCTTCGTCGTCATCCTCCGCCTCCCACATGCTATCGTCTTCTTCTTCACTGCTCATTGCTTGTCTTGTTATCCTTTCGTAGTGCGTAGAAAAGTTGGGAGGTACAGCTAACTAAGCACAGATACAGATAGATATCGGGAGCCGCCTGAAACACTCCGTTCCGATTCGGATTTTTTTTTTTTTTTTTTTTTTTTTTGTTTTTAACCAACACTCATTTTCACCAATCTGGCGCAATAAGTGATTTTCGGTTGAATCAAGTACCCAGGACCACAGCTTTTGCACCTGCGGTCACCTGCGATCAAAGGACGAGACCAGTGAAAATGATAGTAACTAGGAAATTTTCAATCTTCTCTCAGCTTAATACCATCCTCGTCCAGTTTCCGGCACGATCTCAACTGGCACAGACTAATAGGCTTTTAAAACCCGTCAGGTTTATAGTAAACTTCCAGTTTCCTTTCAAGAATATTAAGATGTAATGGTCAGAGAGAAGCGATTGTTTTCTGGCGCTTGGATTTTATATAGTGCGCGTGGAGCGTGCGCGCGCGTCCTCGTCTCTCTCGCCCATGTGCACCTGTAGTCCATGCTGCAATTTTCTAGTTCACTCGATTACCAAGCTTGGCCCAAATCCCTGTAAAACTAGTTCCCAACTCTCACCCAATGCCATCATCCTTATTGAGCGACAGTAAGGATATAAGAACAGATTACCAGAGGAGATTATCGTGCCGGTTTTTACATCGTCTTGGGTAGTAAATCGTATGAAGATGAATAGGCAGCTTCCGATTAAACTAATGACCTCTACCCGGTTCATTAATATCATCAAGAGTTATAACAGGCCATTTATTACAATACCCAGGTTAATTTCGTTAGCTCATTTAATATATACAGTATAAAAACAGTCTCTCGGTGCCTACACAAATCGGCCGTTGTTCACCTCGTTTCGTTTCTTGTCCTTTTGCGGGTTATCACTCAACTGGCTGACCTCGTCGCTCCACTCCTTATCAAACTTTTCAATCTCTTCCATCATATCGTCAAATCCTGGTTTCTGCAGTTTTTGCAGCTCGGTCTGAACGTTGACTTTTTCACCGGCTCGGACCCGGCTCCGGATCGTTTGCAGGAACCCAATATCCTTCTCGTACTTATCGCACATGGCCTCGTACCTGTTTTTTTCATTGACCAGCCCGCCAAGCTCGCTCAACGACCAGGCAACTAAAAATAGCACTGGGGTATTCGGCCTGAACCTTAGGATTTTGATCATTTTTTTTTCTGCTGGGATCTGAATATATGGAAGTTGCAAGTGACGGGTGGGTGGTAAAATTTCCCAAAAAAATCCTCCCAACCTCAAAACCCTTTTTGTATACAGATACAACACACGACACGAAAACATTTTTTTTATATATATATATTTTTTTTTCACCGACTAAACGATGCGACTGAGCCTGCCACCTCTCACCAAATTACTGCTGATAAGCGTGATTACGCTCTCATTTGCAGTGTTTGTGGTGCGCTACCACACGTACTACGTTTGGTCGCGTGACGTGGCGCATCGAGACCAGCAAAAGCTGGATGAATCGTCGAGTCACAGCCTCGGCGACGGCAAAAACTTTCCCGCCGATCAACGGACACTGAGTCAGAGCCCAGACGCAAACAACCTGTTTGTCCCGTTTTTGACCATCGTCCCGGGAGTGTCGCATTTTTACTTCCCCTGGATTCTCATCACCGCGTCGTTTGTCGAGGAATCGCTTCTGGCGCTTGCATTCACCGCAACCACTTTAATGTACGCCGCGAGATACTGCGAAAACGTGTGGGGGTCTCGGGAACTGCTAAGGTTTGTGGCGCTGCAAACCCTGGTGCCAAATACTCTGGCGCTTATTTTTTACTTAGTGGTGTATTGGGTCACCGATCCGCCATCGCGAAAACTCGTCACGGTTTGCGGAAGCACCGCAGTTGTATCCGGGTTTTTGGTCGCATTTAAGCAACTTGTCCCTGAACATTCGATTGTGCTGTTTCGCGGATTACTTCGATTCAAAGTCCGCCATTTACCCATGGCATTTTTATTAACCTGTACAGTAATGGGGCTGTTACTATCCGATTTGTACGCAATCCACGCATGGACTGGATTTTTAACCAGTTGGTGCTATCTTCGATTCGTCCGAACCACCTACGTGGATCCAGTGCTGCCGTTCTCCGGCTCATCCTCCTTACCTCCAGAGCAACACATGAGCCCAGAGGGGAGTATTGCGATTCGTGGTGACGCCTCTGATTCATTTGCAATTAGTCAGTTTTTCCCTGAGCCGTTCCAGCTGGTTGTGGATAAACTGGCCACCCCGGTGTACAGTTTGTTGGTGAAAATGCGCGTGGTTCGTGGATTTACCGCGCAAGAGATTGATGCGGCTGACATTCGGGCCCAGGCGAGAATCGCAATGACCCCGCCAATGGGCGGTGGTGGTGGTGGTGGCGGCGCTTCTCCCAAACCCACGCCGCTTCGCTCCAGCGCGCGGGCCGAAGCTGAACGCCGTCGGTCCCTTGCCCTACGAGCCTTGGAATCTCAACAGACACTTTAAAACAAACTCCAACAACAAACAACGACAACGATAACGATAATAAAAAAACCATGAAACTGCTCTTTTTTGGCCCGTTGCGGGAATTGATTGGCAAGGAGGAGATTGAGTTTGAGGCGGCTGGTCGCATTTGTACCGTGGCGGAGCTGCGTCGGTTAGTCAAGCAGCACTACCCCCAGGCCTCACAGCTCCTAGATTCGTGTGCAATTGTGGTTGACCTGGAATATGCCGACGACGACGACGAGCTTAATTTGCATGACCAGGTAGGGTTCATTCCGCCTGTAAGTTCGGGGTAAGGTCATACTCCTTTGTTTTCTTTTTTTTTTTTTTTTTTTTTTTTTTTTTTTTTTTAAACTACTCACATTATAATACACTTGTACACGAGGTTGTATCACTATTTAATTTTTTATTTTTTATTTTTTTGCTTCTTCCTCTGTTCCAAAGCTAAAATTCAGTGTGAATAACACAACAGCAACAGTAAAAAAAAGAGTGAGGTGATTTTTTTTTTTTTCCCTCTTTTCTGGACTTTGTTCTTCTTGTTCTGTTTGCTCCCACCTTTGTTTACCCTTTCTTAATACCCTTTTGATCTTTTACTTACTTTACCTTTCACACTCTCTCCAAATCTGTGATACTCAGTTATGAACGAAACTGCTGTAAATGTACACCGGACGCCGTTTTTGGGCCCGTTGATTGACGTGTCGAAATGTCCGGGGGTATTGGACTTGGGCGAGCGGGAAAAGAGGCAGGCGGACAGCAAGCCCGAGCCGATTAACTTGCCAAAAGAAACTGCTCATTCGGGACGGATCATCCACGCCGTTACTAACCTACCCTACCAATTGAGCCTGGGGGAGGACGGGAGTTATAAAGCGGTGCCGAGACGAGGCAACAGCGCGCTATATAGTGCAATCAACCATTTAAACAAGGAAAAGGACTGGGAGGTGTTGCTGGTGGGGTGGACGGGCGAGGTGGAAAACTCAACCTCTCCTCCACCTGCTGAGGCTCTGGAGCTACAGGCTAAAGCCGGATCCGTGCCTACCCTGCCTATCCGGCTCGATGGCGAAACTGGACGGTATCGATCTTATGCAGAGCACATTATCTGGCCAGCCTTGCATTATATCGAAAACGAGGCTACTGATGGTAGACAAGAGACACAATGGTGGGATGATTACGTGCGGTTTAACGAGGCGTACCGGGATGAAATCCTCAAGGTTTACCAACCAGGGGATATCATTTGGGTGCACGATTACTACCTGTTTTTGCTGCCTCAATTGCTCAGGCAACGAATGCCTGATGCGTATATCGGGCTGTTTATGCACGCCCCGTTCCCATCTAGCGAGTATTTCCGGGCATTGGCCAAGCGTAAGGATTTGCTGGAGGGGATTTTGGGTGCCAATTTGGTTGGTACCCAGTCTGCCCAGTATTCCAGACACTTGATCTCCAGCGCCACTCGTTTACTAGGCGTGGAAAGCTCGGATAGTTACATTTCGGCGTTTGGGGTGCACGTGTCGGTTGTTGCAATTCCAATCGGGATTGACACTGTTCAGACGGAAAAGCTGGCGTTTGCACCGGCAGTGCAGGAAAAAGTCGAGGCGATTCGCGCCCTATATCCGGATAAAAAAATTATCGTGGGCCGGGACCGCCTAGACTCTGTCCGCGGGGTTGTGCAAAAACTAGAGGCGTTTGAAACGTTTTTGAAAAACTACCCAGAGTGGAGGGAACAGGTGGTGCTGATTCAGGTTACTTCCCCCGCGTGGACCACTTCCCCTACTGATAACAAGGTTAGCGAGCTGATTTCCCGGATCAATGGCACGTATGGTCATCTCAACTTTGCCCCAGTTCATCATTATCCTCGCCACATTGCGCGAGATGAGTATTTCGCGTTGCTGCGGGTGGCTGATTTGGGGCTCATCACGTCGGTTCGAGATGGCATGAACACCACGTCATTGGAGTTTGTGGTTTGTCAAAAAGAGAACAAATCACCGCTTATCGTGTCTGAATTTACGGGCACTGCTGGTTCGCTCAAGGCGATTCAGGTTAACCCGTGGGACGCGACGGAGGTTGCCGCCACGATCCACGAGTGTTTAAATGCTAGTGATTTGGAAAGATCGGTGAGACAGGCCCAGCTGTATGACTATGTTACCACCCACCCAGTCCAGCACTGGGTGCACCTGTTCATTTCCAAGTTGTTGAACAATTTGAACCAGCATGAACGCTCACATGTTACACCAATGCTGGATACAGACAAGCTGGTGGAGCAGTACAATTACTCGCAAAAGCGTTTGTTTTTGTTTGATTATGATGGGACGCTGACTCCGATTGTAAAAGAGCCTAGCGCCGCCATTCCTTCGACAACACTGTACGAAACGCTGCAAAAACTGTGCGACGACCCGCGTAATATCGTGTGGATTATTAGCGGGCGGGATTCTGAGTTTTTGGACAAGTGGTTCAGCGACCGCAACTGTAAACTAGGGTTTAGCGCCGAGCATGGGTGTTTTTTGAAACCAGCTAGGACGGCCGAGTGGCAGAACCTGGCGGCAGACTTTGACATGTCGTGGCAAAAGATTGTGTACGATGTGTTTGTGTCGTATACTGAGCGGACCCAAGGTTCAACGATTGAGCACAAGCGGGCCGCGTTGACCTGGCATTATAGACGCGCGGACCCCGAGTTTGGCACTTTCCAGGCCGCCAACCTACGCCAGCACTTGGAAGAGACCGTGTGCGAACAGTATGGGCTGGAGGTGATGGCAGGCAAGGCCAATGTCGAGGTTCGGCCAAAGATCTTTAACAAGGGCAACATTGTGAAGCGGATTTTGGCCGAGTTTGGCGATGATAAGCCAGGGTTTGTTATTTGCCTGGGCGATGACTTTACCGACGAGGACATGTTCAAGGCGTTGTTGGAGCATCCTAACGAAGGGTATTTCCCGGTTACGGTCGGCCCGCCGTCCAAAATGACCGTGGCAAAGTATCATTTGTTGGATCCGCATGCAGTACTGGACACTTTAAGCAAACTAGTGGCTTGAGTTCCCTCTGTGTTTTTTGTTAAAAAATTTTTCTTTATTTTTTTATTTTTTTTTAATATTTTAGATCTTATGATTGATATACTAACCTGATTGATATACTAACCTGATTGATATACTAACCTGATTGATATACTAACCTGATTGATATACTAACCTATCGTTACAGGGCGGCGGACTGGTGATGTTAGTCGCGGTGCGCACGCGCGAACCACTAACCTACTGGTACGCGGTGAGGCTGACTAAGCGGTGGTTTAAAAAAAAATCCGCTCCTCAAATTGGGGCGTAATTTTACACCTCGACAAAGTACGTACTACAAAAAAAAAGGATGTTTAACCGGATTTTGGAATTGTACGAGCTGGCGCTCCAGTTCCAGAACCTTGCATACCTGGCCATTCCTTTAGTCCTTGCGTTGAAAAACAAGTTCCAAGCACATGCCAAACGGCCGCTTTCGGTGCAAGCCCTTGCAGTGATGATGATATTAGGAGTATCGGGGATTTGTCTGCTGGGGGTTTACGACGACCCGCCAAACGTGTTCACCGCCACTGGGTCAAGGCTGCAAACCAGCGGGTCGGTGTTGGCTTCCCGGCTTGGCGTTGAGTCGATTCCGAGGTTTGAAAGCCAGCGTGGCCGGTCAATGTACGCGGTGCACGGGCCGGCGTTGCTGGAGTGCGAATGGTGCGAGGTTAACAATCCATGGTCGTTCCACATGTACAACTTGCCCCGGCTCCTGTTCCCGTATGCAGTGAGCGCGTTTGGTACCCTAGGTGCAACCAGCTTTGGGCGAAACACTGCCCAGTGGCGCAAAACCGCTATTTTATCCGTCGTTGCTGTTCTTTGCTATGATATTTACACCCTGGGTACGTACCCAACAAGCAAGAACGAAGCGGTGAGGTCACCTATGGATGTGGAGTGGGTGTACTGGAAGCAGTCACGGCAGCGGGTAGGAATGCTGTTGATAGTCCACGCAATCACCGTTGGATTGGTGTTCATGTCGGCGACCGGTCGATTGTACGATATTGGGGATCAGGCCACGGGCGATGCGGGAGCTGAGGTTGGTTTGAAATTACAGGCTGCTCGACTACGTCTGCGTACCGTAAATATGATCACCGATGCGGCTCTACTAGACGAAAAGAGCGCCAAACACTATGCCGATTTTTATGACCAGTTTCGCCAGAACCAGCAACAACAATTGGAGGGTCAACGGGCAAGAGAAGAGTATCAAGATGCGGTCCTTGAGGTGCAGGCAACCAGGATTGAACGGGAAATCGGCCAGTTGTTTGACAGTTTTTGATTTTGATCGATTGCAAATTGCCGATCGTTCTAGATTTTTATCGGCGCGCCGGGCCGGGGCACGAGATCCAAGTTCCCCTAATGATTAATAGACTTTTGCACTTACGATTACATTCTATAAGTAGATTGCGCGCTTTTAAATTTTTATTGAGTACTCAAAACTAATACATAACATGTTTATTCAGAAGTTTCCTTCTTCTCCTCCTCCTTGGCTGGTTCTTCAGTCTTGGAGTCGACAGATGGAACAGAGTCGGTTGGTTGCTCAGTGGTTGGTTTGTTTTCTTCAAAGGAGGACATTTTTGTTTTGCTTGTTTCTTGGTGATGAGGAGTAAGAAAAGAGGGAAAATGGACCTGAATTTATAGTTTTTTTTTTTGAAGCGGGGTTTCGGCCAACTCAAGGGGTGTTGCATGCTCCATGGAATATAAACAGGAGATGTTGCAGCCAATTAGCCAATTAGCTAGTTAAGTAAACCCTGGAATCCTAGGCGGGCTATGCCTCAGTTGTTATACGGCAAGGGTTTCGTGCACGCGAAAACTAGCGCTACACACTAACGCGATTTGGTAAGACCAGCAACCCCCAGATAATCGTTCCAATCGTAAGCCCGCCTTTGGAGATCTAAGAAAAACAACACCCCTTTACTAACAGTGTTTGTTTTTCACCGATTTCATCGAACGGGGAAATCGAATTTCGTCATAACCAGTAGCTGTATAGTGTAACAAAACTTGGCATAGTTTCTGGTTGCTGGGATTTCACCCGCGCGGGCCCAGAGCTGTGTCTGTTACTGAAGCGGTATGACTACAATTTTATGCATGACTTCTATATTATGTAACGAAGGATTCAAGGAAAGCCTGTATGTGGACGGTACCATATCACCGATTAAATCGAGTTTGACTCTATATTGGGAGTTACTTAAATTCCAGAAATTCTGGTTCAAAAAAGTCTGATGCCTAACGCGCGGCCAATTTAAATCTGCTTTAATTTTATAAAGGAGAATTATCAAGGGGGTCAAGCCACCATATCCTTCATAATTGCTTGGTCAAGCCGGTCACTTAGCCCCTTGTCGTAAAACATGGCCTTGTTTTGCAGCTCGTCGCGTGCCTGAGCCGACGCAGCCTGGTTGGCCAGCGCCAAATACCGCTGCCGTCGATGCACAAGGGCCAGGCGGGTCCACATTAACGCCCCCACTGATTTGGCGCTGTGGTATGCATTGCCAAATGCTTGCTCAATCGGCTGATCCTGCTTGGACGCGGGGATCGCCAACAACGAGCAAATAGTCCGAAACTGCGCCGTGTTTAGTTTATGGGTGGCCGCGGTTAACGTGTTTTGGGCCGGGCTCTCATCTAGAATCGCACACACCATGCTCCAGCACCCCTGGATCAACCCGGAATTGCTCTCTAAACACTTTTCTTGGATTTCGACACGTAGGGTTGCCGAGCTGGAGTCCAGCAACAGCATGTTGATCCCAGCCATCAGCCATAATTCGTGCTTGGATGACGTGTTTTGGCGCACCAATGCGTAGAAATTATGCGCTTCATGATTGTCACCTCTCGCGTGACAAAACATGCCATTAAAGTATAGCGTCATGACCGATTTGGGCAGGGTTTTGAGCAACTGGATCCCTTCATTCCACTTGTTTAGCTTGAAATAGGCGTAAATTTGGTACCAGCTCGCCACTTCCACCAGCCGGGCCCGATACGCCCGCTTTTTAATACACTCGTAGCTCATGCCTTGAAGTTTACACTTGTCGACCAGGTTTTTGGCCTGGGTTAGCGTGCCTAGGGCTTCAGTAGGTTGATCAAGAAACACCTTGGCTATCCCCTGTACCAGTTTGAGCACCACGCGCAGGTCCTGACGCGATAACCAGTCCAAATCCACGCGTTTGCCGTTAAACGTCCACACAAACATGCTACCGTCCTCGTTGCATGCCATCACGTCTACATGATTCAGCTCCTCTACCCTCGCCGCCACCAGATTGAAATCACCAGAGTTGATAGCGGCAAACACCCGCGCCAGTGATCTGATAACCCGAAACTGGGGCGGACACACCCCCATTGAATCCTCGTTATCCACCATGTTTAAACACCGCGTGGTTTGCTCGACATTACCCCTTTCGATCCAGTAAATCGCCTCCAGTAGGTGAGCAAACATGGCCATTGCCAGTAGTTGATCTTGTTGCAACTGCCGAACACAACTCAAAAGCCTCGACGCGTCTTTCCCCAATCCATCCCATAGTTGGTTGATTAAAAGCAGCATTAACGTGTACATCAACGCGTCGTCGCCCAACGCCTTGGCTTCTTCAATCAAACTGGGCAGGTTGGGCAGTTTGCTTACTGTAGCCAGAATCACCTCCAGTTCCAGTTTCTCTCGGTACAAACGCGCGTTGATCGCGTCTTGGATACCTCGGCTCGCCACATTTTCCACCAAATCGCTCCGCCCAGTCTCGCGTATCAACACCTTTGCCAGCGTGATACGCGCCACCACCCGCGCTTGTTCGGGTGCTTTGCTGTGAATAACCGCGGTGAGGCACTTTATCGCCGCGGCAATCATCTGTTTGCACCGGGGCCCATCTCCAGCTTTTTCCAAATACTCCTTTGCCAGCGGAATCAACAGCAAATGGTGTTCCATTGCTTATATTTTAACGCAATTCTCGGGTAATAAATACGAATCTTAAATTTTAGTTAATAAAGTGGTGAGTGACAAAATTGGTAATTGGGAGCAATAGAGAAAAAGAAAAAGAAAGCTATTATTATTGATCGGCGCCAAACACGCCTCCGATAAATAATCCTTGCAGTTAAAGAGGGCGAAAATTTTTTTTCTCCTTCTCTTTTTTCTCTTTTTTTTTTTTTTTTTTTCCTTTTATTTTCCCACCTTCAACCCTCACAGCCGCTGCGTTTTGCGCCAACTGCAACCGAGACACGCCTCAAACCCAAGGTGGCAAAATTTCCTCTCCTTTCATCCTTCTACCTGCTATACCGATACCCGTTCTGGCCATACCTAGTTTAAAAAAATGCTGTACTAACCGTCTCTGCGATCTAACATTAAGGCTAATATAATCTATACCAGACAAAGGAAGGAAATTACGATAGGGCTTGAGGGAGAAGGAGGAATAGGTGGATGGGAATGACGTGGAAGGAAGGAAGGAAAGGCGGTGGGCGGGTACAAAAATTTTGTTGTTTTGTTTTGGTATTTATATAGTGCGCCTTCCCGATCGAGCAGGAGTTGCGTTGACTAAGCCACGCCAACCCTTGCTTCCGGCCCTCCGATGGCCACGACTATAAAAGGAATACGAATTCCCACTTTTTTTACTAAAATTTTTTTTGTTTTTCGAAGCTCCTCCCGGCCTGCGCACGCCTTCCCACCTTTTCTTTTTTTAATAACCTTTTTTTTTTTTTTTTTTTTTCACTCGCCACACACACATCATCTATTGTTAATACTAATACCCTGGTTCATTAAGTTTTTTATTTTTTGTTGTTTTCCTTTCTTTTTGTTTTTTTTGGAGGCTGTCACGATATATTAGTTAATACCCCTTCACTGTTCAACCTCCCCCATCATTTTTCCCCTCTGCGTGTAGTATAGAAGAGAAAGAAAAAAAAAGAAGTAAGAATGGAGTCATTTGCTGCACCAACCAACGCGGCCGAAGCAAAAGCATTTGTCGCGGCCAATCAATTTCCAGAAGCCAATGGCAACAATAATGGCGCTAGCACACAGCTTTCTGCGCCACCATCTGTTAGCGATGCAAAGGCTGAGGGTGTTGATGAGGAAGAGACCAAACCGGCGATTGTCAAGGACGTGGCGGACGATTCTGGCACTAGCGCGCCAATCCAGCCGACTATTCAGAATATCGTGTCGACTACGGATTTGGCTTGCCATTTGGATTTGAAGTGTATTGCGCTGCACGCGCGTAACGCTGAGTTTAACCCTAAACGGTTTGCTGCGGTGATTATGCGGATTCGAGAGCCAAAGACCACGGCGCTTATTTTTGCTAGTGGGAAAATGGTGGTTACTGGTGCCAAATCTGAAGACGATGCCAAGCTGGCGTCGCGAAAGTATGCGCGAATTGTGCAAAAGCTGGGGTTTAATGCAAAGTTTACCAGCTTTAAAATTCAAAATATGGTGGGCAGTTGTGACGTCAAGTTTCCAATCCGGTTGGAGGGTTTGGCGTTTGCCCACGGCACGTTTAGCTCTTATGAACCAGAGTTGTTTCCGGGGTTGATTTATAGAATGGTGCGTCCAAAGATTGTGCTGTTGATTTTTGTGTCTGGCAAGATTGTGCTGACTGGTGCAAAGAATCGTGAAGATATCATGACTGGGTTCAATTTGATTTACGATACGCTGCGAGAATTCCGAAAGGCTTAAAAAAAAAAAAACGAAGGGGCGGAAAAAGAAAGAAAAAAAAAAGTTTAATGTTTACGATCTGTTATGTTTTGATTTTTGAAACTGATTTGTGGGGTTGCGGAGTTTTGATTTTTGACTGGCCAGTTTTTTTTTAAATAGGCCATTATTTATTTGTATAGAAATGAGAAGAGAAAAAAAAAAAAAGGAGAAAGAAAGAATTTGCCAAAAAAAAAAAAAAAAATTCCTTGTTACTAGCGCTCACTCAACTAAATCTCATCTTCTAGATACTGATACTCAAACTTGAAGTTTGACTTTCTTCGTTGTAGCCACAGCCCTTCAAAATCAAAGTAGCGATACGTGCCCTGCTCAAAATCATTAGTGATTGTTTCTGGCTCCTCGTGCCGTTGAAACCATGTCAGGAAACGCTTGTGAAACCGCCATGACCGTTTCTTTAGCTCCCGCGCCGCCACATACTGCTGGTACGTGCCCTGCCGGTAATAAAATACATAAAACAGCGTGTCCACGTCCATTTTCGCCACAATGTCTTCAGTGTCCAGCTGGATCGGTTCCTGTGGGTAATAAGGTGGGGTGGGGAACGGCGACTCTGGGTGGTAATAGTGCGGTTTGTCAGCCAACGACGAATCCGGGCAATTGATATACGACGCGCTCACCAGCTTTGAAATTGTCGCCATCACGGGCGGGTTGCCAATTCGTTTCCGTGCCGCATCAAACGATTTGACCAAATCCTGTAGCCCCGGTGGTAACGTTACTTGAGGAGCCTGTGGGATTTCTGGTGCAATTGATGTGGACACTGAAACCGGAGTCATTGGCGATGATGATCCAGCCTGGGGAGGTGGAGTGGGGCTAGGCGATGGCGCATTGTTATTATTATTATTAGCACCACCGCCGCCGCCACCTCGCTTGTCATCAAGCTTTTCTGCCCATGGCGCGGATGCGATATTGGCCGGTTTGGTCGCTGGCGTGTTTGGTAATGACGCCTCCTTGGCTGCTTGTTGCTGGTCATTCTTTGGCTGCGATCCAGCAGGAGGAGGAGGCAATGGGCTCAACCCCTGTGGAATTGACGACTGAGCTGCAGAGGCGTACTTCATGTCCGTTTTTGGCGGGGCCGCGGCCGGTTTCATGCTTGGAGGCACACTATTCGATGTCGATGCGGTTTGTGCAGATTGTGGTTGGGTAGAGGATGAGGATGAGGTTGGTTTTCGCGGCGTGTTTGAAACCGCCGCGGTAGGCTGGGCCAGGGGCGCTGTGGCGGCCACAGTTCCCGAGC
The DNA here is from genome assembly GCA_946409495.1 of Blastobotrys aristatus. Taxonomy (NCBI): domain Eukaryota; kingdom Fungi; phylum Ascomycota; class Dipodascomycetes; order Dipodascales; family Trichomonascaceae; genus Blastobotrys; species Blastobotrys aristatus. The sequence continues at coordinate 1,421,405 of OX291660.1, read as the reverse complement.
TGTTTTCAGCCGCCAAATCCTCCAAGGAATTGCCCTCATCTTCATACTCAATCTCCTGCAGCTCCTCGTCATCTTCATTCAAGTTGAGTTCGTCGTAAATCTCCTCATCCTCGGCAAAATCCGCGTCCTGATTCGACTCGACATAGTACTTCATGTCCTCTCTCAAATCATTCACCGACTCGCACGCCAGAGTCCCATTCTCCACCATCCGTGCCATCACCTCCATCTTTTCAATATGCCATCGATGCCTCTCAATGGTATTCTCAATTTCCGATATCCGATCCGCCTTGGCCACGTCCTTCTTGCCCTTTTTCATTGTCGACGCTATACTCTCCACCTCCATCTCCAAACTGTCCGTCTGCGATTGCAATTCCTCCGCCAACTCTTGTACAAACTGACTCGTATCCTGTTTCTCCTTCTCTCTAGGGTCGTTTTTATGCGGATTGAGCCCCTCCCGGCTAAACGCCTTTGTCTTCATTTCCTTTTCTACAGCCTTGAAGCGCTCCATCTGCTGTTCAATCAGCTTGCGGTTTTCCACCAACGGCTTCTTGTCTTTGACGTCGTTGGACCCCATCCATGCTTTAAGCTGGTCCCGTAATCGCTGCAGCTTTTTGATCTCCCGTTTCAAGTCCTGTTCGAGCTTTTCCTTTTGCGATTGGTTGTTTGACAGCTCGAGCTTGTCGTAAATTTGGTCAAACGAAGCAATTCCCTCGGAAATGCGTTTATACACGCGTTCCTGCTCTCTTGATTATGTAGTTAGCATTTGTCTTCTGACCATGTCATTCTCGGAAATAAAATATATAAAAAGAGGGCACGTACTGTTGGAGCTTTCTTGCCGCCATTGTTGGTTAGGAATTGTTAAAGTGTTGGCGTTTTCTTTTTTTTTTCTTGTGGTGGTGAAAAAAATTGTACTTGTGAGAGCGAGATTTGTTGGCCCGCTCGGCGGGAGGTTTTGGTCTTGAAGTGTGTTTTCTCAACCCATCCACGTGGTGAGCTCCATTCTATCGCCATTGTACTGGGTTTCTTTTTTTTTTTTTTTTTTCTAATACGATAAAAATTATGGGAAAAAGAACGATACTTGGGTTGGTTGTGGACAAATTTGGCCACATAATATAGCGTATTCAAAGCTCTCACATGCAAATACGTCGTTTTCACGCTAGCGTCTAAACGTTTGTGTAGTTATGTAGCAGATCGGAGGGGCGGAGACCGAACCCGCTTGGAAAGTAGGCTGCAGCAATTTCAATAGTATACAAAGAGTCACTTTTTTTCCTTCTCTTTTTTCAAACCTAGACAAGACCAAAACGCTCAAAACGGTATTTTTATAATCTCAATCATGGTATGCTTATAAACAAAATACAAAACTAAGAAAGGCTAATAAAAGAATAGGGTGATATTGAAGATTGGGTAATCAAGCTGGAAAACAGCACGCTATCAACGCTGCCATTTGACTTTGTGCGGCCAGAGAAGGACAAGGTTGTTGAATCAATTTATACCACTCAATTGAGTGACACCACAGTGGAAAAGGCTGGACAATTAGGACATGATTTGTTCCAAGTAGGGCTGGCGGCGTTCGCCACGCTAGTGTTTCGATTGACCGGCGACGAGGATATTGTACTCGGCACAAACAATGCCAAGCATGAGCCGTTCATTTTTCGGGATCTAGTAACCGGTGAAACCTCGTTCTCGAACCTGCTAAACGGGTCCAAGCCTAGTCTAACACCAGTTCCGTACTCGCAGCTGGTGGACAAGCTAAGGAATGGCGGGGATGCAGTGCCATTGTTCAGATCAAGTTTTTTGCGACCATCGGCAGACAATCGCGGCTTGTACGGCTCATCGCCGGCGCACCCCACCGATCTGACGGTATTTTTGGACGGCAAGGATGTTATCGTTCATTTCAACTCACTGCTTTACAAGAAGGACCGTGTGATGATTTTGATTGATCAATTGGAGCAAATCATCCAGGTCGTGGGCGACAACCGGGAGGTGGCAGTTGGGCAAATCAACCTGATCACCCCAGGACAGCGCCCAATTTTACCTGACCCTACTAAAAATCTAAACTGGAGTAATTACCGAGGCGCGATTCACGAGATTTTCGCGGCAAATGCTGCCAAGCACCCAGACTGGCCATGTGTGGTTGAAACTGCTGGCTCGTCGTATTCCTATCAAACAATTGACCAGGCGTCCAACGTTCTGGCTCACCATTTGGTCGAATCGGGAGTAGTGGTTGGCGATGTGGTGATGGTGTATGCGTACCGAGGGGTAGACTTGGTGGTGGCGGTTATGGGGGTTCTCAAGGCTGGTGCTACTTTTTCGGTTATTGACCCTGCGTACCCTCCAGCCCGTCAAAACATTTACCTGCAGGTTGCCAAGCCACAAGCACTGGTGGTGCTGAGAAAGGCGGGTCAACTTTCCGCCCTGGTTGAGCAGTATATTTCCGAAAACTTGGAGCTCAAGACCAAGGTCCCGGCGTTGGAGATTCACACTGATGGGTCATTGACAGGCTCCTCATCAAAGTCGAGCAGCGATATTCTGGCCAACTCTCAGCAATACAAGGATCAACAAACTGGGGTAGTGGTTGGTCCAGACGCCCATCCAACTCTATCCTTCACTTCTGGTAGTGAGGGGGTTCCAAAGGGTGTCAAGGGCCGACACTTTTCCCTGGCCTATTATTTCCCATGGATGGCCGAGACTTTCAACCTTTCCGAAAAGGACAAGTTTACCATGCTGAGCGGGATTGCCCACGATCCAATCCAGCGGGATATTTTCACGCCATTGTTCCTAGGCGCCCAACTTTTGGTGCCAACTTCTGATGACATTGCGACTCCGGGCCAATTGGCCGAGTGGATGGGCAAGAATGGCGCGTCAGTGACCCATTTGACTCCAGCAATGGGCCAGTTGCTAAACTCCCGGGCCACTGCGGAGATTCCAACCCTCCATCACGCGTTCTTTGTGGGGGACATTCTCACCAAGCGAGATTGCACGCGTTTGCAAGCCCTGGCCGAAAATGTGGCTATTGTCAACATGTACGGGACCACCGAGACGCAACGATCCGTTTCGTACTTTGAAGTTGCGCCTGCATCCGTCAATCCTGCATTCCTCAAGGCCGAGAAGGATGTGATGCCAGCTGGTAAGGGCATGCAAGACGTGCAACTATTAGTAGTGAACCGAAACGACCGTAAGCAGACTTGTGGGGTTGGTGAAGTGGGCGAGATTTATGTCCGAGCTGGTGGGTTGGCAGAGGGCTATCTCCAGCTACCGGAACTTACTGCGGAAAAGTTTGTTACAAACTGGTTCACTACAGAATGGAAGGAAACTAACGCTGGTGGTAACGAACCCTGGAGAAAGTACTGGAAGGGGATCCGTGATCGGCTTTACCGAACTGGTGATTTGGGTCGGTACCGGCCGGATGGGAACGTGGAGTGCTGCGGTCGGGCCGATGATCAAGTCAAGATTCGCGGGTTCCGAATCGAACTAGGCGAGATTGACACCCATTTGAGCCAGCACGAAAATGTTCGGGAAAATGTAACGTTGGTTCGGCGTGATAAGGACGAGGAACCGGTGCTAATCTCGTATATTGTGCCGCAAAACGCGGAGGAGTTTGTGACTCAACCCGCTGAGCATGAGGACCAGGTGTTGTCTGGAATTGTCAAGTACCAAAAGCTAATCAAGCACATCAAGGCCTACCTCAAGACCAAGCTGGCCAGCTACGCGGTCCCCACTGTTATCGTGCCAATGACCAAGCTGCCGCTAAACCCGAATGGCAAGGTTGACAAGCCAAAGCTGCCGTTCCCTGATACCGCCAAGTTGGCGGGGATTTCACTACCAACCGGTGGTGATTCCAAGTTTAGCGCCATGGAGGCCCAGGTACGTGACTTTTGGATCGACCTGCTGCCTCAAAAGCCCGTGTCTGTTGAACCAGAAGACACATTTTTCGACCTGGGTGGCCACTCCATTCTAGCCACCCGCATGAGCTTTGAGCTGCAAAAGCGGTTTGGGTTTGAGGTGCCAATGAATCTAATCTTTTCTCATTCCACTGTCCGAAAGTTTGCAGCTCAGCTGGAAAAGCTACAGCAAGGTGAGAGTGTTGACGAGAATGAGGATGCGGCTTATGACTACGGCAAGGATGCTGAAGAGCTGGGCGCTACCCTGCCCGCCTACGTTCCACGAACCGACCCAATCCAAAAGAATGCTTCAGTGTTTATGACTGGTGGTACTGGGTTCCTTGGCTCGTTTATTATTCGGGATTTGATGGAGCGAGGCGATTTGACCGTTTACGCCCATGTTCGAGCCGCTGACCGGCAAAAGGGGTTGGACCGGCTCAAGAACAACGCGATCGCGTTTGGTATTTGGAAGGAGGAGTATGCGAGCCGAATTGTGCCAGTGATTGGCGATTTGGAAAAGTTCCACTTTGGTCTAGGCGACGCGGAGTGGGACGAGCTATGCAACAAGGTTGATGTGGTGATCCACAATGGCGCCCAAGTGCACTGGGTGTACCCATACACCCAGCTTCGGGGCCCAAATGTGATTGCCACGATCAACGTGATGGAGCTGTGCACTAGCGGTCAACCAAAAATTTTCACCTTTGTGTCATCCACTAGCGCGCTCGACGTTGAGCACTATGTCCACTTGTCCGACTCGATTGTGGCACAAGGCGGCGAGGGTATCCCTGAATCCGACGATTTGGAAGGCTCCCGAACTGGACTAGGCAATGGCTATGGTCAAACCAAATGGGCTGCCGAGAATATCATTCGAACTGCCGGTGTAAAGGGGTTGACAGGGACGATCGTGCGGCCTGGTTATGTAACTGGCGATACTCAAAACGGGGTATCCGCCACTGACGATTTTTTGCTAAGAATGGTCAAGGGTTGTATCCAATTGGGCATTAGTCCGGATATCTACAATACGGTGAATATGGTGCCTGTGGATCACGTGGCGCGAATCGTGACCTCATGCGGCTTGCACCCCGCCGCAGACACTGGCGTGTGCGTGGCCCAAGTCACCTCGCACCCTCGACTCCGATTCAACGAGTTTTTGGGACTGCTCAAGGACTTTGGCTACCAGTTGGAGACTGCGGATTATATCCCATGGCGTGTGGCGCTGGAACAGTACGTGGTGAACCACGGCGACAATGCGCTGTTCCCATTGCTGCATTTTGTGCTGGACGATTTGCCGCAATCCAGCAAGGCACCAGAGCTTGACGATACCAACACCAAGATCTCGCTAAAGAAGGACGCCGAGGCTAATGGCAGTATTGATTATAGCCGAGGGATGGGCGTGAACAGCGACACGATGGGCATTTGCCTCGCGTGGTTGATCGCGATTGGGTTTTTGCCTGCTCCTACTCGTCAAGGCAAGTTCAAGCTGCCTATTTCCAACATTAGCAAGGAGTCGCTGGAAAAGCTTGGTAGCGTGGGCGGTCGGTCCAGTAAGTAATCTTCTTTTTTTTTTTTGTTTAATAATGTATTCTTTTTATTTTTTACAATTTACACAGGGCGTATATCACCACTATTATCAGCACAAGCATCCACGCAATCACCAAACCCAAACCCACCTGCAAATGCATCAATGCGAAATAGTTTAGCGTATCTGTTAGTTTAGATTGGATTGTAGTGTTGGCGGGTTTGAGCGCGTTAACTACTGGCCTGCTAGTGTTGTGGGCGGTGGCGGCGGGCGCTAACAAATCGGTATCAATACGCGGTAGAGATAATGGCACGTGACTGGCAAACTCGATTTCCGGAACGTCAATTGACGGCAGGTCGTAGGCTTTGATTTGAACCTCCATCCGCTGCCGCAACGACGCACTGGAATCGACCATTGCCGCCTTGATCAGCTTGTTGGCCGTTTCATGATACTCGTCCAGTTGTTTGTTGCGAAGGTCCTCCACCTGTTTGATAAACTGGTTGACGCCATCACCCCAGGTTTGCAACGAGGTGGAGTTGGCAAATTGCAACGGGGGAGGCGGCAGCGTCACTGCGCTAATTTGCAGCTCCTGCGTATCCATCGAGGTGATTGGCGACATGCTGATGGTTTGGAAGATAAACGCCAGCACCAGCGTGGCCCCGACTATTAACACATTCACTAACCGGTCTGAAAATGCATAGTTAATGGTCCAGGTTGACAGGGTACTAGACCGTTCCGACTGAAAACAAAACCAGTACCCCACAGCCTCGCCAAACCAGTTTTTCACTGGGTGTTCCGCCCGGTCCATATTCTGAACCGCGTCTTGGAACCCTCCCAGTGTTTCCAGCGCTTTGGCCTGGTCGGTTACGCGCCGCCAGTGGTACCAATCCCACGTTCCCGTGACCAGCACCGCCAAACTGCCCAGCACAATACACGCAACCATCACCCCTGTATAGACCCTTTGTATTTCCTGCTTGGCAGTGCTAAACTGGTCGTCAATAACCTGCTGGATAGGACACGCGGCAGTGTAGTTTGTCAAAGGCTGCTGATTCAACAATGCGCTTGGCAACTGAGGCGGTTTACCCACATGCTCCGTTACATTCACCTTGTCAAACTCGGTAAGCAGGTTTATCGAATCGAGCGCAAACACCACCTGGTTGTTGATCCGGTTGAACCCAAAGTCCGGGCGGTTATGGTACGTGGTCAAGTTGGCGTTTAAATCCTGCGGGATGGCAAATTTGAACGCGTCTAATGATATATTTGCCTTGTCCGACAGCGACGCATTATCAAACAAATCGCTGTTCAAGCTCTTTGTCAGGTTCTCGAGGGAATCTTGCAAACCATCCAGCTTTTTGTGGGTGGATTTGGTCGCCTGGGATATGCGGCTATTGACAAATGACGTAATCCGTTTGGTGGAGTTTTGAGCCGCATCGAATGCCACATCAAATGTGGCGCTTGTCATGGCATTATACCCGTTGCATAGCGCCCATGTATACTGCTTGGCCATCCGCACTTTTGTCTCTACCGTGGCGTTTGCACTGTCCAGCACCCGCTGTGGGATCGTATCAACCTGGTCTTGAACTGTTGACATTATTAGCTCGTATACTGGGGTGTAATCGGGAACTGGTTCGATTTGAGGCGCATCGGGGCGTGTCCTTAGAATTGCCATCTCGCAGCTGCGTATTGTATCGTGGTGGAGGCTGTCCACCGCCCATGTCAGCACCGCGCTAAACACCCGCAGATACACCGCAAGGAGAATGAACGCGATGGAAATTTTGTTAAACGCCGCCTGGGAAAGCCGCGATTTCATGCATAGATAGGTGGTGATATCCATCGTGCGGTTCACAAAATAGCCATACTTTTGCCGCCGTGTCGAACTGGGTGGTTTGCTCTGCTCGGCCTCTGTCTTTGCCGCTGCCAAATCCCGCAGCTTTTGTTTATTCTTTGCTCGTTTCTGCTCGGCTATTGTATAAAACGAATTCAACGTGTAATTTGATGATCGTGACATTTTTTTGTCTTGTTATTTACTAGTTAATAGAAAAAGCTGGGCCCCAAGAAAAGAAGCAAGAAAAAAGTCTGGATATAAGGGCGATCCTCAAAACCCAGGAATGACCGCATATTTGGGCGCGTTACTGTACTTTGATTGATACCAAGCAACTGTCTGCTCGGCTGAAACACTTAGGTTCACCACCACCCAGACTAGACTCGAAACAGATAGAGCAGTAGGGCAGGCCAGGGCTAGTGCGGTATAGATGACCATCTCTGCGGTGTAGTGAGGACAGGCGACTAGTCTAAACGCACTAGCGTGAGGCAGGTTGTACTTGGCCAACGAGGCAAGGTGCATGTGCGCGTGGTGCTGCAGATATGACCCAGTTACAAATAGCACCCAGGCGAGGTACGAAACACGACACTCAACCACAAACGTGCTGATGCCTTGTATCGTGTAAAACACCAACCCAACTAAATAGTGCGAAATGTGCATCCGGGACGTGCTGCCTTTGTAGGCGATGCATGATTCATACACCCGCCTGACACTTTGCACGCTAAGCATGACCAATGCTTGGTTACAATGGCCAGTGAGCCACGCCAATCCGCAAATCGCTCCTAGTAAAAAGTAGAAATCCACAAACCGACGTTTAGCCACTTGCAGGCGGAAAACCCATTCGTATTTCTGATTTTCTAGATTTTTTCCGTCCAATACTTTGCCGTAGTAAAGCAACGGGTTCAATTGAGGCACAAACCTTGCCAATAGGACGCTAAACGTGGCTCCAGCTAATACTAAACTAGCCAGCTCGGTGATCATGTCGCGCTCCCAACTATTTGAATCAATTTTTTTTTCTTTCCCTCCCCAACTACACAACACAAATCAATGCGACGACACCAGACGATAGGCGGGGGTACAAACAGTTTATACCAGCCCGTCCCGCAGCTGGTAGGCAACCCGCTGGCGGCGTATAAACTCCGCAAGGATAGAGAACGGGGTAGGGTGCTGGATCGGTACTCGGTCAGCGGGTACATTGCTAGTGGGACATATGGTCGGGTTTACAAGGCCAAATCACGCTCGGCGGATAACAATGGGGTGTTTGCGATTAAAAAGTTCAAGGCGGATAAAGAAGGTGAGGTTGTAAACTACACGGGGATTTCGCAGTCGGCAGTGCGGGAAATGGCGCTGTGCCGGGAGTTGAACCATGTCAACGTGACAAACCTGGTGGAGACTATTTTGGAAGAGAAGAGCATCTACATGATCTTTGACTATGCCGAGCACGACTTGTTGCAGATTATCCATTTCCACTCGCATCCGGACCGTCGCCCGATTCCCGAACCGACTGTAAAAAGCGTGCTGTGGCAGCTGCTAAACGGCGTGTCGTATCTGCATCAAAACTGGGTTCTGCATCGGGATCTCAAACCGGCAAATATCATGGTCACTGCAGAGGGTACGGTAAAAATTGGCGATTTGGGTTTAGCCCGGATATTCAGCGACCCCTTGCAGTCTTTATTCACTGGGGATAAAGTGGTGGTGACAATTTGGTATCGAGCGCCAGAGTTGTTACTGGGAGCTAGACACTATACCCCAGCGGTTGATTTGTGGGCGGTTGGGTGCATTTTTGCCGAGCTGCTCGCACTACGGCCCATTTTCAAAGGTGAGGAGGCCAAGATGGATAAAAAGAACGTGCCGTTTCAGCGCAACCAGACTCAAAAAGTGATGGAGATTTTGGGGTCGCCAACGGTCGAAAAATGGCAATCGCTGCCCAAATACCCAGAGTATAGCTCGTTGCAAACTCTCAAGCATTACCCGCCAGCATTCGAGTCGTGGTACCACTCCATCGGCTGCAACAATGCCAGCGGGTTCAACCTGCTGAACCAGTTGTTGGAATACGATCCATCTAAACGGGTTACCGCGCATAGTTCGTTGACCCACCACTTTTTTTCAGAGCAGCCCAAACCAACCGCTAATGTGTTTGAGGGTCAGTCCTACGAGTATCCGAATCGGCGCATCTCCAATGAGGACAATGATATCAAAGCTACTTCTCATCCGGGGACCAAACGAAGTGCAAACGACGACTCAATTCATCCTAGAAAGCGCCAAAAATAGAAAGAGAAGAAAAAAAGTATGCATTATTTATTATTTATATATGGTTAGACAACACCCATGCTTTCCAGTTTCCCAGGGGGGATGTGAGCCGCGTAGCTCGACGTTTTGATCGATCGCAGCAACGACTCGAGCTTTTTGCGCTCGGCCTGTTCCTTCTTGATTGACTGGGTATGCTTGGTGTTTAAATCCATCAAAATTCGTTTAAACTCGTGTCGTAAAATAGCCACCGAAGTCGGCTGCTCCAGGGGCTTGTCGTTATTGTCGTTATTATTATTATTATCAGTCATATTAGGGGGTATCAACTGCTCCAATCCCATCACCTTGGACGCTCGTTTATCCAAGTCGCTTCTAGACTGATCATGCATTTGGGTCTGCAACTCGGCCACCCGTTTTTCTAGTTTTTGTCGTTCAGATTCGTACTCCACAGTCTGCCGCGTGAGATCTTCCAGCGATCGCACCACCGATTCCAGCTCCGATTTTAGCACCTCGCATCGCTCCTTCCACTCTCCAACCCGCTCTTTATTACTTCGCAGTTCATTCTCTAGTTGTTGCACCTGGGCCTGGCTTTGAAACTTGACCTCGCGTAGACTAGTTTTTAAATCCACGTTTTCCAGCTCCAACCGTTCCAATTCGGCACAGTTTTGATCATACGACTGGGTTAAGCCATCAATCTGCTGCTGGAGCAGGGTTTTAACCTTGGAGTCGCTCATATTCGCATTCACCTCTTTATTGTTATTACCTGTCATGACAAGCTCCAACAGTTTACCCCGAAGCTCGTCATCACAAGGTGCATGAGTGGCGGCCGGTTCATATTGGTTGATCGCCTCTAAAATCGTGGCCCGCATATGATCCCTGCTTGACCCCGTTTCATCGCAACGTTTCATCAAATCGTTCACCAACTCGCCGAGATACGAAACTCGATCATCCACCTGCTTGTTATTTTCCTGCTCGCCCAAAAAACTCAGCACGCTGCTAATCACTGTATCCAAACTATCCTTCTTCCACGACCGGCGCATCATCCGGTCGCTGGCCGAGCTAACGGCGCTGCTGCTATTCGACTGGTCCACACTGGCGCGCTGCAAATGCTTGCTATAGATTCTGGCCGTGCTCGACGCACTCGACTGGTGCGTCAGTGCCAACACCCCGCTATTATGGTTCATTATACTGCAGTCCACCTGGTATATCCGCTCCATCACTTTCAACGACTCGGACTCTAGGGTCTGAATCTTGCGGTTGGCCTGGTCAACCTCTTCCTCGGCGTTTTTGGACATGCGTTTTTTATTGTTGAACATGCCAAACGACCGTCTATTGCCATTACCCGCCGCCTCACTCTCTACATGCAGCTTGGATATTGACGACGCCGCGTCGCGAAGCTTGTACTCCATGCTTAGTTTATTACTCAAATCCGTCTTGCGACTATGCAGGTTCAGGCTCTCCTTTTTCAAATCATCCAACTCCTGCCACGACAGGATTTTGAACCCTCGGGTATCTGCAATGGCACTCTGCACCAAAAAATTCAGCTGCACCGGGTCCTGGGCGTTCACCATGGGCGAAATCTCATGGTAATCTTGAGAAATATCAAAGTTGTATAGCCCGGTATCGTTCCGCATAATAGTCGCCGGGGCGTTCAAATATTGATTCGGGTCTTGGACGCTTTCAAACCCGTTGTATTCGTTCAAAGGGGGCGAAAAATGCATCCTCCCATGCTCCATTTTCTTTGTATGTTGGGTTTTTTATTTGACAAGAATCTGGGATGAAATGTGAGTGAGAAGGTAAAAGGAAAAAAAAAATAAGGGGGGGTGGTTGGTGTCCAATATAATGGGCAAAATGTAACAGAATTCTTAGGGAAGAAAAAAAAATTGCGCCAAAAATAACGACAAGTAAATCTGGGTTGTTAGAGATTTGAATTTTTTTTTTTTGGCGCCCAACCCAACCCCCAACCTCCCTCTTTCGCTCACTCTATAGCCCAACTGTTTTTATATGCGCTGAGGCAGTGAATTTTCTTTGACGTAATTAATTGGAATTCTTTTTTTGGGGGGGCAACCAACGGCGTGGCGGCCGCTCACTCCCCCTCCGACCCCCAAGTCGGAAGTCCGACCCAAAAAAAAAAAAACCTGGAGAACAGATTCCACAGTGGTGGGAAGATGGTGGCTGAATCGAAACGGACCGAATTCAATTAATTTCTTGCTTTGTTATTATTATGTACGTACGTATTTCAGCTCGGACGAACGGGGGGCGTGGCGACAAATTTGCCCCAATTAAAATCAAAAATCTCCTGATTTACTGTATCGTGTGTAGTGTAGTGAGAAGAGAGAGAGAAAAAAAAGTGACTCTGATACTTTGTGTAAAACACTACGTAGCATAGGGTGCACCAAGCTACAGTACAACACAGTAAAGTCAGCCTACTTTTCCCTTTGTCTCACCCTGAAGGAACCACACCACGATTGAAAATATTCCGGTGTCCCGAAAACAGCCGCGCACAAAGCATCTGGCAATGGAAAATGATCGTCCCACTTTTTTTTTTTTTCCCTCTCTCCTTTATGTCGCACATCCCTTTGTCCGTTGAAAACAACCAAAAAAAAACAAATCCGGCTGGCCAAGTTTATACCTATATAAGGTAGAGTAATTTCGCTTCCTTGTTGTCCTTTTTTTTTTAGAGTTTTGTCTACCAGTTATAAAAAGGGACTCAAAGTCAACCCAATTTCTTCTCCATTTTCAATCAATTTTAACAAACTACTAAGAAAAAATGTCCGTTCCAAAGACCCAAAAGGCTGTTGTTTTTGAAACCAACGGCGGCAAGCTAGAATACAAGGATATTCCAGTGCCGGAACCAAAACCAACTGAAATTTTGATCAACATCAAGTACTCTGGTGTGTGTCACACTGACTTGCATGCCTGGAAGGGTGACTGGCCATTGCCAACCAAGCTGCCATTGGTTGGTGGCCACGAAGGTGCCGGTGTGGTTGTTGCCAAGGGTTCCCAAGTGACCAACTTTGAGATTGGCGATTATGCCGGTGTAAAGTGGTTGAATGGGTCTTGTTTGTCTTGCGAGTTTTGCCTAAAGGGTGGTGAGTCCAACTGTGCCCAGGCTGACTTGTCTGGTTATACCCACGATGGTTCGTTTCAACAATACGCGACTGCCAATGCATTGCACGCGGCCAAGATTTCCAAAAACTGTGACTTGGCGGGTGTTGCTCCAGTGTTGTGTGCCGGTATCACTGTGTACAAGGCTCTAAAAGTTTGCGGCGCGACTCCAGGTGACTGGGTGGCTGTGACTGGTGCTGGTGGTGGTCTAGGTTCGTTGGCTATTCAATACGCTAGAGCCATGGGGTTCCGAGTGGTTGGGATTGACACTGGTGATGAAAAGCGAAAGCTTTGCCAAGAGTTGGGCGCTGAAGGCTTTGTCGACTTTGCCACTACCAAGGACATGACCAAGGAGATTATTGAAATCACCAAGGGCGGTCCACACGCTGTTGTGCACATGGCTGTTGCCGAAAAGGCGGTTACCCAATCTTGTGACTATGTCCGATCCATGGGTACTATTGTTTTGGTTGGGTTGCCAAAGGACGCTAATGTGATTTCGCCAATTTTCACTCAAGTGGTCAAGTCTGTCAACATCAAGGGTTCCTATGTTGGTAACCGTGCAGACACTGTCGAGGCTCTAGCCTTTTTTGAACGAGGCTTGGTGCACTCTCCATTCAAGGTTGTGGGTTTGTCTGAGCTTGAAAAGGTGTTTGAGTTGATGGAACAGGGCAAGATTGTTGGCCGATACGTGTTGGACACTTCCAAGTAATTTGACCATATCCTATATTTATAAAACATATTTTTTCAAGAACAAAAAAAAAATGTATTAATGTTTTCCTAGTATGTTTTCCTAGTATGCACGGGTTTCTTTTTTTGATAATTATACAGCCGGTTCGCGTGGGCGATGTTTTCGCTTGAAGATGCGTTTTATCCATGGCTCTTGCGCGGGAGTTTGCACCTCCTCGTCGTTATAATCATCCTCCAAACACAGGTTGATATCCGTCAAGTCAGAATTGAACAAGTCTCCGGTACCATTGTGGCGCGGTAAATGCAGCATGTTGCAGCTTTGAATTTCCAAGCTAGCAGTGTACTTGTGCGAGACATATATGCGGTCTCTGGATAGTAAGTTTGGTCGTTGTGTCTCAATTCCAATTCCAATTCCAATTCCAATCCCAAGTGCAAGTGGAGGCGGTGGAGGAGGAGGGAAACTGGGCTCAAGGGCCGCCACCTTGTCATGCTCAGTATTCGAAAGCGACTCCGTGGCCGATGTGTAGGTAGTGTTAGTACTGTTAGGCATTGATAACGACGAGCTAGATGCCGAGCGCGACGATCCAAGCGTACATGACTCGGTTTGTTCCAGCTGGCGAAAAAGTTCGCCGCTAAAACACATTGCTTCGCTCTCTGTCATGCCTTGTTTGCAGAACGCCGACCTCGACCCTGGTCTCGACCTAGGTTTACTGTGTTTACTCTGCGCGTATCCGGACGTTCCAATCTCTGGTAATGATCCTGTTCGGGAATGTGAATGGTCCAAATACATGCCGCCATCACCACGCGTGTCTGTATCTCGACTTGAACTCGCCATTGTACTTGTACCTGTCACTGTCAAGTTGGATAAAAATGGAAATGAACCAAAAGTGGAGATGTATACCTGTGGGTGTTATCTGCTGAGTTCTCTCTCTCTCTCTTTTTATTTTTTTGTTGAAAAAGGTTAATATCAACCTATATTTGTATACTCTTTTTTAGCCAGCCCGTGAGGGCACTCGTGATCATGATTGTGGCATGTGCAAGTTTTCTTTTCAGCATACGCACCAGTTTTTTTTTCTCTTCTCTATCTAGTACTATATAGAACTGGCTGTATTATCCGCTGTGCATGCTGAGACGAGGTTATTTTCTACAAATAGACCTAGGGGAATGTCACCCCATTGAAATTAAGGTTTGAATGCACCAGCCAACAAGAAAATTAGCTTGACTTATTGACCGTGCGCGCGCCCTTTTCTTTTTTCTTTTAATAAAAATACTATACTGGCAATTCAGACTCAAACGAGTAGTTAAACCCAGTACCAGTTACACCCACTTGATAGTCGTACTCGTTTAGATAGTCTTCCGGGTGGCAATGAACTGCGTGCCTATATACCCAGCTTGGGAAATGCTTCTCAACCAGGGGCGCGACCAACTCTGGTTCAATATGCTCCATCAGAATAAACACGTTCATCTTTTCAATATTCGGAAAGATTGGCTCAGACAGCTCCATCAAATCGTCATAGCTGTAGTCGGGCTTGCCACCGCAAGTGTATACAAATCGCGGTCGGGACATTACCCGCAAATTTGGGCAGGTACGGCCCATATACGCCATGGATTTGAGATCCTGTGGCAAATAAGTTAGTAAAAGCAGGGTTTGCAGGTTGGCAAATCGCTCCCAGGCGAGTGGAGCGGCGGGGGTTGGCTCGTAATACCCATTATCCTCATAGTGGCTGGCAAGATACAGCCGTTCCAAGTTGCGGCAGTTTTGGCTCAACATATCGGCAGCAGCGTGCGAATCAGCCGCATTTACTTCCTGCACCGTCAACCCAAACGATTTCAGACTGGTGCAGTGTTTACCAACCTCCCGCATCGTGGGCACCAGCTCGCCATACATGGAAGGGTATTCCAGTTCCATTGTTTCCAGGTTGTTAAGGTATGGCAGCGCCTTGATAAACTCTTTACGGTGGCGGTGAAAGTTTTCTGAAGTCTGCTCAATCAACAGCTCATCGTCGTCATCGCTTTCCTCAATCTCGTCCTCGGTATCCAATCCATCCGGGTCGCTGTCACTAGCGCTTTCCCACCCACCGTCGCTATCCTCATCCATTGCATTATCATTATTATTCCCATTCCCATTCCCATTCCCAATTGCATTCTCACGCGGCTGAGGAGGATTGTTTTCCGCCATTTCGGCATCACTATCGCTATCCACATCGCTATCCGTGTCCGTATCATCATCATCATCGTCATCAATCTGCTCGGCAATATCCTCATCGTCAAAAAATGGCTCGCTTTCCGAATCGTAAAAGTCCTCAGAGTCCACCACCAGCGTGGTTAACCCCCTTAGCACATTTTGTTCTTCAGGCGAGAGTGGACCTTTAAAGTTGAACGCCACCACCGCCAGTGATTCAAGCTTGGCTTCCCGTTCAGCTAGCCAAAGCATGTCAGCAGCCCCGGCAATATTATCAATATCGACCCGAGCAATATTGGTACACGTGTAAAGAGCGCTGCCTCCATGCATCGGGATTTGGTCCTCGCCAAATCCGTAATATACCAGCTCGATCCGACACTCCGGGTTGGTTTCAATAAAATCATTCAGTTTGAGCAAATAATCTGGGTCAAACGTTTGATCCTTGTCAATGTATACCAGCAGCGTTTCCACACTTGCCGGGAGTAGCTTGTCCCGAAACTGCAGCAGCTCCATCTCAATCTCCACGTACTTTAGCCGCTCGAACCGCAACCCATTCTCCAGCGCGTTGCAAAACCCTACATATACAATCTCATTGTCGTCATCGGCGTCAAGGTCCAAACTCTGCACGTGACACGCGTATAACCGATTGATCCGTTCTATAACCTCCGTAGAGAAGGGCGGTTTTTTTTGGCGGATCGCCGCCATGTCAAAGTAATGCTCAAAGATTTTCACCAGCCGTGATTGCGCTAGTTCTTTAGTGCGCAAATCACCAAAATGCAGGTGGGCAGCCTCTTCAAACCATTGTTGGTTTACTAGCGCGTGCTGCGGCAGACTCGCCTCTCGCTCGTGTTCTTGGAGGTATTCCCATACTATACGCTTGATCTCCAAGGGCAGTTTATTCATCCTTTCTTTGCGGTGAAGGGTTAGTTGGCAAGTTTGAATTTTTTTTTTTCACTCAAAAAAAAAAAAAAAAAAAAAAAAAAGTCCACCGAGTCGGGGCCCTCCGACTCTTCCTATATTGACCGAGAGGCGTTAGTGGGGGGGGGGGGGGGGGGTATTGGGGGCCGCACTACTCTACACTATATAGTAGTAAGCGTAAGCGGCGGGTAAATCAAAAAAAAATAAGTTATTAACATACTAGTCATAAAGAAAGGGGGTCATTACAAAGTCTTTTCCAAAGCAATAGCACGTTGAATGCTCTCCTCAAAAATATCGACTTGAGAAGCAGCCAAAGACTCGGATAGAGGAGCTCGGCCGTAATCGTTGTCGCCAATATCTAGCACCTTCTTGACAACGTACTTGACGCCCACTGGACCATAAGCAGCGACAATGTTTTCCACACACGACACCACGTATTGAATCTCTTGTGCCTCCTTGATCTTACCAGCAGACCCCAAGGCAAACAACTTGCACAGAGTCTTTGGGAACACACCAGACATGGCGTCAATAGTCCCATCAACCCCCACCGCCAAAGCCGGCAGCAGCATCTGGCCCAACCCAGTCATGGTGGTAAAGTTTTGTTCCTTAATCTTTGGGCTCAACGCGATTTGCGCGTACTGCGAGCAGTCACCGTGGGACATTTTGCACCCGACAATGTTGTTGTGCTTGGCCAGCTCTTCAAAAGTAGCTGGGGCCATGTGAAGCCCGTTGGACACACCTGGGTAGTAGTAGATGATAACTGGTAGTTCGGATTCGTCAGCAACCGCTTGGAACCACTTGATCAGACCCTGCTGAGTGGTGGATGGCGCAAAGTAGTTTGGAGCTAGGACCATCGCCCATTGCGCGCCACCAGCCTTGTAGCCCTTGATATCTTCCAGAGTGTCGTCAACGCCGTGTTGAGCAACTCCGGCAATGATTGGGTAGTCGCCGTACCCGTCCGCGGTCAAACCCTTCTTGACATCAGCGATAAAGTCCACTCGCTCCTTTCGGGTCATGTGGATCATCTCGCCGGTGGAGCCTAGCAGCACCACACCGCTAACACCATTATCGGCTAGGAACTTTGTGTGTTGGACTTGAGCAGCAACGTCCACTTGCTGACGAGCGGCTGGGCCGGTTCCGGCGTTTTTGAAAAAGGTTGGGGATGGAGTATAAACACCTGGGGTTGGGAAAGTTGGTTGTGTCATTATTCTTGTCTGTATATTGGATTATAATGAGAAAAAATATTATAGGGAAAACTCCAGTCTATTTATATGGACAGAGTATTATAAAATGCAGTGTTCGGATCCCAATGCAATAGGGAAAAAAAAAAAAAAAGCGGGGGTAGATGCATGGTGGGGGTCTCGGTGGGGTACCCAAACCCGCTCCCCCACTCCCACCTCCCACTTATACAATTGCCTCCCACTCTTCTTGCTGCGGCGTGGGTCTTTTTTTATTTATTTTTATAACTAACTGTGAGTGGTTTCGGTAGTGATTTGGCCCTGGTCACACCACCCATTCACCGGCAGGCAGGACAGTCTATAACACCAGTCACAGTTCCCACCTCCGTTTTCAAAGTTGTTGATTAACGTGACAAAGTAGACAATGGCCAGGGCAATACACCCAGCGCGGACTCCCAGCCACACATACCACCACGGGGATCGGTTGGCAAAGTGCTTGTGAGGGCTTTGCCAGTGGAATTTGGCAACCTTGAGCCGCTGCTCAGTCTTGTTGTACTGCTGAATATTACCCGCCTCGTCCACATATGAGCGCGGCCGCACCACGTCAACCGACCGCACTCGGATCTTCAGGGGAGATCTTAAAATCGCCGTGCCAACTAGTATCCCCATGGCAAACCCGCCAATATGGCTAAAATTGTCCAACCCCGGTAGCAATCCTAATACGAACGAAATGCCAATTTCCAGAATATGCATGATTAGGGAGCGCCACGGGTGAACGTACATTTGCCAGTTAAACAACAAATCTAGTAAATCCAGGGCAATAACCCCGAATAAAGACCCAGATGCACCGGTACTAGCGACCCCATTCGGGGTGAAATTGCCACCCAGGACAAACCCCCCAATCCCTGATGCAAAGTAGACCAAAAAGAACCGGAATATACCA
This sequence comes from Blastobotrys aristatus, assembly GCA_946409495.1. Taxonomy (NCBI): domain Eukaryota; kingdom Fungi; phylum Ascomycota; class Dipodascomycetes; order Dipodascales; family Trichomonascaceae; genus Blastobotrys; species Blastobotrys aristatus. The sequence continues at coordinate 1,402,920 of OX291660.1, read as the reverse complement.
ATGTCCTTCTCCATCTGGCTGCCCAGAGTCAGTTGGAGCAATAAATTAAACCCAATGTGGACAAACCCGCCATGCAAAAAAATCGGGGTGATGAACCGCCACCATTGGTTTGGCGGGTCGTCCAAGCCGCCCATCCCACACAATTCGCTTAGTGGGCAGACATTTGTGCTAGAGTCGGTGGAGTTTGGGCAAGGGTACTGAATATCGTCGTCAGTGATGCCCTTGATTGCATGCATGCAGGGAGTGAATCTAGCGCCCATGTTAATCTGCACGTAGCTCGATGGCCCAATCATTGGGTTGAAACTAGGCTTGGTCTGAATTGGAGACCCCGTGAGTTGGCCCATCTTGGCCAGCTCGGCAATAAATACACAAATCTGCACAATGCTCAAAAACCAGCACAGATACGGCTGTTTTGTCCAGTCCATGTTCCGAAACTTGCGCTGTATCTTGGACTGCGGTTTTTTGGGCCGTGACGGCTCGTAAAACTCGGCTGGGGCATGCGATGCTGGTGGAACTGGAGGCGGTGGAGGCGGCGGAAGCGGTCTATCATAGCCAATCATTGGTTCTCTATCGTTAATCGCCGTAGGAGGTTGCTGTATCACTCCCATGCTGTTAAACTCGCTGTTATTGTTGCCATGGCGGTGATGGCGCGGGTTGGTGGAAAAACTGCTCGTGTTTTCATTAATAGTTGGAGTGAACCCTCGATAGTTGGAGCTTGGATAAGACGGGTTGTTGTCAAATCGAAACCCATCCTCCATCGGGATGGACTCGCCTTGCCGGCTGTATGGAGCTCCAGGCGGTTGATACCCTTGAAACATTGAACCTGCTGTGTAATAAAAAAAAAAAAAAAAAAAAAAAAAAGTGAGAGAGAAGAAACGAGCTACTTTTGAAGCAAAAAGAGAGACGGGGTGGATGGGATGGGATGGAATGGATGAAGTGGGAAAAAAGGGAAAATTTTGAGTGAGCTTTGGGGGCGAGAGGGAGCGAGCGCACCGCCTCTCCTGAAATCCCAGGCACACCACGCACCCTTGACTGTGGTGCGGTTTCCCAAAATAAACCTAATTTTTTTTTTTCACTGCCACAGATTGACAACGTGATACATCAGCGCTAAGACACTTATATTAGCAGCACTGTACAATCATGGCTGACCAGTCTCAGAAAATTAAGGTGGCCTTTTGCTGCCTTGGCAATATGTACGCTCCTTATACTTGTGAAAGAAGCTAACTTTGTGAATAGTTGCCGGTCCCCAATGGCCGAGTAGGTTTTTTATTTATTTATTTATTTGGGTTGGGATTATCAAACGTCATAACTAACTATAGAAAAAAAAAAGAGCCGTGTTTCGACACGTCACACACCAACAGGGTGTTCAAGACCGGTTTGTGATTGACTCGTTTGGCACGGGCGCTTATCACTTGGGCGAGTCGCCAGACCGCCGTTCCATGCAAGAGTGCAAAAAAAACGGGGTTAATGTGGGTTCGCATCGGGCCCAGCAGATTACCAAACGGGACTTGGAAAAGTTTGATTATATCATGGCGATGGACGATATGAATTACGACGATTTGAAGCAGTTGGCAGGGGCTAAACAATTGCAGGACAAGGTCCATTTGTTTGGCGAGTACCGCAAGGATCTTCAATTTGCAGACCAGGTTGCCGACCCGTACTATGGGGGTAAGGATGGGTTTGCTGTAAACTACAAGCAGCTAGAGCATTTTGCGCAGTGTTTTTTGGAACAGATCAGCTAGCCTGAATTCCAAATTGTGTCCAAATTGTGTGCGTTGGGTTGGGACTAGACTAATAAACAGAATTTTTTTATTGTTGTACATAAGTTGTAATGGGCCGAACGATTAGTTTAAAAGTCGTCTCGGCGAGGGATCTTGGCAGAGCTGTGGAGTGGAGTAGTGCCTGCCGGTTGGTAGTACCAGAGTTCGACCTGGATTTGGCTGCAGGGGTTATACACGCCGGTCAGACTACAATCATTGACCTGCTAAAACAGGTATACACTTACTTGGGGCCGAAATTGCATGACGAGCAAGGAGAGGTGTTGCTCGACAAGCTGCATTGCGCTTGTTGTGGCGGTATGGAGTTTACCCTGGTCGTGGATGACCCAACTGGTGAATTTTGGATCCAAAACCCGTTTGCCCCAGACGATGACCCAAACATGATGATCGAGGTGTTGACTGAGGAGTAACAAAGGTTATTATGGTTGATGAATATTTGAATTAGGCGAGCCGCGCGTCCTGTAGCAAGCTTGCGGGGATTAAAAGTGGAGTCAACAAAAGGAAAGGACTATTACTATATACTCTCAATAATAATAATAATAATAAAATTTACAAAATCTGCTTAAAAGCCTTGGCCAATGGGGACCGCAAGGTCTCGGTTCGGCCCTCATAAAACTTGACAGTTTCAGCGGCACGCTTGGCAACGCCCTCTGGAGTAAAATCAAACTTCTTGTAAACATCCTTAATAGGAGCAGACGCACCAAATCGGTTAAGACCGAATTGTTCGTGCGAGTAGTTTTGCCAGCCCAAAGTGGACAACACTTCGACAGACAAGATTGGCACGCCGCCTGGCAACACCGAGGTTTGGTATTCTTGGTCTTGCAGGTCAAAAGTGTGCCAGTCTGGCAAGGAAACCACACCGGCAGTCAAACCTTGCTCCTTCAACACCTTGACAGCGTCAACACAAATAGCCACTTCAGAACCAGTAGACACCAAAATAACGTCTGGCTTGTCAGCTTGGATCAAAGTGTAACCACCCTTTAGCGCCTTTTCAATAGAAGAGCCTTCCAATTGTGGCAACCCTTGTCGGGATAGAGCCAACACGGATGGAGTATCCTTAGAGGTCAAGGCCTTGTAGTAAGCAGCAGAGGTTTCATTGCCGTCAGCTGGTCGCCACACTTGCAAGTTTGGCAAGGCTCGGCAGTGGGCCAAGGTCTCAATAGGTTGATGGGTTGGACCATCCTCACCCAAACCAATAGAGTCGTGAGTAGCAACCCAAATAACTTGGTGCTTGGACAAGGCCGCCAACCGCAACGCACCGGCAGCATAAGACACAAAGTTCAAAAAGGTGCCGCCATATGGAATAAACCCGCCATACGCAGCAATACCATTCATAACCGCACCCATGGCGTGCTCTCGAACACCATACCGAATATATCGGCCAGACCAGTTGCCCAACCCGTTGGATGGTGGTTGGAAATCAGTGCTACCCTTGGTTCGGGTCAAGTTGCTGCCAGTCAAATCCGCAGACCCGCCAATCAACTCTGGAACAGCCTCGTATAGCTTGCTCAAGACAATCTCAGACAGCTTTCGGGACGCAACGGCAGAGTCCTCTGGAGTATAAGTTGGCAGGCTCTTTTCCCACCCTTGTGGCAAATCACCAGCAATTCGTCGCTTTAGCTCGGCAGCTTCGGCTGGGAAAGCTTGAGTATACGCCTCCAGCTTCTTGTTCCAGTCCTTCTCGTGTTCAGCGCCCAACTTGCCCTTTTCAGCATAAAAGTCATACACTTCTGGAGAAACATCAAAGTGGGTTTCTGGGTTCAAGTTGAACTTTTCCTTCAATTGCTTAATATCGTCAGCCTTCAACGCGGCACCGTGCACAGACTCGGTACCTTGGTTCAAGGAACCATAGCCAATAGTAGTAGTAACCTTGATACAGGTTGGCTTGTCAGTAACCTTCTTGGCTTCCTCAATAGCCTTGGACATGGCCTCCAAGTCATTGTTACCGTCCTTGACCCAAATAGTGTGCCAGCCATACGCTTCCAATCGTTGCAAAACATCTTCGGTAAACGCAACGTCAATGTTACCATCAATAGAAATGTGATTGTCGTCATAAAACGCAATCAACTTGCCCAATTGCAAGTGACCAGCCAAGGAGCAAGCCTCAGAGGCCACACCTTCCATCATACACCCATCACCAAAGATACAATAGACATAGTTGTCAATAATATTGTGACCATCCTTGTTAAAAGTGCCAGCCAATTGCTGCTCAGCAATGGCCATACCAACAGCGTTGGAGATACCTTGACCCAATGGACCAGTAGTGCATTCAATACCTGGCTCGCCTCGTTCCGGGTGGCCCGGGGTCTTGGAGTCTAGTTGTCGAAAGTTCTTTAGGTCATCCAGAGAGTAGTCATAGCCAAACAAATGCAACAGCGCGTACTGCAGCATGCAGCCGTGGCCGTTGGACAGCAAAAACCGATCTCGGTTGAAAAAGTTTGGGTTCTTTGGGTTGAAGTTCATGTGCTTGTACCACAGAGTGTGGGCCAATGGCGCCAAACCCATTGGGGCACCCGGGTGACCAGAGTTGGCCTTTGCCACTGCATCAGCCTTGTTCTTGTTAGCATTGATTCTTGTTTTTTTCTTATAATAATAATGGGTGACATACGGCAAGCACTCGAATGCTGTTAATAGCCTTGGTGTCGATTTCTGTAAAACTCATGATTTAATGATGTGTTCAATTAAGAAAAGAGGGAAATGAAAAAAATTGAAATTTTTGGGTGGGAGCACTCAACAATTTATATCTACACCGTCTTGCCCATTCTATTGGGGGAGGAGGGGGGAAGGGGCTGGAACTTCAAGGAATAGGAAATCCCGGGTCCAAAGGCGCTTGGTTACGGTGTTTAGCCACGCTTACCTAAACGAGCAGCGCAGTGGCCCGGCGAGAAAGCAAGCATGGGGGCGAGGGAGGCCGAGAACGGGGATGAGGACCGCGCGCTGGGCTGCTGAATTTTTTCAATTGCGCAATCTTTTTTTTCATTCCTTCCACAGGTTTCGCCGCTTATTCTTATTCTTATTGGCTGGAAAATTTGCCCGCGCGACGGGACGATAAGTGAAAGGGAGAGGGAAAAAAATAGTGCCCACCGCTAAGCGTCGCATTCTTGTCTTAAATAGTTTCTATAGAGTATATCGATCGTCAAACGGGCTTATGCGGCCGCTGTCACTCTGACGGCGTGAAGGCGCCGTGCTCGTGCTGTGGCGCTCGTTTTCGTTCTTTAAAGGAGTGGGGGGAGTAATCTTTGTATCGGGGTCATTCTCGTTATTAGTAGTAGTAGGGGTAGTTTCATGATCGTGGTTGGCGTAGAGATAGGCCTCAATAGGCATGTCTTCCATCACATACTCACTCAGGCCCGCCTGAGTTCTGCGCATGGACTGTCGTTGCGAGGGTGGCGCCGGGCGTGACCGGGCCGATTGGAACGATAGAGTAGAGTTTGTGTTTTTGGACCGCACGCTAGCCGCGTCATTATTCTCATTATTGTTCGACTCGTCAATCACAAACGGCAAGTCGAGACCTGACGATTCAGACTGTTGTGCAGCGTGCACTGCTCCATGCTCTTCAGTAATTGTATCATTTTGCAACCCAATTGGCGCGCCCTTGCCAATTCGAATCGAATGTGCATTCACCCGTGACCCAGAAACCGTCTTTGCCGAGCCAATTTGATATGCTGATGGCACCTGTCGCGCCGTCGCTGCAGTAGCAGTAGTGGCCTTGTCGCCCACATTCACCAAATTAGGCTTTACAGTGACCGCAGTCATCATGGTATCGTCAATAACAGCCGTCGACCCGCGATAGTCTGTTGCAAACGATCCACGCATGTTCCCAGTGGCCGTGGATAAATGAGAGTTGCGCATCAAATCGTCCGCGCTAAAGAATTGGTCGCCGTACATTGTCGCGTTCACATCTGGCATTGGTGGAACATTGCTGCTGTTGTTATTGTTGTTGTTATCGGACCGGTTTTGTACCCCAGGGATATATGCAATTGGAATAATGTTTGATGACCGAGTGTTGGATGTGTTTACTGATGAAAACGAAGCACGAGTATACCGCTTTTCATCATCCGCGTCAATCGGGCCCAGCTCGTCATTCTTTGGTCGTCGCTTGGAATAGTACTTTTTCCATAGTATAAACCCAACCACTAGTGCAACCACCACAACGCCGCCAATAACTCCCCCGGCAATCGCACCCGCGTTGGTTCCTCCGCTACTGTCAGAATCCTTGTCCGAGCTGCTAGACGAGCTCGATGAGGATGATGCTTCTGGGTCTGGCACGCAGATACCCTTGGCGCATTCAGAACACGATTGGGTAGTATATGTACAAACCTCTCCGTCTTTACAGCTTGGGCATTTTGGCGAGTCGGGGCAGTCCACGCAGTCTCGTTTAAACACTGAAAATGCGTAGCTCGACATTTTTCTCCAGTGCTGTATTTTTTTTTCTGTGTTTATCGTGTCGTTGTAATGTATTGTTTTGTATCGTATTGTAATAAAGTGTGGGTGTCGGGGGCTTGGCTGAACCGGAATGAGAAAAATAGCCAGCCAGGGGGCGTTTAAATTTTTTCTTCCTTCTTTTCCCTCTTTCTTTTTTTATTCCGTGCAGAAAGAAAAAAAAAGGCAGTGCAGTTTTTTTAAGAGATTTTTTCCACTCGGTTTTTTTTTAACTCTACTGTGTATGTAGATGAAGAAAGCGCAATCTGAAACGAGCACAAGTTTTGCAGTTCAAAAAAAAAGAGAAAGAGGATTTTCTAGAGAGAGAAGAAAAAAAAAAAGAGGATAGGACGAAAAATTTATATAAAGTTTCAGGTTTCACATATATATGAGATTTTGTCTAAGCAGGCTGTACTGTGCTGTAGCTAAATGAGGCTGCAGCTTTATTGCCCCCTCCTTCTCAAGCGCCCACCTCTAAGCTATAATAGCGGTTGCCTTCTTTTTTTTAAAGGGGCTAAAATAAGGGCCGAACTTTATAGGGGGGCCGCGCGACTAACCTGTTTGTGGCACGCAAAAAAACCGTTGGCCAAAAATAGCACGCAGCGTATTGTACCGTGCACTGTATAGTCCATATATATTAAAAAAAAAAAAAAAAAAAAAAAAAAAATGCAGAACTGAGACATGCCATGCGTCTTGTAAATTTGAACGGATTTGGATACATGCAGCAACCGTGGTTGGCCTTGTTGACCGTGTTTTGGCTGCTGATAGTAGTACAAGGTGACACCACGTCTCGGTATCATCGGTATAGAATTGACCACGCGTGCGATGTGGCGTCGAGCACATTTGTACCTTATACCGGGATTCGTATTCAACAAGCGCGCTACACTCGGATTTTCAACGGACAGACAGAGGAGTATGAGAGACGCCGAATGAGAGCGAGTTTATGCCTCCACGGGTCGCGATACACCCAGGCCTATGCTAGCTATACACCAAATACCCCGGCTACTGATTGGATTGACTGGGCGGCAAAGTTTTGTTTCAACGACGCTACGATACCTGAACCTTATCAGGGGTGTTTTGTAATGGCAAAGACTTTTGAAGAGAATGGGTTGCCACAGGCGTTGCACTTGTTATCGGCGAATAGACAGGCCGGAGTGCTTTATAAATGTTTGGAAAGAAATTGTTCAAACACCGTTCCGTATTCAACGTTGCTGACCGACGAAGCGTACATGGCGTGGGATCGGCCGCGGGAGTGGGTCAATGAAACGGCGCTCCGGATCCCCCTCATGTACACGGCCGAGCTATTTTCCCAGCAGCACTTTCGAGCCGCAGAAGTGCCAATTCTATGCACTGCAGAGATTAACAAGAGCGAATTTATTTTCAAGGGGCTCGAGAATTGGAACACGGCAGTGAAACAAGTGGTGATGCTGGCTGATAAGCTAATGGGAGTTGTGCCACAAGACTCTGGCCTGGACGACTTTGACCTCGAGGCGCTAAACCAGCGGCTAATAACAGTGTTTACGCAGAAAAACAAACTTGCCGCGCGGTTGGCTACAGAAAAGCTAGCAAAGTTGGCCACTTCATTTCTCAAACATACATAATTGCAACGTTTCAACTAATTAATTGTTTCATTTATAAAAGTTTTTTTTTTTTTTTGACATGTAGATTACATTTCATAATAATTCTGACGGCAGAATACGGCCTCTCGGCGCACATCCCGCTTTGGATCGTCTACCGACTCGCCTAGCTCGTTGATCACGCGCTGGCAGTAGGGTTGGATAACATACCGGGGTAGAGTGTCGGGCAATGCCGACAAACACCGCAACGCAGCGGCTCTCACTCCGGCAGTGTTTACTCCATTGTTTGATTTGGCGCTTAGCAGCTTTGGGATAATCGTATCAACACGCTGCGCCAAAACGTCGGCGCTCTCAATCAAAGTGGCAAATACCGTGTCAATTGCGGCTTGCTGGACGCGTGGGTTTGGCAGCGTAATCGCCTCGAGCAATGGCGGCAAAAACTTTTCAATCTCTGGGGTGATAATCTTGCTCGGGGTGTATCGCAGCAGTGAAGCCAAACTGGTCAGATTGTTTGGGTTTGTCGACTCGACCAGTTTTGGCAAGCTAAACGCAAAGAATCGTTGTTTGGATAGCAAGCGAATCACCGCGTTGTTTTGCTTGCTTAAAACCGGATCGTCGCATACCAATACCCCGTAAACCTTTGCCGCTTGGGCACCTAGCTGGTCACTAGCCAGCAACCCTAGAATAGACTCGCAGATTTCATAACCTTGGTTCTCATTACGCATAATCAACCCCTTGGCGTAGTAAGCGGCAATTTCAAGGCCGTTCAACGAGGTTTGTTCCGTGACTGGACCAACTGCAGTGTACGACTTTACCCACTTGTTTGCAGCGAGGCTGATTAGCTGGAGGTAGGCACCACGAGTAAACACATCACTAGCGGTTTCCAACATTTCCTGGCTTTTGGCGACCAGTAAATCTCCATCCACTGGAACCTTGGCGCCAATTGGCGCCAACCCTAGCGTCAACAATTGAGCCAAGTTGGTAGGGCTGTCAAACACCTCAACAGAGTTGATTCCATTCGCGTTGCCATGAACCAGCGCGTCAGTAAGTCTGGTGGCCCAAACGGCTTGTTCCTCCGGGTTGAGCTCGCGCACCAGCGCTTCCACCACGTGACCCGTCGCGTTGACTACCGCGTCGTGTAATTGTTGCCCCTTACTCCCAATCACGCAATTAATCAGCGGCACCCCAAGCGTGTTGATATACGTTTTAAGCGCCGGTTTGTTTTCCAGCTTGTGCACGACAGCCAAAAAAGTAGACACAATTGCCAGAGGGTACGAGTAATCTGGGTCGTTGACCACCTGGTTGAGCTTATTAAGCAGCCGGGTTTGCAGAGTCTCGAATAACTGTGGGGATAGGGAGATTGACGCCAGAGCGGAGAGTACAAAATCCTTATCCTTTGGTTGGCGGGTGACCGTGCTCAAGTTCTCATCTGGAAGCTGCGATAAAAACGCGGGGAAGGAAATCTCGATAATCACATCTGGGTATCGATCGGAAATGTTGCTCAATGCAAGCAACGAGCTATGAACCAGCTCGTCATTATCATCATTCAACACTGTATCGTTCAAATGCTGCACAATCATGCCAATCTCCTCTTTTGTGGCAAACTTGTCGAGCTTGCACACCACCTCAAACCCCTTGATTGCAATCTTTCGCAAGGAAATCTCGTTCTTGGCCGATCCCATCAGCGCGCGGGACAAACTGCCGATAATCTGATCCTTGTAGATTGTCAAATTATAGTCCTGGCTGGCGGCGAGCACCAGGATTAGCACCTCCAGGATCGTCCGTTGCACAGCTACAGTTGGGCTCTGGTCAAACTGGGACAACATTCTCGGAACCACAAACTCTGATAGCTCGGTAAACGATTCATTAGAGGATTGAGCAACTGCGGTGACAAGCTTCGCCGCCGGGAGACAGAGCTTGTTTGACGGATCATGCAGCTTTTCGTCTGTTTCCTTCTTTACCGACTCGACCAAGGAGACTCTACCGCCTAGTTGGCGCAGCACTCTAAGCGCCAACTCGACGTTTTCATCCTGCTCGTCATCAGACCCATGCAAAACCTCGTACTTTACCCCGTCCCATACTTCTTGCCATTCCTTCTCAATGCTCAGTTGATTGTAGTTTTCCAAACACGCCAAAATGGTCTCGAGGGTATCCCGTTTCACGCTATCCACGCTCGAGTTTAGCTTTTCAACGAGCCCAGAAAAGGCGTCCTTGGCAAACACCCCATTCGCGGCAATACTTTTACGCAGGGCTCGCTTTAAATCCTGCGAGGTGATTCCATACGGATCATCCTTGGGCGGTTCAAACGTGATTGGGAAATAGCAAAACGTTACGTCAAACAGCTCCTCCACGTGTTTGGCCACGTCCAACTGGGTAAGAATGGTATGGCTGATTGCAAACGAAATGAGCAAATTCCGCGGGTCTTTTTCCCCGCTCGTCAGCTCCACGTACATTTTAATAAACTTTGCAGATAGCTTGACGCACCGGTCCAGACACTTTGTTAATAGAGCCTGCACCACGCAAAAAACGCTATACCGAACAGTTTGGCTGTGTTTACGCATGTCGACCGATTCGGTCAATGAATCCACCAACACCTCCACATTAGTCACGCTAAAATTGTCCATCTCCACCACCGCCGTCAACCCTTCGCACACTTGTTTTAGACTAGCCTCGTCGTCTAGACGGTCGCTTAAAAACCCAGTAACGACCTGGATCTGCTGTTTTTGTAGCCGTGATTTGGAGAGTAGTCCCAACACTCTGGTGAGCAACTCCGTTGCGTCTGATCTCTGCTTTTGGTCCTCAACTGTAAGTTTTTCTCCCAGCATTTGCACCAAATCCACGAGCTTTGCGTCCCCGCGTTCAATAACCCCGACAATCTCGTCCCTAGCATCCTGTTCGCCAAACACACCCCGATTAACCAAATTTTGATCCATTTTTTTAAAGCTTTTAATTTTTTTTTTTTGGTTTCCGTCTATTGGGTTGGATTGGGGGGGTCAAGTCAAGTGGGAAGATTCAAAACTCCCAACCGTTAAAAAACACAAAAAAAAAAAATAACAATTTTTTTTTCCCTTCCCTTCACTAAAATCAGGCACCGACTAACACATTTCCACAACAAAGAATGAGCTACAACGACGAGGGCAAGTCCATATCCAAGGTGTACTCGGACGCGAATGGGAAAATGCCCCAGCAGTACTGGGACTACGAGAATGTGCAGTTCACGTGGTCGAGCCAGGAGCAGTACGAAATTGTAGCCAAGATTGGCCGGGGCAAGTACTCTGAGGTGTTTTCTGGGATGGACATTAAGCACTCGCGGCAGGTGGTGATCAAGGTGCTTAAACCGGTCAAGCGGAAAAAAATCAAGCGAGAAATCAAGATCCTCAACAATTTGAGTGGCGGGCCGAATGTTATTGACCTGTTGGATATTGTACGCGACGCGCAGAGCAAAACCCCATCGTTGATCTTTGAATCAGTGGATAACTGCGACTTTCGGCAGCTGTATCCTACGCTAACTGACCTGGATATCCGCTACTACATGCATCAACTGCTAATGGCGTTGGATTTTGCCCACTCCAAGGGTATCATGCACCGGGATGTCAAGCCACACAACGTGATGATCAACCATGCGCAACGTCAACTACGATTGATTGACTGGGGGTTGGCCGAGTTTTACCACCCAGGGGTCGAGTACAATGTGCGTGTCGCGTCGCGATACTTTAAAGGCCCAGAACTGCTGGTTGATATGCAGCTGTACGACTACTCTCTAGACTTGTGGTCGTTTGGGGCCATGCTGGCGTCGATGATTTTTAAAAAGGAGCCGTTTTTCCATGGCAATTCCAACACTGACCAGCTGGTCAAGATTGCTAGAGTGTTGGGCACTAACGAACTACACGCGTATTTAGACAAGTACCGGCTGGAACTGGGCCCAGAGTATGACGATTTTGGTACTTTCCCAAAGCGGGCCTGGAACCGGTTTGTGACTAGCGATAACGAGCATTTGGTGTCGGAAGAGGTGTATGATTTGTTGAGTAATTTGCTGCGGTACGATCATCAGGAGCGGTTGACGGCACAGGAGGCGATGGACCAGGCGTATTTTGATCCAATTAGGGATGGGCCGCCGTCTATGGCTACCCGAGTCGAGCACGATGAGGATGCTGACGAGTCAATGTCATAACCTTTCTTTCTTTCTTTCTTTTTTTTTTTTTTTCTTTTTTCTTCTTCTTTTTTCTTTTCTTTTTTTTAAATCGATCAATAATAAATGTGTTGTTAGACTTGAAATCACGCGGTTAGAACCCAGTCTCGAATGAGTGCAGTCTTGACACGGTGTGGTAGGCGCAGTTGGGTTAATGTGGCTCGCGTGGCGGCTAGTTTAAACTTCAAGTGGTGCTTAAAAGTGGTCAGCGTGGCTGTCTCATCGGCGTGGATCAACACTCGAATCAACCCGTGGAATGAGCTGAACAAGTCTAGTTTATACGCAGGCGGGTCTGGGTGGCCAGGAATCGCTAGTGTCTTGGCGCTGATAACCTGGCAGATATGGATAGACGTGTGGTAGCGCATTGTTAGCGAGAACGTGGACGCCGCCGCCAGCGCGCTGACCACGTGCTCGGTGCTCACGTGGTTAAAACTACAGTGCATGTATAGCGCAACTAGCTCCTTCACAATCTCGTTCCGAATACAAGGCTCGTCGGTGAACAAACTCCACAGCTGGTTGGACACTTGTTTGGCTGTTTTGTCAGTGGAAACGTCCTGAAGCGTGGCAGAGAGGGTGGATAATGCGCACCGCTGTAACTCCAAGTCGCAATTCGCATTGGTATTTAGATACTCCAACGCGGTTTGCAGTTTGGATTGACGTGGCTGGTTATTTGGCAATCGTGAGGGTGAGCTTAACATTGTAGTGCATTGACGCTTCCGCCCATTCGCCGCAGTCCGCCCGTCCAACGCGGTTCGAAGCGCCAACACTTGCGATTTCAGGTCAATCACCTCCGCTGAGCGCTTATTATACCGTTGGCGCCAAAACTCAGGAATATCATCATTCTTGCTGGCAACCAGCTCGATATACTGACGGGTGGTTAACCCAACCGGTTTGTTGCGCTGTGCCACGATATAAATTGCCAGATACTGCTCAAACGGGTCGTTCATTTGCTTAATTTGCTTAATTAACAACTAGTAGTCGGTTTAAGATAATAATAATATAAAATAAAAGTGAGCGCGTGCGCAGGCTCAGCTTCAAGCACTCAACTTTACACGACGCGTGTCTATGGTAATTTTTTTTTCATCCCTCTATTTTCACCCACACACACACAAATCGGGCGTCTAATGAGCGATAAAGAAAACGACCTGTTTGCCAACGCCAGTTCGACGTTATTTGCCAGCAAACCCAGCTCGGGGATGGACCTTGGCAGTTCATTGTTATTTTCGAAACCAACGGGGCCAGCACAGCCGGTTGAACCGCAGAGGTACGTTGTGCCGACTGTGCAAACCGCGACGCTAAACAACGGCAAAAAGATTGTGCTCAAAACGCGTAGCCAAGCGGCCAACGCCCGGAAAATAAACACCAAAGAACATTTTGGGATTGAGATACACAAGCTGCTGGCCGGGATCAGGACGGAGGATAATACGACAAGTAAGGAGCTTGCAGCGCCTACTGCGATTTCCACCGGCGATAAATTGCTATCCGAGGCGTACCGGCCCAAAATCTGGACCGATCTGATTGGATCAGAGAAACAGCACCGGATGATGCTTAAATGGTTAGTGTCGTGGAGCCATGTGGTGTTTGGTGAGCAAATCAAGCCGGAGGAGAAGGAAGCGGAGCGGGCGCCTAAATACGACGCGTTGGGGCGCCCCAAACGCAAAATTTTGCTGATTACCGGCCCACCGGGAATTGGCAAGACCACTGTGGCGCATATTCTTGCCAAACAAGCTGGGTACGAGTCGATGGAAATCAACGCTAGTGACGAACGGTCGGGACAAGTGGAGGGGTCGGATAAAAAGACCAACCTGCTAAAAACCAAGATCCAAAACGCGGTTCAGAGCCACCGGATCAACGCGTCCAAAAAACCGGTTTGCATTGTGGCGGATGAGATTGACGGGGCGGCGGAGTTTGGGCTGATCCGGGTGTTGTTGGAGCTGATCAAATCCGACGAGCGGGCATTACAAGCAACTGATACCAAACCCGGTTTTCCAAACAACAAAAAAGAAAAGGCAATGCTGCTTCAACGGCCGATTATTGCGGTTTGCAACGATGCGTATGCACCGGCGTTACGGGAACTGCGCCAGCACGCCGAGTTGGTGCACTACCATCGGGTTCAACCCAATGCAGTGGTATCTCGGCTCAAGGATATCTGCGCGGTTGAGGGGATCGAAGCGGACACTGCATCGTTAAAAGACGTGACTGAAGCGATGGATGGGGATTTGCGAAGTTGCCTTAACATGCTGCAATTTGGCATGAAACGGGATATATACGGTAAACTGGTGACTAAAGACGTGACTCAGAGTTTGCGGACCACCACGAACCGGATCTTCCAGCGGGACAAGAACCTGGAAAAACCCCAAGAGGCCAAGCAGATATTGGAACTAGCCCATGCGTATGGGGAGTACGACAAGCTGCTTAATGCGTTATTCCAGTCATTTCCCGGTAAAAAGTTTTTTGACGATCTAGTGTCCAAACCGTGTGCGATTGGAGACTGGTTGTATTTCCACGAGCAGATTAACCGGTCAGTGTGGAAGAGCCAGAACTTTCAGCTTGGTGCGTACCACGGCCACCCTATTCTTGCATTCTACAACCTGTTTAGCTCGCCGTTGAACACTGTAACTAAAACTAACGAACCTTCCACACTAAACGACTGGGAGTATTTTGAGCAGCAGAACCGGATCAAACAGCAGCTAAAAGAGTTTTCGCAGCGGATTGATCCAGAAACTCGACATCATTTAGCCGGGTCGGCTACCAACTTTGCCATGGACGTGGCCCCGCATGTGCTGCAGATTGTAAACTGCTGCCCAGGGGATTCAGTGATTAAACCGGCCGAGCGGGCTAGGTTGACCCACGCGGCGCATGTCATGTCCAAGCTAAACATCAGGTTCAAGCACGACCGGTTGGACTTTTCGGGTACCGCCGTATTCCGCATCGATCCGCCGTATGAGCAGATTGTAGTGTTTGATGAGGAGGATCGGCAGCGGTGTGCGGTGGGCGCCAAGTTTGCAGTGCGCTCCACTATTGTCAACATTCTGGACAGCCTCCTACCTGCTAGTGCCTCTCAATCATCTCAGAAACGAGGACGGGATGAGCTGGAGGAGGATATCAACCGTCCATCTGCCAAAACCCGCAAAGTTATCGCTCCGTTGAAAAAAAAGAAGGATTTTTTTGGGCGCGAGATTGTACCAAAGGTTGTGGATGTTTCAGACAAGGAACAGCCCAAACAGGACGACGACCGGCAGAAAGTCTGGGTCCAATACGTGGAAGGCTTCTCCGCAGCAGTTCGCAAAGATATTTGTTGGAACGAACTATGGGGTATTTAAAGACCTATATAAAAATATAACGGATTAGAACGGCTTAGGCAGACTTGTTCTTCCAGTATAGTTCCCGCTGTTTCAGTATTTTATCGGCCCATTTCTGCACCATTGGGGTTTTGATCAGCTCCCGGACCCCCATGCATTGGCCCATATCAATAGCCTTGTTGTGTCGCTTCTCCTCCTCCAAGCACTGTACCATAAACTCAAACTTGTCGCAATCCTTAACATACCGAGCTTCGGGCGAGCTGATATTTTCATACTCGTTCCACAGCGCATAAATCTCATCTGCCGCATCTTGATTAACCGGCGCGATCAAATCTCGCAAATAAACAATAGTGGCCAGCTCGCGACGGTGCTTTTCTTCCTTCGCGACACCACAAAACGGCGTCAAATCGCCCACTAGACTCTCGGCAATGTCATGCACCAATGCAATCTTGATACACTTGCTATTATCCAGCTCCTGGTTGGCAAAAAACCCGAGAATCCCCATTCGGTACATGTGGTCACCAATGCTCTCGCTATCGTGCACGTCATACAGCACCCACCCAGTCCGCTTCTGCTGCTTTAGCCGGCTCACCAGGTGCAGAAACATGAACAGGTTCATATCCGGGTCATCACCATTAAGCTGTGGTAGCAGCTCCAACAGCTCCGGTGGCATGGCGCCCTGGGGCGTCCACTGGTTGACCGAAGTATCTACCTTGTCGTTCTGGGTTAGCGGTGGAGTCAAAGGCAAGTTAGAGCCGGTTTGGTTAGCCATGTTGTTGTCTTGAGAAAGAAAATTATTTACATGCAAGAGAAAAAAAGAAAGAGAGACAATTTTTTTTTTGTTTAGTCTGAGCCAATAAGCACGCCCTTGTTTCACTTACCACATAATAATAATATAGGGGCCAAGCAGAGTCGGAGATCGGAGCTAAAACTAGCTCCAGTATGCCTGGCGGTCCGCAAGCACATCGTCGGCCCACGACTGCACCTGCGGGGTGTCAATCTTCCGCCGTTCGTTGAGAAACACCCCCAGGTCCTTGGTCTTATTAAGCCGCTTCTCCTCCTCCACGCATTGCACCAGCAGCTCAAACTTGTCCACGTCTTTTACAAACCGCGCTTCGTCGGTGGAAATATTTTCGTACTCGTTCCACAGCGTGTAAATCTCGTTCGCCACGGCGCTGTTAAACTCCGACAGCAAGTCGCGCAAATAAACAATCGAGTCGTATTCCCGTCGGTGCTTTTCCTCCTTGGTCACTGGATCATCGGGAGTAATGTCGCCCACGATCGACTCGGCAATGTCGTGCACAAGCGCCATCTTCACACACTTGCCAGAATCGAGATGGGCCGGGGCAAACATGCTGATGATGCCCATTCGGTACATGTGGTCAGAGATTGACTCGGGCTCGGGAACTCCGTACTGAACCCACCCAGTCCGTTTTTGCAGCTTTAAGTTTTTGACAATGTTTAGAAAGGTAAGGAATGGAGTGTTTGGGGTTTGTGACGCGGCGTTTTGCAGCTGTTTTTGGATGTATTCTGGAAGTGCAGCTTGCACTGACCATTGAGAAGTGTTGGAGGACATGATTGTGTTTTTTTTTGTCCTCTAAAGAGAGAAAATCCTTTTTTATATAGCGTGTCGTGGGGATTGTGGATCGTGGGGAGAAAAATTTTGATGACCAGGCAAATCTCTTCGCGCGCGCGCGCCGAGGAGCGGTTTATGACCAGGCAAATGAGCAATATGATGAGTCGTTGCAGGAATCGTAACAATTGTAAATTCATTTGAACTGGATAGAACTCGACGTCACCATGCGCGCGTCTACGCGTTTTTAAATATTGAATCTTCCGGGATGAGAAGAATTTGGTCGGCCATCAACCCAACTACTTTCTACACCGTATTGTTCACGCATTGCCACTATATAGTATAACAAGACTTTAAGTATGCAAGTTTAATTAACTCAAAACACAAATCCAACGCGCTGCAATTAGGTCCCCCGGGTAATGTGCGCAAAAAAATTCTGAAACTTTCTAAAGTGCACGCCGCATGTGGGCCAGCAATTGCCAGTCAAGACGCGGGATCATTCAGCTACTGTACTGTACTGTACTGTAGGGAGCACGATGCACCTTGAAAAACATTGAGTGAACGCAGCAAGTGCCTCCTTTGAATGCGCATGCGATCGATAGTGCCTCATCTCTGACAAGGTTTTTATTTTGCAACTGAATTGTTCCGCTACTGTAGTCAAGTCACATGCACAGGGCCCTGTGCTACTGTAAACTAGTTTATTTTGGCCTAGTCCCAGCCCTAGAGCTATATAGGGGGTTTCAAAAAAAAAAAAAATCGGGGGGCTGTATATATCAATCTCTGCGCGCACGCCACTAACTCTCCGCACCGAGGAAAAAAAAAACACACAAACGGAAAAAAAAATCTCGAGAAAAAAAAAAAAAAAAGAGAGTTTAGTTTTCGACATTACTTTCAGCAAAACCAAAACTACCTAATTTATTCTGGCAAAAAGAGCTTTAGAACTGTTTAGCGACCGAACCAAGTGTCAATTTACACAAACAAAACGCGCTCTTTTTTGAGGTACTATCCCAGTTATCAAAGACAAGAAAAAAAGGCTAACCCGCAGCGAATGCAATAGACTATTATGGAAAATCACGAGTTTCCGTTGACGGACGGGTCAAACTCGATTTCATCAACCTCACGACTAAGCCAGCATGATCGGAACCTGTCGCTGCCGAACAACACGACGCCAAAGGAGCCATCGCCACGTCCGAGCAGAGCAGCCACGTATTCCCGGGCGAGTGCATATATGCGACGACCCCAACCGAATACTGTAGAATCGACGCCAGCAGTACCTCAACACTCGCTAGTCACGCCACCACAGCCCGAGCAAAACATGTACCACGGGTCGGTTGTCACTACACCTACAGAGCAGGAACTGCTGCCTCCTGACCCGATTGAGAAAAAAAGCAAGGCGTCCGATCCAAAAACCCCGTCAGAATACGCCCTTCATATTTTATTCACACAGGTATGAACCTATATCTAAAAAGAAGAAAGCTAATAAAGAAAATAGTTTGTGCGCAGCGCAGAACGCAAGCTAAACCAATGCTTGGGGTATGCAACCGAGAGCGAGCCGCGAATCGCGGAGATTTTGGGCGAAGGGGTTGACCCAGCATTTGACAAGATTATCGCGTCGTTGGGGTACATTTCCCGGCGCAAACCCAAGCCGGTAATTGACTCGGTCATGTTTTGGCGAAAGAGCAAGAGCGAGGCGGCAATGGCTGCGGCTCAGGCCCAGGGTTCGCATTCTCGAAGCGGGTCTCGACAGGAAATGATGGACCCTCGACAACAAGCAGTACAGGCTGATCGGAAAAGTCTGATTAGCATCTTTATTCTGTGTAGAGTGTTGATGGAGATTGTGCGCCAAACTCCATCCGAAGTACTAGGGTCTGATTTGAGCGAAAAATTGGAGGAGATTGTGTTCAAGCAGCTACGCACCGCGGAACCCGAACTAATCGCGGCTAGCGTGATTCGCCGCGCGAATTGGAACCTGTTTGCCGAACTGTTGGGTGAAATGAGCGACAGCCGGTTTGAGTCAGTCGGGGATAGGTTTATTGCCGATTTGGAAAAGATCCCCGCTGCGATCAGCAAGGAAAAAGAACAAAGCATGCAACTAGTGATCCACGGGATGCGTTATTTGAAGCTACGATTATACCCGATGGATATGTTGGAGGAGAGTGCGAATTTCCTCGAGTCACTGGCAAAGTTTTTTGCCCGGACCCAAAGCCAGCGGTTAAAACTGGCTTATTCTGAGGTGATTGCCCAGATTCTACTGCCGATTGGTGGGGTCGCCACTGCTGAGCTTAACCATCCAACCTGGGTGCAAAGCGTGGAGATTTTGTTTGCCCGAGCCCAGGAGATGATTTCTCGGTCCAAACACTGGCAAAACGCGTTTACCCTGGCCACTGTAGTGTTGAGCGTGGCCCCTCAGGAGCTGTTTACCAACAACTGGATGGCAATGTTTGAAACCAACCTGTCCAAGCTTAAAGAGCGGAGCAACCGAGCCTGTTTTTACACTGGGTTAGCCCGAATGCTCTGGGTGTACATGTGTAGATGCACCGAGTCGCTAAACAACACGACGCGGAAACTGGAAACCGTGAGCAAGTCAATCATCTCGTCTGGTCATAAAAAATCGTGGGCCGCGCCGGATGCGTTGATCTCGCCGCCGTGTGTGAGTTTGATCCGGATCGCCGCGTATGGGTACCGCCAATTCGTGCTTGACAATTTCCTAATCCAAATGCTACTCAACACCACGGTCAACGTCAACAACCCTGATATTACCGGGTTGGACGTGCTGCTGCCGGAACGAGCGATTATTTCGATCCGATCGTTTGTGCAGATTCTGGCTGATGCCGAATCTGGCGAGCGGCCCACTTTCCCCACTGACGAGTTTCTAGCTCAGGCGTATCAAGACCCACGGATTGCGGAACCTACCAAAACCCCGCAACCTGTTGGGTCGTTGAAAGAGTTTTACGACAAGTACAGCGCGCTGCTGATGAAAATGTTTAGTCTATGCGACTCGCAATTCGGGGCGAGTGGGTCGATTGTGGAGGAGCGCGCCGCGCCGCAGCGAGCACCCATCGCGTTCCATTTTGGCAACAGCGACGCGTCGTCGTCGTCACAGACCCAAAAAGCGCTACTAACGGACCTGTTTTGCGTGATTACTGAAGCGATCCCGTGGTGTTTGACGGGGCGAAATTTTTTTAACCGCGCGGTTGACATGTTGTGCCGCAACACGCTTCATACCTCGCAGCGGATTTCCCAGGCCGCGACTCGATCGCTGAAAAGTTTGGCCAAGACTAGAGATACCAAGCTCATTCTATCTGCCGTGTCCAAACAGCTGTTTGCGTTTGACGAAAAAATCTTCACCACGTATGAGCCAGTGGCCACCGCGCGCAGTGACTATGAAAAGTTGCTGCGCATCTACGTGGAGTTGCTGGAGATTTGGATCGATCGGATCAAATCCCAGACTGGCGGCGGGGAGGAAGATGACAAACGGAGCGATGAGGCAATTGTAAATGGATGGTGGCCCACGATTGAAGAAGTGGAAGGCAATGGGCTGTACTTTTTGTGCTCACCGGAGCGTGGGGTTCGGCATTTGGCAATCAAGCTGTTACGGCTAACTGCCAAGTTTGACGGGGCGGTTCGCGAACACGAAGAGCAACAGGCCGAGAAGGGACATTCGCGTAACCCGTCAAAAAGCACCATGGCAGTTCCATCGCGGCTAATCACGTTTCTGGAAAAAGTGGATCTGGCCGAGCTGTTTGAACGGGCCAGGCCAGAAGTGCAGTTGAGCATGCCGGAGCGGACTCGGCTGTCCAAACTGACCAGCACCAAGAAACGCGAGGCATTGATCAAAAGCGCGGATTCGGAGCATGGGATTGACAGCGCCTTGTGGCTCAAAGCATTCCCCACTTTTTTCAAGGAGTGTTTTGAAAACTACCCTATTCCTGTAGCAATTGCCCGGAACGTGATTTGTTTCCGGTTGGTTGGGATGCACGATGTGGTGACAGAGTTTATGCGGTCAGAAGCTACCATGATGCAGTCCACGCACGGGTTTTTGGCAAAGCACTCGACCCGGACCCACCCGGAGGTTGTGGTTGAGCAATGGCGGATTTATCTGATTGTGGCGTGTTTGGCACTAACCCTCACTGACGAGCAAAAGCTGCATATCCCTGATTCGAACCAATCGGCGCATGGACGCAAAAAATCGGCGCAAAAGATTACAATTCACCACCAGCGTATTACATCAATCAAATCGGTGTTTAGAATGGTGATCCCGTTGCTCGGGGTGGACCACCCGGTTATTCGCGATGCGATTGTCACCGGGATCAGCTGTATCAACGTGAACACGTACCAAGCATTACTAGAGTGCATGAAACCGGCGTTTGAGGATTGGCGGCACGAGGCCAAGCAAGGGATCAGACCGGGTGGTATGACGCGGCGCGACCCCAACACTGGGTACCGACAGGACCGGGTCATCACTGAAATCGCCCACGTGTTTCGAGTCACTGCGTATTACCTTGATGACCCGTTGATTTATGACAATGAGTACGTGGTCAACGAGCTACTCGACTTTTTGCGCATGCTGCGAACTTTTTTGGCAACCACCGAGGTTCAAACCAGCTGGGAGTTTCAAAAGCTCCGACGATACTTTTGCGGGATTGCGGAGCAGCTGGTGCTTGGTGTGCAAAAGTCTAGTCTCTCCTCCAAACTGCTAACGTTTGACATGCGGCTCAAATTCTACTCGCTGATTGAGGAGTGGTCCGATTACGGCGCCAACCACGCGCTTGCGCGTGATCGAGACGCGATGATGAAGCAGACCGCGTTGAGCGCGGCCAAGGACTCGCGGGATAAAAACGTGGTTCTGGCGACAATGGAGATTGAAAAGCAAAAGTTTGAGACTGCAGTGTTGAGCGCGATGGCGGCGTTGTGTGCTGGTCCTGTGGTGCAAGAAACCGAGGAGGCCAATGGCGAGCTACGCACTGTGTCATTCAACGTGAATGGGATTCTAAAATGGATTAATGTGGTGCTACGTGATCGCGAGGAGCTGCAGCGGATTGGCCGCCGCGGGCTGTGCAACCTGCTTACTTGCAACCCGACAAACGAGCGGTTGTTTAACGAGGCGATTGCCAGCTGCTACCAAATTGACGATTCCAGCGACGCCAAAACCTCTAGATGCTACTTTAAAACCGCCGCTGAGGTGATTCTCTCCAGTCCTGACTACCCGTGCGAGGCGAGACAAGTGCTCACGGTGGGGTTGTTTAAAACCGGCGATGAAGACTTTGAGGTACGCTCACTGGCGGTGGCGTTGTTGCGAGAGACTGAAACGCGGTTTTATGGGGCCACGTGTATGCACGAGTTTGAGGCACGCGCCTTGAGCCGCTCGCCGCCAGTCTACAAACGCGTGCTGTTTGACCTAAGCGCCCGATTTGCCCAGGACCATCCACAAGAATCGGCCATGATTCTATCAGAAATGTTCATGTACTTCCACAAGGTTGGTGATGTGTACCGCCGGGATATCCTCTCTGTATTGTTGCCATGGGTGCAGAGTGTGGAGCTGTCGGTTGAGCAACCAAACGATCATCTCAGCCCGTCGTCAATGATGGTATTAAGCAACCTGCTGGAAATCACGGTTAGCTTTAGCGATCGAATCAGTAATGAGGTGGAAGCGTTGTGGGTTGCAGTGATTAGCAGCATCCCTACCAACCTTAAGATTGTGCTGGACTTTTTGTTCAGGCAGAGTATGGCGCGTCCGGATGCCACGTTTGTACACTACGCGCGGAAAATCCTGCTCTACATGTCAACCTCGCAAAAACACGTTATAACCGACATGCTAATCACGTACTTGACGCCAAAGTCGATGGTTCCACTGCATCCGGATCCGTATAATGCAGCAGAGGCGAAACAAATGTACCCGCACGTGGCGGAGATTGCCGAGCTGTTGCCGCCGCGGACCAAGGAAAACGCGTTTAGCAAGAGCCAGCTTGCCATGATCATGCTGGTGGATTTGATGATCTCGCCAGATGATGACATTGTCAGGGCCAACGTGCCGCTGTTGCTTCACACGGCGCTAATTTTGATGGATCATTACCTACCAGTGGTGAATGAACAGGCACGCGAAATGCTGATTTTGATCCTAAACGCGTACACGCCGCGTACCGACGAACGCGTCGAGTTTTGCAACCTGCTTCGCAAAAAGGATTTGCACACGCATTGGGCGTACGACGATTTGAATAGCGACAAGGATGGGGCGCAGACCCCACGGGCCATGTCGGAGCTGGTGGCCTCGGTGCTGAAGCAGTTTTCGTACACTGAGGTGCAAACCCTGTGGGGCCGGATCGCGCTAAACTGGGCCACGTCTTGCCCGGTGCGGCACATTGCATGCCGGTCTTTCCAGGCGTTTCGATGCTTGTTGTCGTTCTTTGATCAAGGAATGCTGGCTGATATGCTGGCTAGACTGTCTAATACCATTTCTGACTCAACCGCGGATATACAGGGGTTTGCGATGCAGATTTTGATGACGCTAAACGCGGTCACTGCAGAATTAGAATCGGAGGAGCTAATCAATTACCCGCAGCTGTTTTGGGCCGCGGTGGCGTGTATGAGCACGGTGCACGAGCAAGAGTTTATCGAGGTGCTGTCAGTGTTGGAAAAGTTTTTGTCCAAGATTGACCTCGACTCGCCAGAGACAGTGGCGTGCTTGGCGTCAACTTTCCCACCAAAATGGGAAGGCAAGTTTGGAGGTTTACAGCACGCGGTGATGACTGGGTTGCGGTCAGCCAACTCGTGGGACCAATGCTTGCGGGTTTTGGACAAGCTT
The DNA here is from genome assembly GCA_946409495.1 of Blastobotrys aristatus. Classification (NCBI taxonomy): domain Eukaryota; kingdom Fungi; phylum Ascomycota; class Dipodascomycetes; order Dipodascales; family Trichomonascaceae; genus Blastobotrys; species Blastobotrys aristatus. Next base: position 1,379,277 of record OX291660.1, on the reverse strand, counting down.
CACCAACTCGACGAGAATGAGATTGTCAACAAGAACGAAGGAAGGCTGGTTATGGCATTGTGTGCCAACATGCCGCGGTTCTTGCATGCATTGGAGATTGGGGATATTAGCAGCGAGGTGATGAGTGCGTGTGATCGGTTGCGCGAAATCAGCGACCAACAGGAACGTAATGGTTTGTCACGAATTCTCACGTCTCTATCCAAGGGCCGATTCCGAACCAAGAAGGACTTTTTGTACCAGACTATCCAAGCCATTCGGGCCAACTTTTTCCCGCAGCACGAAGTGGGCGTTTTGTCCTTCTTTTTGGGGATTTTGTCGAACCGAACCCCATGGGTTAAAGTTGAAGCGATGGAGGTGCTAAAGAGTATTTTCCCGGTGGTGGACATGCAACGTGAGGAGTTGGCAGGGGTGGGTGCGGATCTAATCTCTCCCTTGCTGCGGTTGTTACAGACTGACTATGCCGAGCAGGCGCTGTCGGTGCTTGACGAGGCGGCCAGCATCTCATCGTCCAAGATGGACAAGCATGTGCTGAGAATGAGCCTGGGCAATCGAACCCTACGCAAAGAGTATGAGAAAACGCACACGCTGTTTGGTATTCCAGACGAGAGTGGGTGGTCGGTGCCAATGCCAGCGGTTACTGCTAGTGTGACGCGTAACAATGTCCACGCGGTGTTTTACACCTGCGCTGCGGCTAATACTTTGACGGACAATGACGACGAGTTTCAGTTCCACAAGGAAGAGCAGTACGGCTACCCATTGGATCGATCCGAAAGCATGTCTGTTGAAGGGTCCATGAACCAAATGTGGACCGCGCTAGACAATTTGGACTCCTTTTTTGCCGGGTCAAACTTGCGGCGTAACAAACGACACCATACTAATACCAGCGCCAAAACCAGCGTGGCTGCTCATGCCCATTCATTGTCAGTAACCGACACTGACGCATCGGTGGACAATGCAATGATGATGATTGAACAGGTTGAATCGGCGCCGCAGTTGTACGATAAAAAGGTGTCGGTGATTTTGAACCGGTCATTGGCCCGGACTCCTTCCACCACATCGTTCAAAACCTCGCTTGCTGACTCATTTGTCGGACCGGGTAGCGGCGGCGGTGGTGGTAGCAGCAGCAGCCAGCAGAATGATTTGCGGCTTGCTGCGGCTCAGCTACGGAATATTGACGAGACATCATCATCATCATCATCGTCGGTGGGTGGTCGACAAAAGAACCGATTTTCTTCAGTACGTGGGGCCTCCCGGCGTGAAGTTGTCGAGTTTGGGCAGGATTTGGATGATATTAGCGGGTCTTCAGATGGCGATGACGAACAAGGGGATGAGGATGAGCGTGCGTACCACTCGTTTGACACGGTGCGGTACGATGCGACGCCAACTGGTACTCGCGACTCGTCTAATTCGGCAAGTCCGCTGTCACACCCGAATAAAAAAGCGTCGCCATTGGGCACCGCCACTGTATCAATGTCGCCAAACGCCAACGCGACAATCTCGTCGCGGAAACCAATGGCCCCGCCAGATTCATCATTCCGTTTGGAATCGCTGCTCAAGGGTGCGTCGCATATCGGCAAGAAAAAAAAGTCGCCAAAGGAAAAGAAGGAAAAGGGTAATAAAAAGCTGCAAAAGGCACCCAAGCTGAAGGATAGCGAGGACAGTAATGGTACATTGTCGCCGCCGTCGAGATCGGCCACGACCAGTCCAACTGTGCAAGGTGCAAGTGGGTTCCAGTTCCCACCGCCATCGCGATTTTAGTAATGTTCTTTTTTCTTGTTTAATAGTATACTAATTTGAGTGTTGTGAGTTTGATTTCGTCGGGTTTTGGCATCCCCTTGCGTGTGTAGCGCTAGCTTGTCTACAGTTTTTGATCGATATTGACTTGTAAAACGCGCGTCCAAATGATTTGCTGATGATTTTCAATACCGTCGAAGACAGTGTCAAAACGAAAGACACGGTCAAACGAGCGTGCGTTCGAGATAGCCGGTTTTAATCGAACTATTGGCGTCAATTTAAAGCCTATACATGTTTAATAATTCCACGCTCAAAATAATATTACCCGGGTATACGACTGATAACTGGCATGAGCGATAGGTGGCGGTTTTACGATTATCGAAACGCAAATACTCTACCCATCTATTCTAAACTTTCCCCATAACTTACCCTTCTTGAAAACAGGAATGCTTCTGTTTGCTGTACTGGAAGTATCGGGTACCTGCGAACACTACGTTGCGACAACTATTTCTGCCAGAAAATCACAAGAGATTAACAACAAGAGAAACGAGGCGCGTCGAGGGGTTGATTTTATTTACTATAAGTATGCATGGGTTACCCAGAGGAACCGTGATATTTTATGCTGCAAAAGCCTCATTTAGTTACAGTCAATTTACCTCACTGTAGAGTTAGCAATGTGGTAAACCTTCACATTCTTGGGGACAAGCTTGAACCAATCATTAATTCTAAAGACAGTTTCGTTCTTTTTAAATTTCACTATTCGGTATTAATCCCGTTCTTATAATTTACCTTTTAACCGTCGGTTCGGCCGTGTTCTGTTGCCGCAGCTAGAAATCCATGGCCACTCATCGGTATGGACTGCATCGCACGTGTCAATCTCGGTAATGCCAAATGATGCAGCAAGTTCAGAGGTCTTTGGGAGATTCTGTTGTTTAGGGTAAAAACCATTTTTGCATTTAATCTGTTTTATTAGTAAAAGTATATGAATATCCTACCGAGGGTCGTAAATAAGCGTCTCGGATACCGCAGAAAGTAGTTGTCGAGGTACCGCCATTGATTGGCAGTCCTTGATAATGTGGTCAATAGTTTCTTCTGCGCCGCATGGGCACGCGTTTCCGCCGCGTAGTGTTTGTCCTTGTGCTTGTATTGGCATAATGCCTGCCTCGACTTCCATCACGCAGATTGGTGTCGATTTCTTTGCGCCTAATATCCGTCTCAAGGCACCGTTTTGCTTGATTATCATTGGTTTGAGCAGCCGCTCGTGTCTGATAGTGACCGAGTACCATACTTCGCTGCCATACTCAACCACTGAAATCACACATGCTAGGTATATCTGCCGTAGTAGTGCTGAAAACCAGTTTTTTGACCAAAAGCCGCACCAGATGCGGCGCAATTTTTTTGGAGGTCCAGCAAGTCCAGGATGAAGTTTTCTTATCATTTTCAATCCCGCTGGTGTAGTATAGTGGTTAGTACAGCTCGTTGTGGCCGAGCAGACCCTGGTTCGATTCTAGGCACCAGCAGAATCATCGTTCAAACGATCCTTCGAACGGATCTTCAATTTTTTTCTCCCCAGCCTTATCCACCAGTTTTGCCCGTCGCGGGCCTAGTTTTTTTTGGCTTCAACTGTTCACTGATAGCTGTTTGCCATCCGACTGACTTTTAGGCGTTAAAAATTAAGATTTATGGATGGAATTGACGATGATGATCTCGTAAGCGGTCAGATCGAGATCTAGAGCCGCACCAAACTAGATTGGCTATAAAAATAAGAGGAAGATCTTCATGTTGTAGTATGTTTATATTAACAACATTAAGCCACTATTTTGCCTATTAATAGCTGAGTACCGTCTGTCTATAGGAGTCCAGAGGTTGCAGGCAACTGTAAGTTTAGGATATAACAGGGTTGGGGAGGCTATAACAGGGTTGGGGAGGCTATAAAAACTTTATATAAACTACCCACACAATAAGCATCCCCGTCATTAAACTAAAAACAAACGGCCCCAAGACCTCTGGTCCGGATTGTTCGCTGATAACGCCATTGATGAAGGGCAAAACAGCCCCGCCGATGCCGCCTACAGACGTTGCAAACCCGATCCCGGCAATTTGCAACCACTTTGGCATTTTCTTCATCGCCACTAGTAGGAATATCGGGCACACGGGTCCTATAAAGAACCCAACAAGTGCAACTGCGACTGCGCTGACAAGCAGGTTGTTGACCAGCCAAAACACCAGCATGAACGCAATAGCCGCGGTGAGGTAAACAATAAGGCAGATTTCCTCGTGATGGACAAACTCGGTGACTAAGCCTAGCACGACGCGTCCAATTGTCAATCCGGTCCAAAACCCAGTGGTGACATATCCCATTTCCACGAACCCGCCGCCACGGACCTCGATCATGAAGGTTTTGATCCACCCGCCAAGCCCGACTTCCGCGCCCATGTATAAAAAGTCAATCAGCGCGGTGATCCACGCCGAGAGGGTGCGTAATGCTACCCCTATTGATGACCCGCCCTTAACTTGTCGGCCAGAATCCATCTGGGTGATATACAGCTGCGGAGTATCACCCCACCAGCAAACCGCTGCAAGGCTGATATTCAACCCAGCCATGCCAATCAGCACTGAATAGCAGATATTCCACTTGACGTTATTCTCAAGCAACGCGGTAAACACTGCTGGGCAGATGATCCCGCCAGACCCGTAAAACGCGTGCAGTAGCCCCATGTACAGGTTGGAGTTTTCCAAACCGGCTACCCAGGTATTCCACGCTGCGTTGATCAGCCCATTGCACATACCAGTGATTCCATATGCAATCACAAACACTGGAAACGGCGGCGCAGTGATGCAAATAACATAGCAAACCATTTGTAGCGACGGTCCCAGGATGGCCACGCCCCATCGACCTAGTTTCCGGTGCATAACATCAGACAAAAACGCCGCGATTAGACACCCGCAAAACGGCGAGATGAACGCGATGGACGCGATAAAGTAGTTGATTTGGTAGTGGCGCTCCAGCTCCGGTAGTAACACCCCGATAGATGAGTCTGTCATGCCATATACAATAAACCCGTAAAACACGGATACCAGACGAAACAGGTTTTGCCGTGGGTTTAACCACGTCCCATTCCCTCCAATCGCGTGATCAGGATTTTCAACCGCCCCGTAGCTACTCTTTTCATTCGCCTCTGTCTCTGGAGCTCTATTTCTCAGCCCGTGGCTCTGATAATTCGTGTCCATATCGTGCGTTAATACCTGCTAGTTTTTCTCTTTCTCTCTTTCTTATATTGTTGCTAGCGCGCGCGGGGAACATGCGCATAAACCTCAAGCCGGGAATAAAATTGAGCGAGAAACTCTATAGAGATCGATCGAAATGAAAAAAAAAAAAAAAATATCAAACACAATTAAAAATACAAATAAAAATAAAAACAACTACTCGGACATTTCAAAATCGTCATCATCAGACTTTTCCTCATCCTCATCATCACTCAAATCTATGGAGACGGAGTAGGATTTTGGCTTGGCGTTGCCACGACGGGCCCGGCTAGCACGCGCTGGAGGCGCCTCAACCATCTCCACATCATCCTCGTCATCCTCCTCCTCCTCCTCATCATCGTCGTCGAAGATAGACGCCTTTTTTGCTGGAGCTGCCTTTTTTACTGGAGCTGCCTTCTTGGCTGGAGCCGCCTTTTTAGCTGGCGCCGCCTTCTTGGCTGGAGCCGCCTTCTTCGGTTGGACAATCATATCATCATCATCACTATCCTCAACAACCTTCTTGGCCGGTGCCTTTTTCACCGGCGCCTTCTTGGCAGGAGCTGCCTTCTTAGCCGGCGGCGCCTTTTGCACCACCGGCTCCTCGTCAAACGGATCCTCATCAGACAAATCGTCAAACACGGATTTACCCTCTGGTTTGCTTTTTTTAGCAGATGATTCCGCCATGCTCTTGCTCCCGCTCAGCAAATCATCGTACAAATCATCCGGATCCATATCATAGTCATCCTTCTTGCGGCTGGTGCTTGGCGACCCAAAGATGCTCTTTGCGCCCCCGCCAAACTTGAACTTTCCCACTGGTTCCGGTTCCGGTTCTGGCGTCGCTTCCTTTGGTTCAACCGTAGTCTCCTTATTGACTTCCCTTTTAACCGCTTCCGGCTCCACTGACGCGCTACCCACCTTTTTCCGCTCCTTCTTTGGTTTGTACTCTGGCTGCGCCAATGTCGAATCCGCCTTGTAATCCAGAGTCAATTGCTTCGACGGCCGCGCGGCAACTTCAAATTCCTCCTTGAACACCTTCTTTTTTGGCGCCGCCTTCTTTTTGGCCCCTGGTACAAAATCATCATCATCCTTGCCCTTCTTTTTGGTCGCCTTTTTCTTGTTGTTCCCGACAATCATCTCGTCACGCTTGATTCGGTCATCTTCCAAATACTCTTCCCACGCAGCCATGAAATCATCCAAATCATCGGTCCACAAATCCTTGGCAGACTTTTTCAGCAATGCAACCAGCTCCAGTTCCTTGACATCTCGTTGCTTTAGCAGCTTTTCGTACTGCTCACGGGTCAACGACCACAGCGACATACCCAGCAAATAATCAAACGATGCCGGTTGCGGCTTGTTGACCGTCTTATCCCGCTGAATCGCCGCCGCTTCCTGGTCATCCTCGGCCAGCTCTTGCAGCTCGTTCAAAGTCTGATCACCTTCCTCCTCGTCTTGCACCTCATACCGAGGGACCCCGTCCTTGCCAAACTTTGGAAAGTTTAGCTCAATCAAATTTTCAATCAAGTCAATCTTCTTTCGGTTTGACACGGACATCTTCTTTTCGATAATCATCTTGACAAACCGGGCTTGCTGAGATAACTTGTCCAATTGGTTCTCCAGTCGTTGCGACATGAAATCCTTCCGCTTTTGGTAGTATTCCAACCGCAGGTGGTAAAACTCCTTTAGGATATCCTCTGGCGCTTCGTACTTTTGGATCCGGCCCTGTGGGTCAAATGCCATCATGTTACCAGTGCTGATGCTCTGCTGCAGCTTGAACTTTTCCAGCAACCCCGTCGACTCGGCCACCGCCATTTGCATGTTAGTCATTTTCACCACAAACTTGATCCCCACCCCGTGCTCTTCCGTCATGTCGTCAATCCACCCCTTGTCGCTCTTGTCTCGTTTATCCTTGACAATCGCCTCAAGCAACAGCTCCTTCATGGTCTGGGTCCACATTCGCGCCGGCAGCTCGGTGATCACCAACGTGTTGTCATCAACCTTTTCAATCGCACCAGATACTCGGAACTTGTCGTCAGTCAACCGCTCCACGGTCCCAGTCCAGCCTCGAAACCACGGCGCCATCGGCTTTGGCTCCAACCCTTCCATCATTCGGCGCAAATTCGCCACAATATCCTCCGGGTTGAATGGCGGAATGTTGGTCGACCAACCGGTACCAATCCCTTCCGACCCATTCACCAGCAGATTAGGCAGGATTGGCAGGTACCACTCTGGTTCCACAGTCGACTCATCATCATCCATATACTTGTACAACGGGTCGTCATTCGCGTTAAACACCTTTCGGGTTAATTTGTTCAGCTCGGTGTAAATATAACGAGCCGCAGACGCGTCTTTCCCGCCGGCCGACCGCGACCCAAACGCGCCTCGTGGCATCAAGTAGTACAGATTGTTGGCACCAACGTAATCCTGCGCCATACCCACAATAGTAGAGTACAGGGATTGTTCGCCGTGATGGTACCCCGTGTTTTCGGAAATATACCCAACCAATTGAGCAACCTTGATGTCAGAGGCCAAGTTTCGCTTGAAACACCCGTACAGGATTTTCCGCTGACCGGGCTTAAACCCGTCAAGCACCGACGGGATGGACCGCACATTGTCGGCCATGGAAAACAAAATCAGCTCCTTGTTGATAAAGTCCGAGATTGGCACCTCCTCCAGGTCGGGGTCCAAGTGTGTACCCGGTTTAAACTGCCGTAGCCAATCCTTACGCGCGTCGGCGTTTTTCTTGGCAAATGCAAGCTCAATCAACCCTCGATCCCCTTCTTGCAACGCCAAAAAGGTTTTCAAATGCTTGTCCAGCTGGGCAAAATACTCTCGACCCTCAGAGTTTGGTTCCGATGTACCCAACCCCTTGTAGTACTTTTGCTTCCAAATACACGTTTGACCCTCGGTATCACGCCATAGCTCGTACTGCGGCATGGTGTAAAAGGGAATTTTCTTGATCACCTTTTTGCCTCTCATCACTGACACCTTGACAATTGGCGTGATAAACTCGACCAAAAACCCTGGAAGGTCCAGCAACCCTGGGAACGACGTTTCCAAAAAATTGATAATCAAACCCTTGATGTGCGACCCATCGTGATCCTGATCCGTCATGATCATGATATGGCCGTATCGCAACCCCTTTGTCGTGGTATACTGCTTCTTGTGCTGCAACCCCATAATCTGCTTGATGGCCTGAATCTCGGCGTTTTTCATAATCTGATCGTGGCTTGCTTCACGCACGTTTAGCAGCTTACCCCGTAGCGGGAAAACCCCATAGTGGTCTCGGCCAACCACTGCCAACCCAGCCACCGCCAACGCCTTGGCCGAGTCACCTTCTGTCAGGATTAACGTGCACTTGTCGCCCTCGGCGGTCCCGGCCTTGTTGGCATCGTCCAGTTTTGGAAACCCCGTCAACCGCTTCTTTTTCCCACCATCCTGCCGTTTCAATTGCTTATCAGCATTGGCGGATGCCACATCCAGCACGCTCTCAATAATTGACGTTTTTAGCACCTTTTTCATAAAGTCATCAGATAGAGTGCACTTGGACCCAAACGCCGATACTTTGGTAGTCAGCTGCTCCTTGGTCTGCGAAGTGAAGGCCGGATTTTCAATCAAACAGTTTACAAACAAAAACATGTTGTTTTTGATCTGCGCTGGCCGAATTGGCGCTGATTTGTGCTTCTTTTTCACCATATCGGTGATTTTGGTCACCAACTGGTCCGCCAGGTAATTAACGTGGGAACCACCGCTGGTAGTAGCAATAGAGTTGACAAACGAAACCTGGTTGAACGCGTTGCCATCAGACACCCCAAATGCAACCTCCCACCGATCATTAATCTTTTCGTGGATAATCGTCGCCTTGGGTTTTTCCTCCTCCTCGTCAACCGGCCGAGCTTGCTCCTGCAACGCGTTGACAAACATTTCCACATAGGCCTTGAAATTCGACACCTTTAGCAGTTTGTTGTCGAGGTAGACCTTGACCCCAGAACTGGTCCCTGCCAAGTCATACACCCGTCGGTACAGCACCCCGAGAATGTCAGAGTCTAGCTCCTCCATGTTAAACTTGGCCAAATCCGGCTCAAACGTGATTTTGGTGTACTCCTCCTTCTTTTTCAAGTCCACAATCTTTGGCTTGCCGCATTTGCCCATATTGTCGGTCCACGTCTGAGTATACTTTTGCTTCCCATTCGCAGTTTCCAGTACAAACTTTTTGGAAAAAATGTTACAAAGCTAGTTTTTTGTTGTTGTTGTTAGCGCGTCTCATTAAGTAAAAAAAAAAGGGGAGAAATATACCTTTGCACCATAACCGTTTCGACCACCAGTCACCTTCTTCTCGTCATCGTCATAGTTGCTGGAAGTCAGCAAGTTGCCAAAAATCAGCTGCGGAATCCACATGTTTTCCTTGTCGTGCATCTCGATTGGAATCCCTTTACCATTGTTGTACACAGAAATCACGTTCTTTTCCTTGTCGATATTGACCTTCAACGCGTTCATACCCTTGTCACGAATCTTGTTGTCTGCTGCATTGACCAAAATCTCGTCAAAAATCTTGTACAGCCCCGGCACAATCTTGACATCCTTTTGCACCATTCGCTCCGCTTCCGGGTCAAACGTCCACATCCGAGTCTCATTAAACTCGGTCGAACCGATATACGTATCTGGCCGTTTCAAAACGTGCTCCAGTTGCGACAGCTTTTGATACTGCGACGACGCGTTTTTTTTGCCAGTGGCCTTTGGCGTCGAGTTTTTGGCCTCTGCCAGTGGTTTCTTCTTGGCAGGCGGCGCTGGTGGTGGTGAGCTCTTCTTGCCTCGCTTGTTCGAGGTTGGGGCCACCTCGAAATCCGAGTCGTCGCCGTCTAAAAATTCATCATCGCTCATGGCGTTTGGAGCCACGTTCTCGTCTTGAAATGACACGTCGGACGAAAAGACCATGCTACTGTTGTGTGGTGTGTGTCGAGAGGGAAAATTAGACGCGTGAATGAGCGGCAAATTTGTTGTTGTTGGGTGTAAACAATGCTTAGGTAAGCGCCGTCCGGAATTTAATAATAAAAAACGCGTCCCTGTTTTCCACATCCCTCCTAGATAGTTTAGGAAGCGACGAGTTATTAAGATATTAAACTATTCAAGGGACAAGAGAATTATTATTTTTTTTTTGTAAAGAGAAACCCCCTGGTGTCGATCCCTCCCTTCCTCTCGTCATTTGGTACTCGGCGCGATCGATAACTTATTTACCCTGCAGTGTCCGATTGACTTTGTCCCATTGATAGTGGAGTCAAACGCGCTATTCAAAGATCAATCCGTCATGGAAACTTGCATGTTGATTAAACAAAGATTTATAGGCGGTAAAAATGGCGCCACGCGTTGGCTGCCTATAATGGAAGCGATTGAATAATCTTTTTGCGACTCCAACTCTTTAGTTATTAAGCCCACCAGGTTTTAAGTCAAGCTTGCTGAGGAACAATGGTTTCAAGAAACGAGGCTTATATACACCGCAATATTTAATTTTTATGAGCCGAGTTTGATTGTTATTGGGAGTGATTTAAATCTGCCTGGCGCATGACGCGCGGCCGATGCAAGTCGAGTTTAGCTGGTATTGGGAGTGATTTAAAGTCGTTAAAATTCTATCAACGATTCAAAACCAATGGTCCGTGGCCTGAATCGATCTATTAGCCCCAAAGCCTTTCTAGTTCAAACTCACCCACACCTCATGCATGTTTGATAATTCTGTGCTTAAGATAATATTACTCGCGGGTCTATCCGGCCAACATGTGACATGCATGAGAGATGGATATTTTACGGTTATAGAAACGGGGACCCATGTGATCGATAAACATGCTCCTACATACCTCAATTACAAGACCAAACTTGGTGTTTATTTTACCACAGAGATGAAAAGAGGTCAACGTGTATGATATGGCGAAAATCTTAAGTTTCGTTCAAAGTGACATATTATTGAGACAATTGCTTAAGAATTTATTTATTTTTCTTGCTATATATCTCCTTCTAAAGGTCGGCTTTGAACGTATTTAATTGGCGCAGCTGGAACCAACTCGGTTCAGGGAGAATCGTACTTCTTAGAAAAGCATGATCACCAGGTGGGGGGAGACGCACAGTGGGACATAAAATTGCGCCGCGCGCACACCAAGTTTTGGGGGGAAAAAAATTTCACCAACCTACCAGTACACATACGTAAAATAATGGACATGGATAAGGAAACGACTCCACCAACTGAGGAAGTGGTTGGCCAGAAGCGACGAGCGCAGTACCGTCAAAACCAGGAGCAAAAGCGCCGGGCAGCCAAGGAAACTCGGTTTGTGACCGGGACCGAAGAGGTGCAAATGCCTCGAAAACGGTTTTACCGACAACGAGCACACTCCAACCCATTTTCGGATCATGCACTACAGTACCCTCTAAAGCCGTCTGAGATGGACTGGACCGAGCTATATCCTACGCTAAGCCCGGAGAACCAGGGTAAAAAGCCAACCATTGCTGATATTGGCTGTGGGTTTGGCGGGTTATTGACAGCTTTGGCGCCAGAGCTGCCAGACAAGCTGCTGCTAGGTATGGAGATTCGAGTGCAGGTTACACAATACGTGGAGGACCGGATTGTGGCTCTACGCAAAAACCACGCCGATACGTATGGTTATAGCAACATTTCCGTGCTGCGAGGCAATGCCATGAAGTTTCTGCCCAACTTTTTTGAAAAGGGCCAGCTAGAGAAAATGTTCTTTTGTTTCCCTGATCCGCACTTTAAACAGCGGAAACACAAGGCCAGAATTATCACCCAGACACTGTGCTCGGAGTACGCCTATGTGATGCAGCCTGGCGGGGTTGTGTACACAATCACCGATGTTTTAGACCTGCACAACTGGATGGTGGAGCACCTGGACGCCCATCCACTTTTCGAACGACTGCCAAAGGAATGGGAGGACTCGGACAAGTGCGTTCAGGTCATGACTAGCGAGACCGAGGAAGGTAAAAAAGTAAGCCGGAACGAAGGTATGAAGTATATAGCTTGTTTTAAGCGCCTGCCAACCCCAGAGTAGTGTTATATAATAGCTCCCAAATGTCTGCACCGAAAATATTTTTTCTTTCTTCCCTCTTCACATCAACACCAAGAAGGTAATGGACACATCAACGGATTTGGAGCGCATCCGGGCCGCGGCGCTTAACTCGATGCATAACAAAGAAGCTACGGAAAAGTCGCTCAAAGATGCAGTGTCGGATCTGCGGAAACTAGGGCTGAATTTTGTCGACATTCAGACCCAGAGCAAGGCAGACGCGCGGTTTTTGGCTGGCGTATTTCAATCCATGGACTTGCCGCACCCAGCCTTTGCTCCATTGCAGTCTATACCAAAAACGGATACCCTTGTTCGTAGAGAAGACACTGGACAGATTTCGCCGCCCTTGCCGTCGTCCCCAGCACAATCCGCTCAACAACCCCCGTTGAAGCGGCAAAAGTTTGGCGAGGACCGATGGTCGCATCAGCTGGCGATTGACTTGAGTGATAGCGAGGAAGATGATGATGATAAGGAGAGTTATCACAAGCAGCCGCCCTCCAGAGGGGTGACCCCGTTGGCTCAGAAACAAGAAGAGATTAAACGGATCCAGCAAATGTTGTCTGAGCATGAAAAGAAGCCAAAGGAGATGGACTTGCTGATACAGGAACTGGAAACGATCCGCGAGCAGAATCAAGACACACATGAAAAGCTCAACCAGTTCAAGCGGGTGGAGACCGAAGTGGAGGATCTAAAAGCCCAGCTGCGTGAGAAAATGACGGAAAAGATGAATAATGATTTGGAAGTTGACCAGGTCCAGGCCATGTTGGACCGAGGTGATGCTAAAGAGTCCGAACTGCAAAAACGAATAGAGGAGCTGCGGAACAAGGAAATGTTGGAGCGCAAGGAGGCGATCCTCAAGGCGCGGCTGCGGGATAAGCAGGCTAGTTCTGAGCCACCCCAACCAACGTTTGCCAAGGAGGAAGAGTCGGATGGTTATGAGCCTAGTGAGCCAGCCTCCGCTCCTCCAGAGCGTGTTACTAACAAGACTACCGAACCAGAGGTGATTGAGATTTCCGATTCGGATTCGGTTCCGGAGCAGGAACCGGAGCAGGAGCAGGAGCCGGAACCGGAGCCTGAGCAGCCGGACCCTGAACAATCTCACATTGCATTCAACGAGCATTTTATGGACATGAAGATGGTACGATAAGGATGAGAAAAAAAGTCTGGGCTAAAACGTTATTTTTTTTTTTTTAGGCACAACCGGAAAAATTTCGCGAGTACGACTCGCCACTACGCGTATTCCGATCGTTCAAGTACAGTCCGCTGTTCCAAGGCGACATTCGTTCGGCTACATACAACGCCAAGTTTGCGGTCCAAAAGGAGTTTTGCACGGACGAGCTGACGGAACGCGGGTGCTGTAACCAGGAATGCCAGCTGCAACACATGCGGGACCTACAAATCGACGGTATGTTTTTTGACAATCAGTTGCTAACATTTTTTTCCTCTCTTTTTTTTAATTCTAGACCAAAAAGTGTTGAGCGAGTTGACCAAGGCGTTTATCGGTGATAGCGTCGAGGACGTGGAAGAGTACAAGCAAGAGCTGGCCCAAAAGCTGCATCAGTGCCGGAATTTGGACTTTGACGCGACGGCACAGACGCTGCTGGAGTTCCGGCGGTCCAAGGGCCAACCGGTGCACAAATTTTTGGACTGGTACAAGCTAAAATAACACAAAGATTTGGGTTTTTTTTTTTATTTTTTTATTTTAAAGTCTATGGGCTGTTGGGGAGGCGGCGCGCGCCCGGTCCATCGCGGCAGGGCTGGGTTTTGTAAACGCAAACCGCTGTTCCTCGTCTTCTGGCAGCAGTGACTCGGTATCTAGAGACCGGCCTCGCGCCTGGTCGGAGCTTCGTCGCGATCGGACCGTCTTGTCGTCAAACAGGGATCCCATATCTTCCAGTGTGACGCCCATGGTCTCTGGGTATGTAAAGTAGACGGTGATGAACGCGCAGACGCAGAAAAATGCGGGAATCAAATACAATCTCCAATGAATAACCTCGTGAAGGATTGGCACAAAGTTACCCACAATCGCATTAAACACCCAGTTTGTAAAGCATGCCAGCGACGCCCCCTTGGCTCGCACAGATAGCGGTAGAATCTCGGAGGGATAGAGCCAGGGGATCGGCCCCCAGCTGTACCCAAACGCAAAGTTGTAGATGATCACAAATGCCAGGACAAACTGGGGCGATGACCCCAAGGCCAAAAACTCAAAGTAGGAGACGAGACACAACGCTACTGCCATGATTGTGGCGCCAGTTAAGAGAATGAACCGGCGGCCCCACTTGTCCACCGCGTACCACGCCACAAACGTGGATGACAGGTAAAACAAGGAGTTTACTCCGGCCATTAGCGTGGCGCTTCTCCCCTCCCACCCTGCGGCTTGTAGCAATGGGGGCAAATAGTAGGACACCACGTTGATGCCTTGGAGTTGGGCAAGTGCCAATGAGCTCATGGCGATAAGCACGCGTTTCTTGTACTTTTTCCACATTTCTTTATAAGTTCGCTCGCCTTCCATCCGGTGGATCAACACTGCTTCTTTAATCTCCCGGAATTCCTGCTGGGCGAGTGTGTCGTGAACATCTCCGTTGCTTTGCAAGTTGGCAATCACGCGTAACCCCTCGTCGTCATAGTCATTGTCTAGAAGCCATCGGGGTGTCTCGGCGATAAGGAAACACCCGACCACCAGCAACCCACCCATCACAATCTGCATCGATAGGGGTAAGCGCCAGCTCCAGTGGCTTTCCAAATAACTACACGCGTACCCGATAAATATGGAACTGGAGAACCCGCTGATATTGCCGGTAAACTCCAAACAAGCGAGTTTGCCGCGGTGAGTAGGAGGGGAGATTTCGCTTTGATACACCGGGACGATGGTGCTCAGCATGCCAATCCCCAGCCCGGCGATAAACCGGCCTAGAATCAGCATATTGAGGGTAAAGGCGATGGTTTGTAAAGTCCCGCCAACCACAAAAATAGAGCTGCCGTATAGAATGGTGCGTCGCCGGCCAACTAGATCGCCTACTTTCCCCACCACCAGTGAGGATATCAAGGCGCCGACTTCCAGCATGGCCACCATGGCTCCGGTGGCGCTGGCACTGGGGTTGTCAAAATAGTCTTTAAAGTTGTCTTGGATTAGCAACCCGCTGAGACACCCTTGGTCGTAGCCAAACAAAAACACCCCTAGCGAGACAAACGCGGTGGTAAAGTACAGCAAGGGTTTGCCGGTTAGTGGTCGAGATTGGCCCATGATTTTTGTCACGACTAGTCGTTGTATGTTGGAGCTCCAAATGCTTGTAGGTAATGATGGGTTGGGGATTCTAACTTGGGTTCTAGCCTGGGTATCGTCGATTTCAAATCTTTCAAACTCAAGGTCTTGCGAGTCTCTATCTTCGATATGAGTAAACTCAATCTTGCTGACTGGTGTGTCAGAAGATGAAGAAGGTTGTGGCGATGACACTTTTTTTTTTTCTTTCTGTTAAGACCCCGGGGTCCGTGTAGTCAGGTGCACAAAAATATACTTTTTGGACCGAGCTGCTGGGGGGCTTTTTAATTGGGAAAATAATTTTCAAACTACTGTAATAGCAATCCCCTCGTCTTGTCAAGCGGCACCTGTATTATGTCTTGCGCTTGGGAGTGAGAAGTGGAGTGGGAGTGCGTGTGAGGTGGGGTGGGGTCATGCACTGCGCGCGCGGGACCCTTACAGCATAGTACGGGACATTGCAAAATTCGTATTCATCATTTACTTATTTTTGGCAGTTTCCAGCACTGCTGGTTTGGACTTGTCTCGACCGTCTCGAGCGTCTCGACCCAGGTTCTTGTTTCTATACGAGTTTAGCCAAAAGTTGATAAACAGATAAGTCAACGGGGCAAGGTAGGAAACATTGAAGATCAACCCAAACATTTGCCCCTCGTCTGCAATGCAAGACTTGTGCTGGTTGGAGGATGGATCGTAGTACCGGATCACACCGTGGGCGATGGCCAGCGACCCGCCAATCACAAACTGACAAATCTGCGCGGTAGTCAGACTCTGCTTCAAAATCTTTGGCACTGGGATCTTTAGGCAGCTGAGAGTGTAGTAGAGATACATGATGGTGTGGATCAACGAGTTGAAGACAACAAAGATCCAAATAGGTGGGCTAGCAAACCGCATGCCGGACCACATTGATAGCATGGCACCAGCGTGGTGATAGGTTTGTAACAGAGAGGATTGTTTGCCCTTGGCCAAAATGATCATGGTATCAATCACCTCGTAAAACTTGGACAGGTAGAAAAAGTAGCCATAGTACGACAAACCAGAGGACCAAATACCGTCATTAACATCGCAAATGCCCCGCCAGACTCCACCATCCGGAGACAACAACCCAGACTTGCCATTCAAAAACTCGTCAACGCTGGTAGTATCTGGCATGCCAAACTTTGTGGCTTCAAACACGGTTTTCATAATGGCAGAAGTCATGCCCACGCAGGTCCAGGCGCTGTAGATGCACAGTGCCATGTTATGAGCCACCACTAGCGCCTTGAACAGCTTGGTCTGTGCAAACGCGATTGGCTGCTTGTTGGTCTTTCGAAAGTGATTGCAAATGTGCACGCTGACCGCGTACACTGTGGCAATGGTCACTGGAACTCGAATGTCCATTGATGCGGCAAAGGACGATGCGAATAGCGAATCGGCTGGTGGGCCTTGTGGCATCTTCAACCCGATTGGCAGCTTGAACATGTCCGCTGAGGGTTTGGCCACATACGAATTAAACAACCCGTTACTGGAATTCGCAGTCATCTTTTGATTGTTAGTTGATTAGTTGAGAGATGGAAAAGAGAAGAAAAATTCTCCCTCTATATAAAACGGCTT
This sequence comes from Blastobotrys aristatus, assembly GCA_946409495.1. Taxonomy (NCBI): domain Eukaryota; kingdom Fungi; phylum Ascomycota; class Dipodascomycetes; order Dipodascales; family Trichomonascaceae; genus Blastobotrys; species Blastobotrys aristatus. The sequence goes on along the minus strand of OX291660.1, from coordinate 1,362,390 downwards.
TTTTTTTTTTTTTTGTTTCGGTTAATAGGGCCTGGCTGGAGGGCGGCTGGTATTTCGTGCAGGGTGAAACTCGGCCGGGGTCGGTTGAACCGGAGCGCGGCGATTTTATTTTTTATTTTTGTTTTTTTGTTGAATTTTCCACTGGGCGAATCCCAACATTCTGGACCCCCCAAGCCGCCGCCTACAGTATAACTTGTCAATCAACGGTTTGATTCACAGAGAAGGGAAGAAGAAGAAAAAAAAAGAAGAAGAAGAAGAACCACAATCATGTCGTTAGATTTGTGGACTTTTTGTTGATGATTTAAAAGAAAAAGAAGAATGACCTCAGGGAATAAGCTTGCAAAATAAATCTTATCCATGTCTGTTTCCGGAATGCGGCGTGCCCAACAAATCGCACCAAAGGGCAGGCCGAGGGTCTAGAAGGTTTTATTTACCGGTACAGTGCATGCGCACGCGCGATCAAGACAAATTCCGCAACCTATTCCGACGGGGCTGAAAAAAATCAATCTTTGACTCCGCTCCAGTCTATTACAGTACAGTAGTTATAATACGTAGATTGGGCAACACGTCAAATCAAGATCAAGAACCTATTGAGTTTATCACCGGGTTGTTTAAACAAAAGAGAGACTACAAGGCGATTCGTCATCATCACAAAACTCAGTTACAAGTACGTATCAAGCTACTTTTTCTTGCTACGGTTGTTCTTGTCGATTAACCAGGCACATTTGCTGCCCCATTTGCTGCCCCGCAGAGACACCATGTGCTTTTTAATCTGCACTGCGACCTGGTCTTTTTGCTGCTGGGTACCGCTCTGCAGAATGTACTGGATCAAATAGTTGCCATGAGCATCAGAGGCAATATCAATAAGCGGGATCCGAGGCCGGTCCGGAATTTTTTCAGTCACCTTGTCCAGAAATCCCTGGATGATTGGTATCTCGCCCATCTTTAGCATCTTTTCCACCACCTTGGACGCGAATTGGTCGGTACTGTACACTGGGGAGTGCTCGATAATCTGCTGACACACAATCTCCCGATACGGTTCGTCGGCATGCTCGACCATGTGTTGAATCACCCAATTGCCCCATTGGCCGCGGATAATGGTGTCTAAATTCTCCACCACTTCCTCCACGCACGGCCGCTTATCGCCATCCAAACAGTTTTCAAAAATGTTTTGCACCACCAGCGACCCAGTCTCCCCCAACGCCACTTGGGTCCACATCCCAAACAGCTCCTTGTTGACTTGTTGCATGAACCGAGGCGGGGTCGACGCTGTGGCGTTGGAATTACTCGCTGCTTCGTTCCACCGCAGCTCAAACAGTTTTTGCCACACGTGGCACGCGTAGCGGTGCACCACCGACTCGGTAACACGCGTTAGCATTTCCTGTACAATCAACGTTTTCATGTCGTTTTCCACACAGTCCAGCGCCTTTTGAATAACATGACAACCAAACGGGTCCATAGCAAGGTCGACCACGTTGCCAATCATGCCTCGTGTAACCGCCGCCACCTGCTTGGAATTCCCATACTCCAAGCACCGCTGCACTAGAAAGTTGCCAAACCGGTTGATCATTAGCATGTAGGATTGTTCAATGATGGCACTGATGATACCCAGTTTCTGGTCGTGGTTGGCAATCTTTAGCTTTTGCTGCAAAAAAATGGACGCCTGTTGGTCGTTATCCAGCACGATCCGGTCCACAATAAACTTCCAGTTGCAGCTCACCGTTCGCTCCAACAGCTTGCGGTAGTTTAGCGGCTCATTGTACAGCTTGATTGGGTATACCATGTCCATCTTGTCTTTTTCCTCCTCTTCTTCCTCCTCATGGGTAGACAAATTAGCTAGGGTAGTTAGGGTATGCTTCGGTTGATGTTGTTGTTGATGTTGTTGTAGCTGCTGGACCGGATCGGTATTAAACCAAGGGTTGTCAAACTGCGTCACGGTATCAACCACCGGTTTGGTATTCAACGGCGACCAGATATTTCGCTCAAACGGTTTCAACTTGGCTAGTGGGGATCGCGTCAGGTATGAAGAGGCCGAGGTTGGCTCACTACCGCTGCTGCTAGAGTGGTATAAGTCACTGCTGCTGCTCTCGGAATTGGCGTTGTCCAGTTTTGCCATGTACTGCCGGCTTTGTTTTTCCATCTCGTTTAGCTGCATCTTGGTACGGGATAGCTCGAATTTTAGCTTTTCAATCTCGGAGCACTGTTGGCCAATAGTCTGCGCCATATGCGCCACTTGACGCGTCGCGGCGCTATCATCCACCGACTGTTTGTTATATTCGTCAAGCCCCAAATCCTGTTCCATCCAGTGCGGAAGCGGATGAGCAACACTCGCGGTATTATTAGCAAGTTCGGTATCGTAATAGCTGTAGGTATGGCGTTTGGTATCGTAACGAAATGGTTCAAATGCGTTGACGCCGGGCGCGCCACTACTTCCTCCGCCTCCGCCTCCGCCTCCAACGTCAAGGTGATGTTGATACTCTCTCATGCCCTGTAGTATTAGTTTCCTCCTGTTTGGTATAAAATGCGTACAAAAAAAGGTGTATTATGGGTTAAAATGTCGCAACTGTCCACCACAGGTTTTTAAGCGCCGTGGTTTAAAAAAAAAAAAGTGGTAGTTAGAAAAGAAGAGGAAAAAATAAAACAGACGCGCTGGTTTTGAAACATTTCGGAACCCCACGCGGCGCGCTTGGCGATAACATATATATACAAGTTCTAACAATCTATTTCTACTCCTTCTTACCACCCAACACTCGGTCAAATGCTGGAATCAAAGACTGCGCTAGAGCGAAAGAAAACACTAGCTTTGGCCCGGTGGTCAACAACTTTGGCATCAGACCCTTGAAAAAGGCAGAGAACCCTTCGTTCTTGGCCATGTTCTTCAAAATAGTGACACCAGCCTCTGGATTTTCAAAGTTTCGGTTTTGGATCCGAGTCTTGATAACGTCCAATGGAGCAGACACAATCAACGAGGCGGATGCACCAAAGATGGAGGCAACAAAGTTTTGAGACCAAGTAGCAGCGCTATAATCTGGCAAGGCAAAGATGTATTCCTTTGCGAATGCAGACCCACCAAACAATGCAAACGAGCCTGGGGCGTTTCGAGCCGCAGTCCAGCCCCAACCTCGGTACAGACCCATGCCTTCATCGGCCAACACTCGCACAAAGCTTCGGCCTCGGAACGATTCCGGGTTAGTTTGTCGCTTAATCTTTAGCACGTCCAGTGGCAGCAACACAATCTCACCAATCCCAATCAACGAACCCGCGGTGGCAGACATCATGGCCTTGCCGGTCTTTTGGCCAAACGTCTTTTCAAAATCAGCCTTGAAGTTTTTGACCAAGAATTCATTGGCAAATGGTTGGCCACCGTACTTGTACACTCGTTGCAAGATTTTGTAACCGGCCGCGTAGCCTAGACCTGGGAATAGGGAAAAGAACCGCTTGCCAATTGATGCAGTGGCCTTGTCCTTGAACACCACTTGGTTAAGATGGGTCAGATTTGTGACCTTGCCGTGGTTCGACATTAACCGCTTGGCGGTGGTATCAACAGGGTGGAACACTGCAAGTTCGGCAATACCAGCAGTGGCAGACCCCAATACTCGGGAAATACCAGACTGCTTCTTATCGTTGGTTGGAGGGCTCATTCGTGATTAGAAAAAAGTTAATGCGGCAAGGAGAGATATGACTGAATTTTTGTGAATTTTTTTTTTCCCACTTAACCACTTAACACGCTCAGCCGTTCCGATTATGCGTGGGCTTAGTCACCGGTATTTGTTCCAATAGTAATTGGGACCGCCACTCGAATTTTTCTCCCTCTTTTTTTTTTTTTTTTCTTTCCTCCTTCAGAACACAAAACTGCCACTTTTATTTTTTTTGTGGACTACATAGCAAGGTCTTTGCCATAGAAAAAAACTTGTTAATCACTCTTTACTCTCTTTGCATTCTTTTGATTGACAATAAAGAAGAAAAAAAAAAAAAAGAAACGTGTGCTAACTTTAAGAAAAATGTCTGATGATATTGAGGCAATGAAAGAGGATTACCTCGATTCGTTGTCTGAGCTAACATTCAACTCCAAACCGATCATCGACAACTTGACAGTAATTGCAGGGGAAAACAAGGAGCTAGCGCAAGGAATTGTCAAGGCGATTGAGGAGCACTTGAGCAAATGCAACCTGGCGTACAAACTGCCAGTGTTGTATGTAATTGACTCGATTTGCAAAAATATTGGCAACCCGTACAACCAATACTTTGGCATCAACCTGTACAAGATTTTCACCATGACGTATCAGCAAAACTCGGAACCGGTCCGTCGCCGCATGGTGCAGCTGTTTGAGACGTGGAAACGACCGCTGGCGAACGGCCAGACCTTGTTTTCCAACGAGCAGCTGAAAAAGATTTCTGGGTTTTTGGAAAAGGTAAAGTCAAACCAGCATCAACAGCAGGAAGAGCAACGGCGGAAACAAGCAGAGCATGCCAATCAGTTTGAGGCGAATGGGCCAATGAGCGCGAATGCGTTATTGAGCGAAGTTGATAAGCTTATTAGTCTAACTATGGAGCGCAAGAAATTTGATCCAAGCCCGGATGCCGATGAGCAGTTGGGTGTGTTGGGTCAGCTAAAGCAGCTTCTGTCTACACGGGCGGTGGATGCACAGAGCCTACCGGCGATTCAGCGTCAGCTAGCCACGTTTAACCGTAACGAGATGGAACGTTTGGAACAAATCACGCGTAAAAACACCCCGCCCGTGGTGCCCGCTGTAACAGCAGCTAATCCTGCTCAAGCTCTGGCCGGTATTGACTTTTCAAAACTCCGGTTCAACACCCCTACTCCTACTCCTCCTGCGTCTTCTTCTTTTTCTTCCGCCCCTGTCTCTGCTCCAGCTCCTAATACGTTGGATATTTTAAATACGTTAAAACAGCGAGGGTTTGGAAACTCGCCAAAACCTGCATTGGTGGAGCTAAACAACCAAGCATTGAACAAACCTCGGCCGGAGCTAATTGACCGGTTGTACAAGAATCTAAGCGAGCAATGTGGCGCGTGCGGGCGGCGGTTCACGAACAATGACCAAGGCCAACGGGAGAAAACTGCGCATTTGGATTGGCATTTCCGGACCAATAAACGGTTACGGGAGGATCAGCGGCAGGTTAACCGGTGCTACTACCAATCACTGGACGAGTGGATTGCATATAAGGATGAGGATGAAGTGATTGGGTTGGATAGCGACAAACCAAAGGAGAAAAAGAAGGATGCGCCGGTGGAGTTATCACGGGAAGAGTTGATGGCCAAGTATATTGAAGCGCCATCATCAACCTCGGCGCTTGCCAAAATGCCGTGCCGAGTTTGCAAGGAAAAGTTTAGCACGCAGTGGTCCGACAAGGCCGAGCAATGGGTGTGGGCCAACGCGGTCAAGGTTGGATCGCGGATCTATCACGCGACTTGTTATGCCGAGGCTGAACACGAACTAAAATCAGCCCCAGTTGCACCACCACCCCCAGTCGCCAACACTAATACTGGCACTGGCAAACCGCTAGACAATCAATCCGCGGCCAAACTGGCAAACATCTTTGCCAGTTTTAACAAACGCAAACGCGAGCCTAGTACCGACGAGGATGGCGAGAAAAAGGTCAAAATCGAACCATAAAAATCCCCCTATTGTTTTTTTTCTTTTTCCTTTATACACAAAAAAAAAATATAGTCTATTTATTCAAACACTTTAGAATGTCGCTCCACACGTTGGCAGGCTTCTTGGTAGCGTCAACTTGCTGCCAGATACCTTGCTTTTGGTAGTAGTTTACGATTGGCGAGGTTTGCTTGTGATAGGTATTCAACCGCTTCTTCAAAGCATCCGCGTTGTCATCAGACCGTTGGATCAATGGCTCACCAGTGACATCATCCTTCATGTCCTCCTTTGGTGGGTTAAACACCTTGTGGTAGGATCGGCCCGAGGCTTGGTGCACCAACCGACCAGTGATTCGATCCACCAGCAATTGGTCGTCAATCTTTAGCTCCAAAGCGTGTTGCAGCTGCAGCTTCTTTTCCTTCAGCATGTCGTCCAGCTTTTCCGCTTGAGGAATGGTTCGTGGGAACCCATCTAGAATAAACCCATTCTTGCACTCAGAGTTGGATTCCAGCTCGCTCTTGATCATGTTGACCACAATCTCGTCAGACACTAGACCACCTTGGTCCATAATCTTCTTGGCTTCCACGCCTAGTTCGGTCTTGGCAGCGACTTGAGATCGCAACATGTCGCCAGTGGCCAAGTGACAGGCGCAGTACTTTTCCTTCAAGTTTGGTGCTTGAGTACCTTTACCCGCGCCTGGTGGACCAATCAGCACCATTCGCAAGGCTGGTGGCAGGTTGGCAGCGGCCTGTGTAATACCTTGGCCCTTTTCCAAGGTCTCAATCCGCGATTGAAGCTGAGAGACTAACTTTTTGAGCTCGTTAACGTCGGCCATTTTTTTTTATATATTTCTTTTCCTTGTGTTTGAGTGGGGAGTGAAAAATTGGGAAGAAGAAAAAAAAATTGTGTGTGTAGTACAAGTAAAAGTGCAGGTGGAAATTTTCATTGGTTAAAAGCGAGGCGCGCGCGCGGTCGACGTTGGACCGGTCGGATGGAAAAATTTCCGTCTCCACCTTACACGACCCCATCATTCAATAATGAGTAAACCAGAATTGGCCAGTGATGCGGTGCTGAAACCGTCGCAGGAAATGCCTGCAGACAGCGTCAAAGTCGAGGGGATTGATTATTCGCAGTCCAAATCCCAAAACCCACGAGCCACTGATATTATCGATGGGATGCGAAACATGGGGTTCCAAGCCTCGTCGCTGAGCAAAGCCTGCGACATTATCAACGAGATGCGTGCATGGAAGGGTGAAGATAAGGAGGGTAACCCTGCCTCCACCACCATCTTCCTGGGCTACACCTCCAACCTTATCAGCTCGGGATTGCGGTCGACTTTGGCCTATCTTTGTGAGCACAAGATGGTGTCTGCGATTGTCACCACCGCCGGTGGGATTGAAGAGGATTTGATCAAGTGTTTGGGAGATACCTACATGGGGGAGTTTAGCCTGCCAGGGGATAAGCTTCGAGATGCGGGGTTGAACCGGATTGGCAACTTGTTGGTGCCAAATGACAATTACTGCAAATTTGAGGAGTGGGTGGTGCCAATTTTGGATAAGATGATGGAGGAGCAAAACGAGGCAGAAAAGGACCCAGAGTTTGGGCCAGAGTCAGCGGGGTGGTGGACGCCGTCTCGTATCATTGATCGACTCGGCAAGGAGATAAACCACAAGGACTCTGTACTGTACTGGGCACACAAAAACAAGATCCCGGTTTTTTGCCCCGCAATTACGGACGGCTCTCTAGGAGACATGCTTTTTTTCCACACATACAAGGCGTCACCAAAACAAATGCGAGTGGACATTGTTCATGACATTCGAAAGATTAATACCATGTCCATGTCCGCGACCCGTGCCGGGATGATCATCTTGGGCGGTGGGGTGGTCAAGCACCATATCTGCAATGCCTGTTTGATGCGAAATGGCGCCGATTATGCAGTATACATCAACACTGGTCAAGAGTTTGACGGGTCGGATGCAGGGGCGCGGCCAGACGAGGCAATCTCGTGGGGCAAGATCCGAACCGACGCAAAGCATGTAAAGGTGTATGCTGACGCAACTCTGGTGTTCCCTCTGGTTGTTGGCGCCACCTTTGCCGCCTAGATTTTTATATATTATTAATAATTATAGTTTTACTGATTGTTTTTTTAAAACAAAAAAAATAAAAAAAAAACGGCAGAGGAGGTCCTGATCGACCAGTTCTAGAACCCTCATATACGAGAGAGCCAGTTATTGCATAAAACTACTCGGGTATATGGTTGCGTTACCGTATGGCCTCATTGCATAGTGTTGATCAGCTCCGCAAAATGTTGCTTTTTGTAATCTACACTGTACAGTAGGGTGTCTAGGCTCTTGGAGGTAAGTTTCAGTCGATCTTAATATCCGGGGCCGTGGCGATGGTAACCAGATTGGCAGCCGAGGGTACCTACCCGCCTAGACAAGAAGAAAAAGAAAAACAAATTTTGAGTTATCGCTCCGAGATTTAAATCTCAACTGTGGATTCCTGTGCAAAGGAGTTGCGTGTACCTTACGTACTGTAAAAGGGTTTTCATTTAATAGGTTGTGAGGGGGCTTGTCTTCAAATGAGCCTCACGCTTCTCCACACCTTATACTGCTCTACTACTACTAGTATACCCGCTCAAAGCTCAGGGGAAGAAAGACAACCAACGCGTACTCTTTGATCGTCTATTGTTCTGCGTATCCCGTTGCCGAACATAGCCCTCGGGGATGTTTCGCCGAGCACACAGTACTGTATATATGCGTCACAATACTGGGACGGAATGCTCTGGGGTTTTTTTGTCAACATCCTTGTCCGCCTTGCCAACATTCTCTCCACGTTCGTAGTTACTAAATTAGGCAATATAGTATTCGTTTTGAGTATATACTTTCGAGGTATCCCTGTACATTTTCTTTGCCGCCGTTCGTAGATCAGTATGGAAGGCGCTAGTGTCAAGAGCGTGGGTGAGTGGGTGGGCGAGCGGCTGACAGTTGTACCCATCCTCTCTCTCCCCCTTTCTCCCGCTCCAAAAAAATAAAAGTTTTTAAACATTCAAGCTCTCGAAAAGGTTAGTTTCTTTTTGGAGTGCTTTCGGGTTACAGACTCACGGATCCGGACCCGCTCAGATTTGATCCGTCAGTATGGTGCGCGCTCCACCCTTCCCACTGTAAAAATCTACCCTCGTCCGTTTATGCAAGATTTAATGGAAAGTTTGTATAAAAAGTCATAGATTCGGGTATCCCGATTGTGGTACTGAGGCTGGCTCTGTTGTGCACCCCCCCAAAATGCTTAAATTTTGCTGGCACTAGACTTTATGAAAGGTAAAAACCTTAATGAAAAATTGGGTCGGTACTCCTATAAGTGTTGCTTTTATTTTTTTTTCTTTTCTTCTTCCCTTCTTTCCTGTGTCCCTTGTCATCAGCCAGAGCAGGGAGAGCAGGTAAAATAGACTGGACTTATTGCGATGAGCACGATAATAAGCTGATTATAAAAAATTACAGACAGTTTATGTAAGAAAATGTACGGACTTTGATATCCTGTAAAATGCACGCGGCAGTGCTGCATCATGTGGCCGCTCTGTGCAGTTCCTTCCTTTATATATACTAAGCTCAAGAAGAAAAACAAAAAACAAAAAAAAATAAAAGAATGTGTACGTAGCTCGAGGTACTCCCCCCAGCTAATTGTATATAATGAACAGTGAATCTAGTGGGTACACAAAGTACACAAAACAAGTACTAGCGGGAACGTTTAGTGAAGATCGGCGCTCTCCGTGTTTACTTTTTGTTGTTTTTCTTTTCAAAGTGAGGGTTTTCTAATTTTTTTTTTTTTTTTTTTTAAGTCAAGGTCAGGTGTAGGTAGGTACGCCCTGATAGCCGAGAGTGGTTCAAGATTTGGTAACAGCCAGAAGAGTGGATCATACCCGCGCGCGACGTGCGGCTCGCTTCCCGTTTACTAAAAAGCAAAAGTCGGAGTTCCGATCCAAACTGGCGAACCGACCAATCACGGACTAGCGCGTTTGGGAGAAAAATTTACCACCACCACCCACTTCAACACAATACCTAGAATCCAACAGACACCTTATATCGGGATATACTTATATAAAAGATGTCGACTACTATCGGACGAATTGTGCGGAACGCGTGGCGAGTTGGCCCACGGAACTTTCTAAAGCAACTAAACAGCATGAACGATACCAAGGCCGGTACTCTAATGGGCACGGATCGATATGGCAACAAGTTTTTTGAAAACACCGAAGAAGACGAAATTCACCTGCGAACCCGGTGGGTGCAGTACAAGGACTACTACGGTGACATGTCACAAGTCGAGCCAGGCTGGCATTTCTGGCTGGGGCATGGTGTCAACCCGGCTCCGCCACAAACCGCCGAACATTTAAAATCCAAGCAAGTCGTGCCGCCATTACCTAATTACGAAAACTTGACTGGCACTCCAGGTGCGTACATGTGTTTTAACACTGTCAAGCCAAAGATCTCAAAATGGCAGCCAAAGGTGTCCACCGACCGGGCCTAGAAAACCCCCTCGATTATTGTATTTAGCATTTGAAATTAATAAAAAAAGAAGTTGTTCTTTTTTTTGAACTGATTGCACAATGCCTTGTAATTAACATCCTTGTGTCCCGATCTCGAGGAGGTTTTGGCCGACATCCTGGTCGAGGAACGGCGGATCCAGATCGATAATGCCTCATTTGGAATTTTTTTTTTTTCCCAGCAGAGGGAAATCCGTGCAACGAGGTAATTATATCGTTTGAGACATTTTTCTTTTGTGGCAATTTGTTTGCATTGGTGAGGTTTAGAAATACGGTGTACAACAGCAGACGGCAGACGCACAAAAGCATCAGAGACACGCAGGTTTATTGTTTTATTGTTGAGGGTATTTTTTTTCCTAAATATGGACTTCCGTTGACAGGTTGGTTACGCTATAGTTTTAGGCAATTCTCGGTCCAATTTCGCAATGGCCTGTTGTTCATGTTCAAGAGGGAAAAAAAGATATTTCAAGTTTCCAACGGTCAAAAAATACAGGGGTCCCTGATAAAGGTTATAGATAACTAATCCGTTTGAAGATCGGTCCGACTTTTTTTTTTTTTTTTTTTTTTTTTTGATCGCCTTGTAGCTGGGTTGTAACTTGGCTCACCCCCAATCAGGATCTAAAACTCCATCACGCTAGTATTGCGTGAGTACGCTATTTTTTTTTAAGCCAATTGTACACTGTGTACTGTATTGTATGTACAGTACATGAGTGAGGTCAGCGCTGGAGGGGCAAAAAAGGCTCGGCTACACACACGGCCAGGTTTTAGAGACATACAGTACAGTACTGTACTGTACATGTCCCCCTCCTCCCCCAGATCTCAGATATAAACGGGAGGTAAGGTTGATGATCGACGAATCGAGGCTTATCCCCGCTATAAACTGATATCCCACTTGCTTGATAGAGGGTGATTGGAGAAAGGATCGAGAGACATGAACATTGGCGGGAAAAAAATGAACATCAGCATATGAGATATGGACAGGGATGTTTTTTTTTTTTGGGCGGCATAACAATGACACGTTATTATTACTGCAAACACAAATAATAATCAGATCCTCCTTGCGCCAATGCTGCCAATGCTGTAATGGCAGCTGAATGCAAACAAGGAAAGCAAGGCACCATGAATAAAATCTATAGAATAGAAGTGAAAAAAAAAATTATCTTGTTCGCCTTAATGAGCTGTGCATCGAGAAGAGAGAGAAAAAAAAAAGAATAGAGGCGCCGTCCACTAACCCTAATATTTCAGATCAAAATCTATGCCCAAACTCAACAGACTATAGCTTTGCGGTTTATAAAACCGCCGTATTTGAGTGCTCGTTATCTTGCATGCTGTAGACGGCTCGCTGCTGCTCAGACCTTTTGTCTCTGATATGGTACATCAGTGCACGTTGGGTCAAGCCAGCAAGCACGGTTACTGTACTGTATACAGTACTTTTTGTTGTTATTTTTTTTTTTTGGGGACAGCGTCTGATGGCGGCCCGTCCCGTTCCGCCCCCCAACCCAGCCGACTGCACCACGCACTACGCAGGCGCGATGCCGACAACCGAATATGGACAACTACTTATTTGATTCAAGCTTGTACTGTACGATACACTAAGAGGACGTATAAAGCGCTAATTTACCCGCGTATTATAGTACTAGGGTATTGGTGAGGACTGTGCCAATATAAGCACTTTGCCCAAAATGTCTATCCACAGATCACTGTTGCAATTGACTGGCCAAGGTTATTTAGCGGATAACTTTGTCCAAACAGTTCTGATTTCAATTTTGTAACTAGTCTACCGTAGTTGAATGGATTATGCCGTAAGTAGTCAACGTTATCCCCACGCATGATAGTCTAGATAGTGTCGCCACGTGTATACGCAATTGGCCCGTTCTGCCTCAACTGTCCATTTGCATCAAGTAGCAAGCAAAAAGCCGTGGGCAACCTGCCTACACCGCATTGGTACCTTTCATAACCTACTCAATTGCGTGCTATAAGAGTCAGGGCTTTGCCTTTGACGCTTATAAAAATAATAATAAAAGAGCGAGAAAGGCGGGGAACAAAACGAGTCAATGACGATTTTTTTTTTCTTTTCTTCTTCTATTCCTTGATTTATATGATTTTTTGTTTTTTGGGGCGCATGCATCGGATCATGCACGGGTCTTTTCTGAGCACAGCAGCTGCAAATAGCAGCGCTGCCATGGCCATCCATTTCGGGATTCATACCGCTTCGTATTCGATCCCATACCTCTGTGTGGCAAGTCAATTGTGATGGGGACGCGGGTGTGTACTTTTGCAGTGCGCAGCAGGATGCATGCGCTTAGATAGGTTCCACGCCGTACTGCAGACACAAGCTCAAGTGCATTTGTGAGCGCTTAGGATCGGTCCGACTCTACGCACGACAATTGTGACTCTTGGCTCTTTTTTTTTTTTTTTTTTTTTTTTTTTTTTTCTTTCTCGTTCACCCTTGGTTACCCGCTTGCTGGACTAGCCTTGATTATTTAGATCTTGAAAATATTGCACTGTACCATCACTAAGAATATTATTTTTTTACTCATCATCTCAGGGGAGGAAACTCAATCTGTTGTCGGGTCAACAAATTGGCCCAGCCCTCAGTTGTGAGGTGTAATAAAATCGGCAATCGCGGCTTCCGGATTGGGACTCGTGCGGCGAGAAATAAGTGGCTGCAAAAAAGGTTATGAGGTGCGGCGACACTGGGACATTGGATCGAGAAGATGGACAGTGATTGGGCCGACTGCAAAATAACCAGCCAGGTACTTTTTATTTTTTTTTTTGTTTTTCGCTTCTGCACGCACGCCGGCTAAAACAATAACGACAATAGGGATGAACGAAGCATGTACACGTAGGTAAGATCTTTGTCAAGTTATTGTTGCGAGAAATAATATTCTCCTTAGATGGTTCACTAGGAAAATAATATTCTTGTTCGCATACCGCACTTACATGACTTTTTATTATTATTTTCTCGTCAAAAAGACTAGAATATTATTTCACTATTTGCATTGTCAAACTTGAGCTGTTGGGTTCTTTGGGCGGTACACAACTAGTACGCGTTATGCACACCCATCATAATCTTGCATAAAGAAGCAGCGCTGCAGAAAGAGGGGGAGAGGGATAATGCTCACAAACACACTGTACCCACATTAGCGCTTTACCTTGATCTCCAGACAGGCACGTTCAAGCAAGAAGATGACCTAAAAATAATTATTTTTTCTCCTCTTCTTGCTGTACACTCACCGCTCGTTTTGTCGATGCTGTAAACGATCAACAATGTGCTTATACAAACTTTTTGCAGTGGGGACTGGCTTATTGCGCGCGAGGATATAACGCGAGCACACACTTTGGGTTCGAAGCATAGCGCATCGCTCTCGTTTTGGAAACAATCGGCTTTGCACCTTTTGCCTCAGACTTTGCGCACAACTCACGAGCTGGCACTTCTCGCCGAACAAGCGAGCGGAACCTGGGCGAGCGAAAATCAGCCCAGGTCGGTGCATTAGCGCCATCGCTGTTACGGGGAAACCGTACAGTAGCGTAAAAAAAAGAACACTTTTTTTTTTTCTGTGCTGCGGTTTGTGCGCAACACCATGGGATCTCACGCCTCACCCGCTAATAAGGCGCTAGATACAGTATCATGCTTTAAAGACGTGGGTTTACAAGTTTGTGGGTTCAGGGCCAACAGACGGGAACGTTAAAGATCCGGCAAGATTAGATGAATTATGGGACAAACCTTGTCACTACACGACAGCTATCTTAACCAAGTTACAATACAGTACACATTATGGTACAGTATTAGAACCGGTTTGTTTTGATTGTGTATCCAAACCTCGCATAAATCACCGACCGGGGTTTGGGGGCATGACCCAAATATGTTCACTGCCCAATTGCAACCTTCCAAGAAAATAACAATGCGGTAGACCCTTTTTGGTTGAGCCAGCTTTTTTTACATGCATTTGCCCCATCAGGCAATTGTTTTTTATCAAAAACGCCCTCTCGTAATCCAATAGTAATCCCCCTCTCCTCGGGGTTTGTAGCAAATTCCTCATTGTCCTCCAATGCGATATGTTTGTTATAATTTTAAATACGCTAAAAAAAGGCCTCTAGATTCTTTACAACCCTTGTCAGAATTCCAGTATCTTTATTCAATTGCGCTTTTTCGTCATCAGCCGTTGCGGTGTATTGCGCGAGATCAGTACCCAGTTACCATTGCCATGGAGCCGCGCCTTTTCAATTTTTTTTTTTCTTTTCTTCTTCTTTATAGTGGACAGCGTTCTTTAGGTACACAATAAATATATGTCAAATCCCTGACCATACTGGAGCCTGCTATGGTAAGTCCTTCTTAGCTAATACATTATGGCAGAAAAATAATAAACCAAAGCCAGCTTTTTTCTCCTGAATTGTGAAAAAAAAAAATGCTACGAATCGACAAAAATAATTACGACCCCCGTCTGGAAAGGAGAGCGTTTCCCTATTTGAGAGTGTCTTTCGATCTAGTACATGAAAAATAGCCAGCCTGTAAATCACTATTGTACTATACTGTAAGTAAAAGCAAAAACTTTGTATAGTATCCGAGCGCCCAACTCGCGCGCCTTGGCTTTTGGTGCCTTGGACCTTGAACGTCTCTATTGTATCCACTTGGGGGTACTAGCCTGACCCGACCCACATCCCAAACTCGTTAAGCTTCTCCTCTTTTTGTCTTTTCAGTCAGGCGCCGCGAAGCATAGCGCATCAACCGGGTATTCAAAACCAGCTAGAAAGTGGGAAAACACCACTCTGAATCGGTTAAAATAATAATAATAATAATATCATGTATCATTTGCCGTGCGTGTTACTGTACTTGAAAAATTTCTAGTTGACTTTGTAGTTGACTAGCGCCATGGACCCAACCTCACTCAATCGCTCAATGGGCATTAGCGCGGGACGATGACCCGTGCAGACTTAGCCAACTAGATTTTTTACCACTACGGAATAGATCGCCACCAGCTTTTTTTTCCCACCAGTGGTTTTTTGCACCTTTTTTTCTAGTTGTCCAACTTGGACCTAGTGCGTAGCGGCTCTATATTATTATCATTATTATTATTTATTTTTTCTTCTTCTTACTCCCGCTAGAGATCAGACTCCCTAAAAATCTAGCGCCCTAACCTAGGCGTACTACAAACATACTATACCAATGTTGAAACGTTTCTTATTGGCACCAAAATGTTCAGGCTAATTAGTACAGGGTATTTTCTACCTACGTACAGTATATTGGAAAACAACTAGCGGATCTACTTTGTACACCTCTGAAAGGTTGGAGCAGTGTGTGGTACAGTAAGCGAGGATTTTTTTTTTTTTTTTTTTTTTTTGTTCCCGCTGCCAAAAAAGCAACGCAGTTACGCGGTGCTCATGAAGGCTGCCACTGCAAAAGAAAACATGGCTCACTCTGCAACCGAAATGGAAAAAGCAAGTAATGCGGGTGGTGGGGAAAAGTAAATAAATTTGTTCATGTATTTTTTTCCTTCTTTTCTTTTGTGATATCTACATGCACCCTGGGAGCCCAAGCACTGGGTGTGTATATACACACACACTCTCTCTCTCTCAAGCTACGTAGCAGGTCAAAAGTAAAGACCTGGGGGGGACATACTGTTTTCTTTTTCATGTTTTTTTTTTCTTCCCTTCCTTACGCTTTTTCTTTTTTTTTTTTTTTTTTTTTTTTTTAACTCTTGAATTTGCAAAACACACCCCCCTTTTCAAATCAATCATATATAACCTAGCTCATTCCCCCAAGGATTGTTCAGATCTAGACCAAGGATTACAATTACATTCCAAAGCTACCTAAGGCTAATCATACTAAGGGTTTACATCAGCACTCTATAATAAACTTGGAATATCGATCCCACGTTAATCAATCGGGTACCCCCATCGACTAACAAAACCCTAATCATCACAATCAACCCTTCATACTCCAGAGACTAGAATCTTTACAGGACCAGTTTACAAGCACGACTCCTATTCTTTTCTTCTTTTATTATTATTATTATTACTATTGCACGAAAAAACAAAAAAAAATGTCAGATATCGAAGCATCCCAGCATCCAACCGACACAACTAGCCCATATGTTGATCATATGCCAGCAGCCTACGCCAATGCATCAGAGTCTACACAAGACTACATCCAGTCTACTATGGACTATCAAAGCTACCTAATGAACTCGGTGCCAATGACGGAGCCATTTTACCAGCAAGAGTACCCAGTGTACGCCTCTCCGGCATCCTCTATCTCTCCAACCAACACACCATCCTCGCATTTCCCAGACACCCCGCCTACTGGTGCTAGCACTATGGGTGGTTCTGGGGTCATGGTTCCCGAGTCATTGTACGCTACTGACTATGTCGATAGCACTTTGTACGCGGCAACTCCAGCCATGAACTATACTACTGCCACTGCGAGCACCACTCCTTTGGCATCTCCATTGTCGTTTGACTATACTTATGACAAGTCCATGCATACTCAACACCAAGGCCAGCTGTTTTCCTCCAGCTACTTTGGGCAAGAAGTGCCCCTGTCTAACGGGGTTCCAACTTCTGCACCACCAGCTATTACCACCTTCCAACAGGCTTATGACGCCAACCAGATGGTGGCTCCAGCTCCGCCAGCTCCAATTGCCCAACAGTTGGTTGCTAATACTACTACTACTCCTCCACCGGTGGAGGATGAAAAGTTTGCCCAACCAGCCTTGAAGGTCAAGACTGCCAAAGCGGCGCGGAAAAAGAGCACTACTGGTGGTAGCGCGCGGAAATCAACCAGCGGTGCTCCACCGGGTCCAATCCCTGCCACTACCCCAACCATTGTCAAGCGTGATGACAGTGGGGTGGAGTGGATTTCGTTTGAATACTCCAAGGAGCGAATCAAAAAGACCTATGAGATTCGATGTGACGTTGAAGCAATTAACCACGAAACCCTGCCAGAAGACTTTCGACAGGAAAACTGCATTTATCCACGAGCATGTGTACCAGCCGAGCAGTACACTGGCAACCGGCAACGATACGAGACGGAGTGTAACGCGATTGGGTGGTGTTTGGCCTGGTTGAACCCGGATTTGCGGGGCCAACGAGGGTTGATCCAACGAGCGGTTGACTCGTGGAGAAACACAAACGCGGACCCTTCATACCGGTCCCGACGAGTGCGACGAATGTCCAAAAAGTCTATTTCGTCGGCGGCTTCTAGCGCTGCTACCAGTCCAAAGGGTGCCGGTATTGGCAAGCGGTCCAAATCCGTGTGCGAGAACCGAAACACGCCGGCGCTAAACCGGTCCTGTTCCCAGCCTTCTTTGGCGCTGGCCCAACACTCATACCCATCTCAATTCGACATGTACGAGCAGCAGCAGCAGCAGCAGCACCAGCCGCCTCAGTCGTCTTTTCCAGCGTTCAACAACCCATTTGCTCCAGGCCAGCAGTGTATCCCACAGCCGCCTCCACCGCAACAGCCGCAAATGCCAATGGGTCAGTTGATGGGTCCTCCAGCGTCGCCAAAGTCGGCTGCTAGTCTGGAGCGACGACCAAGCGCGTATGGGCCTGTCTAAGGGCTCATCTTGTACATGACATTTTCTAACGACATCTCACCATAGTTTATTAGTACCCACCAAAAACCACCCATTATTATTATTATTTATACGTTTATATCCGCTGATATATATATACAAAAAAAAACATTTATTCTTTTCTACTTTTGATTTGTCTTGTCCATTTGTTTACATTCTTCCTGATACGCATCGCATAATCCGAGGTCGTGATCGTTGGAATTTGGGCGTGTAAAATAATCGACGATTGTGTCGGAATTAGTAATGCGGCTTGGATAATAAGTTTTATCCCAATGACTAGCGCGTTATACACTAGTATAATACGTTTTTATTTTTAATTATTTTTCTCAACCCAGTTATTCTCCTCCTCACAATTGCAAACTCTTTTTTTTTTGTATGCTTTTATGGCGGACTTGGCGGCCAGAACATATTGCGGAGAAAAGCCAAATGATCGAATATGTTGCACAGTGTACAGTACAGTATTTGGGCGGCACATGTCGCTTTGCAAGAGACATCGATGCACGCATCCAAAAGGGTCGATGAGGTGAGTGGCCCCCCGATCGGCGTCACTTGCATAAATAGGCTGGCCACCCCATAACAAAACAGGGGGTTTGCTTTTTTTTTTTTTCTATATACCCTCTCTCTCTCTCTCTCTGGGCTGAGCTCAGCCCAAGCTGCCAAATCAGTCTACATGCTTTGATCCCTATATCCTCAAGAAAGGAGAGCCTCCTCCTCAAAACGTGTCTGGGTTTCAGATAGTCTCAGTATACGTGATAACGCAACAGTTCACGTTTCTTTGGAGAGTAGGCTTGAGTCTGATTTGATTGAATACGGGACAACGCCCGCATTTTTGTTTTTTTATTTCATCTTTCTTCTACCATATCGCCATGCAGTGGTTGTTAGGTATTAGGCGGGCTTACCTAACATGTTATGCTATAGCATAGGCTAAAATAATAAATATTTTCATACTCATATAGGGGCAAAGCCCTGGATCGTAGAGCCCGATAGGAGAAAATTATTTTTTTTCAATGAGGATAATGGAAGGATTAGAAAGAAAAGAAATATTTATTATTTAAAGTGCAGTACAGTACAAAGCGGCCGGTGCTACTAGTGTATTTTTTCTTTTGGAGGTCTGCGATGAAGTATGCGTCGAGCTTAAAATGATAAAGATCGGCCTGTTCTTTTTGAGCGGGTGGTCAGCAGCAGCAGCGCCAGCCGGGGGCTGCAGCTGGGTGTAAAAATACGCAATACACTTTCAATACGTTTTTTTTTCTTGGTTGTTGCGCGCGCGCTTGGCACCAATTTCAAAGCCCGCTTTCGTTCTCCTCTTGCACTCCGTAAACAGATCGATCGAAAAACAAAAAAAAAAACTTACAGTGTAGTGCGCCTGAACAAACCCACAGACGGACAGGCAAGTTCCGAATGGATAAAGTACACACCGCGCATAAAAAATCGACAAGTTGGGGGCGGAAAAAAAGATACCGGTAAATAAAAAGCTAATGCGCGGTTTTATTATACACTAGCGCGCAGCCAATCGGTCGATAGAAGAAATGAGAAAATAATAAGCCCTCATTAGTGCACAGTACAGCGAGTGGAGCAATATGAGACGCCGTATTCCTCAGTTCTTAGCTAAACTGATTAATGGCTATCTATCTGTCCATGATCCAAAAGAGGTTGGTGCGTTTCTGTTTCTTAGGGCGCGCCTTCTCTGTTGGGTGTTTCACAGTGTTAAAGTACTGTACGCAAATTGGAGAAATTAGCGGGGGGTTGGGTCGTTCTACAATACAGTAACCGGGTTACCCTATCTTACCCTACCCTATCAATCCTTGACTCTTCTTTTTCTTATTTATTCAGCTACTGTAGTCTAACACTGGGTGTCATGAAGACAGACACACATTGAAGTATTATCCTGCTCAGTTCATCGCGCCAATGAGATCTCTTTTTCCTTGTTGGCGCAACAGACGAAACATGAACAATAATAACAAAAAATATACTGCGCATCACACACCGCCAAAATAACCAATAACTAAATAATATTCCGGATATTATTATCATATAACGCGTTAATTATCTGTAACGCAAGATCCAGCACAATGGTACAAGCAGCTACTATATTCTACAGAACCGGCCCGTGCCACCAGCCACTTGAATTTTCTAGAGCTTTTTTCAGCTGCCGGGTTACTAAAAACGGAGCTATTTCCCAGATACGCTGGCTGTTCGATTGATCGATCTGGGATCCCTGTCTGATGCTTGTAATAATGGATGCCAACAGACGTTATGCGAGCAAACGGTTCGCTTCGTTTTATAGGACCTCCCCTCAATCTCTTTTGTGTTGTTATTTTCAACGCCCTAGAGCACTTCTAACTGGACCTGTCTTCTTTTATTCATTCATTTATTTATCTATATATAGATTTTTTTTTTCCACAACCACCAGGTTCAAAGCATTAACTGTGCAAGGATGCTGGTCCCTGAATACTGAGGCGCCAGTGGACGGGAGGATGGGGGGTACCTGCCTGGCTGCGCTGCCGCGTTGGACCTCCCAAAAGCTTATTGTTACCCGGCGCGTCGGGTCTCACTCCCGCTTCCGGCCCCTGAAATCCTTGTCTTGATCTTTCGAGACATGTTTCTTGTTCCCCCTACTACTCCCGGGATCTAACCTGTCATCCTCGTGTGCTGCAGCACATCTCGCGATATAAATCTCCAGGGTATTCAGAATCTTATTAGTTACAGTACAAGTACCAATCACGGTTGAAGAAAAATAATTATTTTTTGCCCATGGCATGGGGAGGGGAGCAATCGTATCGTACTAACAGACACGGTTTAGGGGGGGGGGGGGGGGGGGGGGAAAAAATATTTTTTTTTTTCTCTAGCTGTTTTATTAGCAATTGTTAACGGGGCGGGTAACCGATCTGAGATGGCGGTTACCGATCGCAACCTTCTCCAAGTCTCCAATTTACCTGGATGAGCAAACAACCCTAGCTAGGTTAAACAGTTCTTAATCTATAAGGTAGAGGTGTAAAGGGTTTGAGTGCTTAAAAAAAAAAAAAAGAGAGAGAGAGAACCTTGCCTTCCCATAACGCACGCTCAATTTGCAAATAAGCAGCATCTGGGTTATTAAATGCGGCCAGAAGCGGCCGGGGGGTTCACCCACTCCCTAATTTTTTTTTTTTCCTTTCTGCTATATCTCTTCCCCTCCTGCCCTTTTTTTCTTCCTCTCTTTCTCTCTCTCTTTTTTTTTTTTTACATTTATCTTTTCGTGGCTTCACAGACAGCAGAATCTAAACAATGACATTGTTTTCACGGCTGTCGTCGTACGGGTCGTTAACGTCGCCGCATTCCAAAGACAACCGGCGGAGCGTTGACACGGCTAGCACAATCAGCACCCGACGCAGCAGCTTGGACAGTCGCAGTTGGAGCCGGACGAGTAGCGCGTCATCCACCACCATCGGCACCAGCGGACCCAGCTCGCCATTATCACGCACCAAATCTCGTTTATCGCAATCGATATTCGGCCACACCCCGTCGTCAACATTGTCCCAACGCAGGTCTAAAACATGGTCCGTGATACCCTTATCAACTTCGAAAATTGACCACCTGCCGGACTCTATACTAACGCGCATATTCGACTCGTTATATCACGATCGCCGCAGAACCGCCATGCGACAGTTGCGACTCACGTGCACCCGGTTCAACCGCATCGTATTAGACAATCTCATGCCAAACTTTGAGCTGGAGATTGACCTCGGGGATGAGCAATGCAACGGTCGCGAATTGACCATCAGCAAAAACAGCAGTATTAATAACCCGGGAAAGGAAACGCATCTACGCGCGCTCGAGTATCACACGCATCCGGGAAACGAGCGTTGGGTGCTGAATACGGCACGGCAGGTGTGCGAGTTTACCAAATACGTTTACATGGCCAAGATTGACGAAATGATCAGCTCCAAAGTGGTTCATGTGGCGATCAAACTGCCGGAGCATCGGCAGATGGTCGATTATACAAATTTGTTGAGATGGCCGACCATGACCGACGAGCAATGCATGTTGGATTGGTGCGTGTCGTATCTAACCCGAGTATACATCCCAGCGCTATTGTCAATGTCGTCAATGGAGCTAGTAGTCCGGGACGAGCTGAGCAACTGCAAGGGGGCAATGGACCTGCTCAATGTCTCGCGTGCAGAAAAGCGGTTATTGAGCAATGGGTACATGAAAGCAGAACTACGGGGCATTAAAAAGTTTAAATTGTGTTTGGATAGCCTAGGACCGTTGGACCAAGCCTACGCGCCCTGGGATGTGGAGGAGTTTGAGCTCAATGTCAAGCTGAAAAAACGCGTAAAGTCTACCGAACTCAAGCTGTTTTTGGACAAGTTTGAAGCGCTAAAACTGCTGGTGCTGCGTGGCGTTTATGTGTATAGCGACTGTCACACGGCGTGGCTGCCCAGCACAGTTCGAACCCTGGATATGGACTGTCAGGAGGTTTTACCCACTACCAACCAGCTCACAAACCTCGGGTGCACCACCAGTTTGGTACTTTGCAACCCGGTAGTTACCGCCAACCCGTTGATTGACTTTGAAATCCCGCCACATCTCAAGCGGCTGAGTCTGCTGGGAGTTTGTCTCGACACGCTGGGAATAATCCCATCAACAGTGCGGCATGTGGAACTATCATCAACCACGCCAATCCACGGGTTTCACCACATTGTGGATAAACTGCCCAGGGAGTTGGAGTCTTTAGTGTTGGGCACGTTTGGCGTGTCCAACCCTCGGCACATACGCGAGCTGCAAAACCTGATCATGCTGCAAAATCTGACCCTGGAATTTAACCCAAAATGTAACGACATTCCGATCGACAAGTACATTACTCCGAGTATGCGATCGTTGGTGGTGCATTGGGGGTCTACGCCAACCTATTACAAAGTCCTGGCCGCGGATTACATTGCGCCAGTGTATATTACTTCTGCAAGTTATTTATCGCCCGTTCTGCAGCACCAGCCGTCAGAAACCCCAGCCTCGTTTACTGAGACAACAAATGCAGAGACGGTGGTCAACGGGTATCACATTGACGTGCCAATGATGCGTCGACAGTTGGGTATCTAACCTTATTAATTTATTCCTTGTTTTTTTTTTTTTTTTTCTTCTTTCTTTTTTTTTTTTCTTATTTCTTGTTCGGATCTTGTCCCGGTCCCTTTGTTGTTTGATAAACAAGAAGCCCCTTTTTTTATTTCTAGCACTGCCAGTTCCAAGTCCCGACCCGCCCGAGCTGGCGCTCATCTGACACACTGAAATTAATAAACACAAGCAAAAATAATAATATTTATCACTTGAATAGAGTAAGGAACGCTAGCCCTGTTTTTTTTCTTCTCTCTATAAGAGAAGAAAAAAAACTCAATTCTCCCTTCGTTCTCGTTACATTCTTTTTACCATTTTTCTTTTCGATAACTTAACTTACTACTCGGTTTGGAAAATAGAGCAAGGCTGTATAACCTACCTTAATCGACAATTGGGACCTGGATTTTATCTATCGGCGTAGTTTAAAACAGCCAAAAGGAATCATCCACTTTACAGCAACGTATCATCTTATCTGCAGTGTGTGATTGACTAATCTCGTTTCACTCGCCCGAAGACCCTCACTATACAAAAGGCAAGGCAAAAAAGAAACAAGAGTTTTGAAAATCGCGCATCACCCGCTTATAGCAAGCCACTCCACTTTTTTTTTTTTTTTTTTCACGCATTTTTTTTTCCACACAACGGAAACAAGAAACAAAAAAAAAAAATCGCTCAAGCAAAAAAAAAAGCAGTGCGCCAATTATTGGGAGCCGGCCGACGTTCCGACTTTTTGAATTCTTTGACTTTTTTCTCTGACATTTCCTCTTCTCATTCACACTTATCCTTATCCCTATCGCTATAGAAAAAGAAAGATAAGATGCTGAACAGAAGACGGTCTCAAAACCGGGCCAATTCGCTTTCAACGGCATACACGGGGGTAGGTGCACCACCGCCAAACTCGTTTGCTGCGAATCCGGCTGCCCTTGCGGCGGCATCATCAGTCGGTATGTCTAGATCAATGTCAATGACTTCAAACTTGTCGGCGGCTGCTGCGGCAACTGCTTTGAGAAAACACTCGCTGACTCAGGAAAATTTAGAACACTTTAATCAGTTTGACCAGGATTTTAACGATGGACGTAGTGTGAGCAGACCTCAGTCCGTGGCTTCGTATAGCGACTTGCGGCAACGGCCGCAACAACAGCAGCGACAGGCTGCTGCGCCAAAACGGACTACTAGTATCACCTCGCAACGGTCGAACCGATCTACGAGCGCGCCAATCAACCCGGCTAGACCACCCCAACCGTCGTTTTACAAGTCTAGCACGGCAAAGACGACAAATGCGGATCGCACGCAGAGCCTGACTACAACTACAATCCGTCAATTGGGGTCATTTGAGCTAACCACGACAAAATCGATTCAGTTGAAACAACCACCGTCGTTGCCGCAGATTCGCCGGCCGCAAAGACAACAACAACAACAACAACAGCAGCATCATCAGTTGGGCCCTCCACCGGTTCAGCGGCAACGTCATGGTGGGAGCGTGGGGTATGCATCGTCGGTCTTGTCGTATGATTCGGACTTGAAGCCGGTGGCTGAGGAGGATACAGTGGTGGACGATCACTTGCTGTCGACCAAATACGACCCACCTCCCCGGGCCCGATCACCGATCAAATCGGCAATGAAGGACTCGTCGCGGTCGGGATCGTTAGTGTCGACGAGCTCGGATGATAAGCGGCGGTCCATGCATCGTGTGTCGTTTACTGGCGGCTTGATTGATGATGAGCTTGCCAAGCAGGCTACTAGTTTGTCTCCCGCAACGTCTCCCAAGCCAAAACCAACGCCACAAGTCAAGACTGCGCCGAACGCTGCGGCAAAACGAGCCGCCAGTGTGAAAAAGCCGGAGGCTGCTCCGCGGCAACAGCAACAGCAGACTAAGCGAGCGACAACTACTAATGCAGCGGCAAAGGCGGCGTTTTCAAAAGAGCCGGCGAAAAAGGCCAAGGGGCCAAATCGGTCGTCGAATATGGCAGCAGCAGCGGCGGCCAAGAATCTGTACAAGAACGATGAAGATGATGCGTCGGATAGTGGGAATTCCATTTATTCGGATGCATTTGAGGATCCTAGCCAGTACCAGGACTTGATGGGGGTTGTGGCGCCGCCGTCACATTCAAAGAAGAAACCGTCGGCGTCGGCTGCGGCGGCAAAGGGGGCGTCTAGCAACCAGCGGGTGATTGAGCCGCAGAGCCGCCAGCAGTTGAGAAAGAGCAATAGCGTTAAAAAGAAGCCAACGGGCCAAAACTCGGTGTCGCAGAAAAAGAAGCAGCAGAAAAAGTCGGCTGAACCGCCGATTGCCGCGCCATCGCCTGTACGCCCGGCTCAACACCAATTGTCTCCAGTGGTTGAGAATCAACAACCTACATTCCCTGCTTCGACTAGTAGTGGGCCACCACCAGCCCAGTCTAGTAATGATATCCAGGAACAGGCTAGAATATTGGCCAAGCAAATGACTGCGAATTTGGACCTGAGTGCAATGGGTAACAATGCCATGTATAACGTGGATGACTCGGATAGTGATTCAGAGTGGCGTCAGCAGCGTGCGGCGCGGCGGCGTCAGGACCAACAGAGTGGGTTTTCGGGGTTTAGAAAGCAAGTGCCGAGTGATCAGCAACCAGCGCCATCCAAGGCCTCTCATGGGATGACTGCGAAGGAAATGGCAGTGCAAATGATGAAGAACCAGCGGGTTGAAGGCGGGGGGTTGGTATTGAAGCGAACTCCGTCAAACTCGTCGTTTGAACGTCAAAGGTCGGAAAAGAGTGGGTTTGCGGTAAAGTCGATGCGTGATTCGCAGCCCCAACCTCGTCAACCACAAGAACAGCCGTCATATTTCAACCAATCAACTGAGGGTCGTGAAAATGGAGGGTTCAAATCGCGGTTTGAGGATAGCGAGAGTGATGACGATGATGATGATGATGATTTTGCCATGCCGCCGCTTCCTCAGTCGCCGTTGGAATCACCTCATCAATATCTCCGCCACGCTTCGTCGTCTAATGGAAGCCACCACGGTCATAGCTATAGCAATGGTAGTGAGGGACAGCAGCAGCACGCGTCGACGGCGGCCAAGATTAAGGATGTGTTTTCGCCGAATAAAGAAGGCAAGTTTTTGATCACGCGGAAATCAGAGGGCAAATTGTCGCAGTCACAGCCACAGCCACAGCCACTGGCCCAGTCACAAGCAAAGCCGAAACCAAAACCAAGGGCTAATGGGGTGGACACTTCGCAATCAAGGATGATGAACCATCCTTTGCGACAGGCGGCAGCGGCTCAGGAACAGCAAATGCCAGGATTTGGAGGCTTGTCGCATGTGGGTAATGGCCCGGCGGCGGGGATCCCACCAGCCAAGAAGAAAAAGTTCAAGGGGCTGCGAAAGATTTTTGGCGTGCGTGATTAAGCCCAAACTAATAATAATAATATATCCTATAATTTAATGATCGACTAGTGAGTCTTTTTGCGTACTCTACAGTCAGGAACGAGTTTTTCGCCCGATCGTCAATCTCTCGATATGCCTTGGATCTCCTTTTTAAAAGAAAAAAGTTTGCTTGGATTATATCTTAATCTGTATTTTTTTAAAAATATAAATATTCCATTGCTGGTATTAAATGGTTGGCTGGTGGTTCGCTCGCTGTGTCGTGTTTAGACCACATTTTAAAACGATCCAGTAACTACCAGCTCTCAGTGTGACGCAAGATTGCATGCTCTTGTTCAAACACTCCACGAGCTCGGTTTGCGCCACTACACCTAGGTAGGGGTAGCTGCAGAAACGTTTTGAACAGGGGCTTGTCTCACCTGAATTCATCTTTTAAAGAAATTAAACGGAAAAAAAAAAAAAAAAAAAAGCCTAGCAGATACTCCTAACCTGTACTCGTACTACTCTTAAGAGATTTCCGTGCGCTGGGCCGACATTTCAAAATCAATAATTACGGCCCGTTTACCAGCTTTGTCAATGATAACGTTGCGATAATCACCGTGCTCCAAATGGAGATCATTGTGAACAATTTTAGACGATTGTAATGATTTGACTGCAGAGTTGATAAGCACCCGTTCTTCAGCATCCGGCCAAATTATGTGCGAACCAGAAATATACTCCAGTTCAATGTAGTAAACCTCCGAACCCTTCCAATGCATGCTACCAAATCCGTAACATTCAGCAAAATTCCGGCGGTGCACAGAGCCCTTTGGGAAGGAGTCGTCAAGCGAAATGTACGCGTTGACCTCGTTGAAGAAAGCCTCGGAATGAGTTGGCGGGAAAATCTTTAGCACGGATTTCCGTTGTTGACCCTTGCGTACCACCAACAACACAGTATAGCGGCTTGTCTGTTCACTGGCAATGCAGTCCTCAACAGCAAAATCATCAATGGTTCGGTATTTCCCGCGTGCTAACAAGCTCTTGTGTTCTTGTGACAGAGTTAGCTCCAGTGCCGTTTTGTAAGTATTGTAGCGGTTTCGTGCATCTTTCAGCATCTCTTCTCCACCATTATTGAAAGGTGTTATCAATACAGGACAGCCCTGGTTGTTGTTATTCGGGTCACCCGCTCCGCCACCGCCAAAGTTTTTTTCCATATGGTTTAATAGAAGACGGAATTTGTCGTGTGCGTGTGCCTCAAGAACCGTGCCGTTATCAACCTTGTGCTTCAACAAACGAAAACTATGATTCACAAGGAAAAAGACAACATTTGCAAATATGTCTGGTTCTTCCACCGTTGCCACCCAAACAGCCTCTGGCTTGAGACTCTCGAAGGGACGCTCATCAGGAAAGAACCCATCTTTGCCAGGTACTTTGGCAATAATCAGACAGCTGCCATCCCAGGTAATGAGGTATACCTCGCCATTTGCTTCGATATAGTTGCGGGTTGCCAAGTTCTTGCTGCTGGCGTCTAGTATGCCCGAGAGACCGGCCACAACCTGCAGCCACGTCTCACTAGCAGAGTCTGTCGCCGTTTGAACGTTATGGTTAACGTCACATGATGGGAAGCCCATACGCTCTGCCTTTTCTGCGACACGTCTGATTTCCTCCTTGTCATTTTCATATAGAGCCCCGCCTAGGTTAAGCGACCCGACCGCATGGCCAGATACCGGCTTTTTAGTCTCACCCACGGCAAGAACCTGCTTTTCCACTTTTTCATTTGTCTGCAGCATTGTGACCAAGTGCCAGTCGGGCCTGATGGTATGTTCTCCGTAGCTACTTCCAGACGTGACGTTCTTGTCTCCTTTGACGACCGTACATCTGATTCCAAGCTGCTTTGTCAACATGTTCGCTACCATTGACACATTTGTGAGCATGGAGACAATGACATTCTCCACGTCTTTCTCCGCCATGGTCGTCGGTTCTAACGTGGCGTTTTCAAAGCAGGACTTGAGAGTGTCGAAATTAGGTTGCATACCATCGCGGTCAACAAGACCGTTAGGAAAGAACTCGCTTATTATACCTTGCGTGACGCCCTTGTCGATAAGCAAATTATGATTGAATCCTTGCTTGCCGGCCATACCAGATAAATCGACCTTCGTGTTTTCATTGTATACACGTCTCCAATTGCTTTTGGTTGCATGAGTGTAAACTTTGAATGGTGTTGTGACATTGTAGGCACTACAAATTGTGTACTTGTCATAATCCTCTTCCCTCATGTCGAAGCAATCGGGTTTCAAAAATAGCGACGAAAATGCTCCACTTAGTTCGTAAAATAGAAACTCTGAAGGTATTCTTTCTGGTGGGACCATCGTCAAGCCGGTTGAGATGACCAGATCTAAGCACAATATGTCAAACGATGACAATCTGGGTCCTTGTGTACTAATATTCAGGAAGCCAACTTTGCCAACTTTCCCTTTGAACTCTTTAAAATCTTTATCAAAGTTTTGAATAGCAGTGAGGCATTCCCAAATGATACCTCGCAGTATGGGTTTAGTCTCCTCGTCACTCAGTTGCATTAAAAACGGGCACAAGTACCAAACTAAAAAATAAAGCACTACAATCTTCCGTGGCCACAAGCAATTTTCATGGTGTTTATTCAAAAAAAGCAATCTCGCTGTAGATAGACCTTGGCTTACACTGAACTGGCGTAGCAGGTTTATTAGTAGGCCTAGATCTTTCGCAATCTCTATAACTGGAACTGGAATATTGGGGTTATATGATGCATTTAGTCTGGCGGCTAGTTCGCGATCAATGGTTATCAATGGCAGCTCGTACCCAAAGTTTATGGAGGTACCCAGATTGCTATAATCAACCGCAATAAGTTTGAGTATATTAGAGCTGGTCCTTCGATACGCGTCACTCATGACTGTGAGAGCTAGTTGTTGTAACGCTCGTTGGGAGATGCCAACCAGTCCGCATATTTATACTAGTGAAAAATCAGAACAAAATAAAAGTTGCACCAAGTCACCTGTTTACCAATGATTACATAAGCCCAAGACCTTTCGCAATAAGTGGATGGCCCAGGGGGGGGGGGGGGGGTTAGCCCAGGAAGCGGGTCTGTTGGCTTTTTGATCGTGCAGTCTCGAATGTCAGAAACTTCAAATTTCGGTCACGAATATCAACCATGTTAACGTTGTAATGTGTGATTGGCGGATGCTTAGCATATCATCCCAGACATTACCGATGTTGCTCTGCAGTTTGACACAACATACTAATCAATCAACTCTAGTGTGTGCAAGGCAAAATTAACACACTACAGACAAGCTCTATATTCGGAGACATGCTTTGGTTTCTTTGTTTTTCACTATAATAAAGAAAGAAAAAAAAAAAGAACTAATCAAGGTCTAATAAATCACGGTCAGACTGCTGAACATCGCCTCTGGCCCCACGCATGTCAATGTCATCTTCGTCCATTGTCTGGTCCATCTCGTCAATGCGGCGCTTAACTTCACCAGCCACGCGCATCCCATCCGCCATGAGCCCGTCAAACACGGACCGCAGAGTTCGCTGAGGTCGACGCTGCTTGTCAAACACCCCTGTGCCCTTTTTATCCAAATGAATCGACTGCTGCAACGTGGTGCTAAACAGCTTTTCCAGCGTTTCGTCAGCTAGCACCACCATCCGGAAAGTAGCCAAATTCATAAACAAGGGCTGGTTAGGGTTTAGCGCCACATTGTACTGCTGATCCTCATCCTGGTCCGTATCAATCAACGTGTCTCGAGTTTTTTCCGCTTTAATTTGCTCTTCGTCACCAGGAGTCGCGTACTCAAACGCGCGTTGGATGAAATTAGACACGGCGGATAAATACCGCACCGATTGCTCGTGACTAGCCGAAGCCAGGTCCAAAGCCGGTGGAGTCTCGCCCTCTGGAGTATTCTGCTCAATCTCCCGTTGCTGCTCGGCTAGCTTGAGTTGGGACGTGTGGTCAAAAATAACCTTGCCCTCACGAAACTGTCGCGTGATGAATAACAGCCCTTCAGACATTTTTAAAATCCCCTCGCGATCAACCACGCTAGTCCCTTCGTCGTCATATAGCTCAAAAAAATACGACATTGCTGCCATTAGGTCCAAGTCAATCAGCCGATCAAACCCATCGCACACGTTTTGCAAAGTCAAGGCGCCGTTTAAATTCCCATCCCAGCGCTTAAACAACCTATTCACGTAATCATGTTCCTGGCCCTTGATAAACTGGTCATTGTTATACTTTGGGTCCATCCAGTCCACAATTCCTGCCATAAACACGCAAAACACGTCAAGGCTCAGCTCTGTTTTGCCCGGCCCCAGCCCTAATCGCGGTTCTTGAAGCGCCGAGTAAAACCGGTCATAAATCACCCCCATTTGGTCACTACTCAAATTCTGCGGTTTGTTCAGATTGCGCAATTGGGTGCGCTTGGCAAACAGCTCAATATCCTCCAGAATCTGGTCCTCGTGCTTGGAACGGAACCCATTGATCATTTCGTCAGTGACCACTGAAAACTCTTTAAACGCCACCACCATGAGCTCTTGGAAACGAGTCACATTCTTTAATCGCTCATTGGTGCTATTCGGATGAGCGCTCTGATCTAGCGTGTTGAAATAGTTTTTGAGCACGCTAATCACCACGCCATCGTCCTGCGCGTCCAGCAGCTCCTCGCCATTGATGCGCAAAATTGCCAATGCCACCTGGAACAACGTTTTTGACCCTTCCAGGAAAAAAACGTCCATGATCCGAAACGCAAACACCAACGGCATGGAGTTGATAAACAGGGACAAAAACCATGGTAAGGAAACAACCGACAGCTGGATATCGCGCCTGACCAAGTGTTCATGCAAAATCGGCATGGTTTTTTCCACCAACTTTTCCAACACCTTTTGATCCAAAAGCGTCCCGTACATTGTCTTGGAGTAGTAACCCGGAAGCATGGTATCGCACAGCATGTTTAGGCACCAAAACGCCTGTTCCTCGCTCATGTAGATCAGCAGCGCGGCGACCACAATGTTCATCGCCTGGCAGTACCCAACTTTGGGGTTTTTCCAGCTATACACTGTCAAAACCCGTCTCAACCTCCCAATCCCCTCGGGGTCCTGATACGCACAATACTCTGGCAAAGACCGGTTCAGATCCTTTTCAATCTCACCAATTGCCAGCGAGGTTTGGCCCTTGTACTCGTCCAGTAGCGAAGAATAAAGCCGCTCGTTTTGCATGCGTAAAAACACACTCCCGCATGATAGTTCCCACACCTCCCCTCGTAATTTATTTGGCAGGCCAACCCTCACTAGTTTGTAAAACCCCGGTTGCCTGACCATTGACAAATTTCTGCCATCCTCGCGGAAATACTCCAACCACAGCCGCATTTTGCTCTTATCGCGCAGTTTTCTAGGGTCGCCAGGGTATCGAAACACTTGTCCCAACCCACCCGGCGGGGGTTTGGCGTCTTTTGGTGCGTCACCATTTAAAGTGCTCACCAAATACTCAGAGTAAAAAGTCTTGAGAATAGGTTTCATTTGTTTAATCAGCGGCAGGTTGGACTTGAGGTTGCCCTTGAGCGCGGAGCAAAAGTTTTCGCAGTGTGACCGCAGACCGACAAACTGAATCACAATCGACAGCGAGTGGTAGAGATGGACGGATAATGCAAAAATGTACGATTTGGACGGCAGCCGCTCCACCCGCTTTACTGTCATTAACGGTATCACAAACGAGCAGTTGCGGCTGTCTGGCGCCGATATGAATACCAAAAAAGATTCGGAAAGGTGTAGCTTGCCCGCGTATACTATCGTTCCTGGCGAGGGGCGTTTATTTGGCGTGTCGTCAAGCCCAGGCACAATGGATATCTCGGCCGATACTTGGTCCATCAGACTCTCACTAGGCGGTAGTTTAAAATCCCGTCTAAAAATCTCGTCGTGCGAAAACTTGCGGTTGTATATCGAGTCTTGTTCATTGCCTGACGGACCTGTGTCAAACAGGTTCAGCTGCGATGCCTTTTGGCGCAATGTATCCAAAAATGACATTTGGTAGTGAAGAATAATAATAATAATAAAAGTGTTGGTGTGGCCTTTTTTTTTTTTTTTTTTTTTTTTTTTTCCCTTTATTCGTTGTGTGTTGTTATGACTTGACAAGAGAGAAAATAGCGCACCTCCGACTCGCCCCGGCCTGTTACGGTACTGTACTGTACTTCCGGGCGCGCGCCGCGCCGCGCCACAGCCGCTAGTAATAGGCGTTGCGGGTTTCAAATTCTAGTTTGGCTATTGCCAAAATTCGTCTAGCTTGTTTTAACCGTGCAGGACGGTTAGACTATAAAAATGGGTGATATATCCGCCGTTTTTAGATTTAAATGATTATAGACGTTGTGTAGTCTAAGTATGTTGTGGGTCAACACTAGAGCACAAACTGGACAGTCTGATCTTTTTGACTTTAGAATCAAGATAGACGCTGAAGCACTTCACACACAAGAAGACAGGCAAAAAGCGCGTACCGCTTTGCGTATGATTACATTGGTTATTGCACGTGAAGGGTGGCATCGCATTGAAGAGACGAACGCCGTTTGGTTTCGGGTCCATTTGGTTCGCGATATGCAGCGTAGACTCCACCCGGCGCATTTCGACTCTACTGACTGTCTAACACTGTGGCCATGCGGTGGCGATCCTTTTGCTCTAAACACTGATGCAGATAGGCTTGCTGAGCGTCTTGCTAGTGAGTTTAAAGTCAAGCGATATGTGATGACTTCTAGGTTTAGCTAGCCAGCGCTTATGCACCGTTGGCCCTAGTCATTTATTTTAGCGCGTTTTGGAGATTATATAGATAAATAAGTTTGTGATCCTCAAAAAATACCAATTTTTTTTTTTTTTTTTGATATATAATAACACGGCCAGAAGCAGTATATTTGTTCAGCTCAATTCGGTATTAGAAACATGCCGTATATTCGGGTAGATCCAGGACAAGGGCTTCTTCACTTTTTGATCAGGGCGGATTCTCACGTCGACCCGAACCAAGCTGAAGCGGCACTGACTGATATCTGGGATATTATCAAAACACGACAGGACTGGACACCAACGTTTTCACGACGCCAACTATCCCTTACATTTCGAGTCCATGCCTACCGCGATATACAGTTCATCCTGCCAGCCGTGCAAGGCGACTATACCTCGTTTCTCGTACTCTACTGGATAGGCGCTGACCCTGAAATTAACAGATTGCAGTCTAGCACGATGATTCATCGACTCTTGCGCCACTTTTCAGTTGCCTGGTATAGAACGTTGGCTTCGCGTTACCCGCAAGGACCACTTACTCGCCCCTATCCTCCTCGGGGGCCACTTCCAGACTTGCCACATTAACCTTGTATACTCTATTTCCCCCCATGATTACTGTAGCGGTTAGGGCCGCCGCACTCTCCACACTGCAATTGACGCACAATCAATCTCCCACCCAACCACATTCCACATAAGATTACAACATCTCATCGCTCATTACCTAGATAACAGCTCCCCTCATTTCCCTTTCCCTCCCTCTCCCCCACCTCTTGTGTTCAACGTCTACTCACTATTTCCCACCACCGCCCACCATGCTCGACCAGTCTCGCGTGTACAATATAATACAGTTACGATGCAAGTAATAGCGAGGGAAAAAAGGGGGAAGCGGGGGCGCCGTGACGGAAATCGGCGGCTTTTTTTTTTTAAAAAGAGGGCACACGCGCGCGCATCTCGGGTGACGGCACGCCCGCATCCCATTTCTCTCCCCCCTCTTTTTTTTCTCCGCCCAAATCTTTGTGCAAGGTGCGGGGCAAATGAAAATCTGCGCGGCCCACTTCCATGCCCAAGCGGTGCAGTGCGGGGGTGAAAAACAAACCCCCTCAGTCTCACCTCCTTTTGCAAACCGCATAAAATTTTTTCTTCACGTACTGTACTGTACTTTATAGGAAAGAGGCACGGCTTTTTTTTTTCTTCTTTTTCTTCCCTCGGGGGGTTTTCCTTTGAAAGGTTGCCGGCCGAGACGTTTTGCAGATGCAACTTTGATTTCCAAAATAGGACTTTCTCGTTTTCCTGGCACTTGCATCCAGCTTGGGATGCACACTCAATCGATCATTTTACAGTGCTGTACTATTGTAAAAGAGAGAAAAGAGGAAAACAATTATGTGTCGGCTAACTCAAGCCAAGGCGATATTTCCCCCCCGCAATTTCGAAAAAAAAAAAAAAAAATTTGAGTCGTACAACTATTCGGTATTTTTTTTGCCCCCTCCCTCCCTCTCTGATACGTATTGTACTCCTCGCTTTCTTTTTCACTTGAGAGTCAACAGGAGTGAGCGTTTAAAATTGTACTCTAACCATGTAGATTTCATGTATAGATTGGAGATTGGCACTGCAAGAGTAAATCAGCCCTGGAAAGTTAGTAGGCTTCTTTACATATCCTGCTCAGTCTGAAAAGCAATTGAGTAGTTTTGGCGAAAATTTTCTTACTGGTGGGTTTTCTAGTCGCTCCGGGCCGCATCCCAGCCGCCGCTTGCTCGCCAGCCTTAGGGTCTCATTAATAAATTTCACGCTCTTTTTCAAACAGCCACGCTAACCCCATTAGGGAGGGAGTGAGGATTGAGGGTCCCTCTTTTAACCCCACTTCTTGAGCACTACACAAAAAAAACACGAGAAAACAAGTAGAGAAAAAAAAATTGACGAATTTTTTTCCCTTTCTTTTGCCCCATATTCACACTTCAATTTAAGGAAGAAGAAAAAAAAAAAAAAAAAAGAGGGGGTGGGCACCACTACCACTAGGAGAAAAAAAAATTGATACGTATTTACAGTCTCTTCATTACCACTCCTCTTTTGAATACTTTTTTTTTTTTTTTTTGTCAACTGTTTGAAATTATAATGAGTTCGGGATCTGGGCCTTTGCCTACGATTGTTCAGCCTTTGACGATGAAGCATACTCCAGACGGCCCAGCAAGTGCTACCGCAGCCAGCGGGTCCAAACCCGCAAAATCAAAAAACCCAAAGAAATACCGGTGTACTTATTGCGATAGAGGATTCACTCGATCGGAACACCGCTCGAGACACGAGCGGTCGCACACGAAGGAAAAGCCTTTCCACTGTCCAAAGTGTCCGTCTGCGTTTGTGCGACGAGATTTGTTGTTGCGACACGATAGGACGGTCCATGCGCCAAAGGGGTCCAAATCAGCAGCCACTGCGTCTCCATCGGTGATTAAAAAGGAAAAAAAGAGCAAGCAGGGTTCAGTTAATCGGCAGCAACCAACTCAGCAGCAGGGGAAAAAGAACGAGAATATTGATGTGGACTTCAACGCAGCCGTGCTAATGACCGAGCTTCAGCATTCGTTTCACAAACAAAGTCCCCATTCGACAGCTTCAAAGGCTCCACCATCCCCGCCTCCACACGATTATTTACCTCCGCTATCTAGCTATTCGAATGGGGCTGGTGGGAGCCATAGCGCGTTGGATTTGAGTTCGTCATTGAGTGGGCAGAAGCAGATAAATATTCATGCGGCTAACAATCATCACCAACGCCCGAATACAAATAACAATAGCCAGTCTCCGCATCAAAACTCACCTCATCATCCTCTTCATCACCATCAACAACAACAACAACAACCGAACAACGTTACTCCTCATTCTGCTGCACAATCTAGTGGTGCCCCGGCGGCGGTGGGGCCGCCGCCGCCGCCACCACCACCATCGGCGGCGGCTCCGATGGGACCGCCAATTTCCCCACATTTCAATTCATACCAACCCCCGCCTCCACATCATTCCCATCCTCAGCCCCATCAGCATCACCAGCAGCAGCAGCATCATCAACAACACCATCCGCCTCAGCCGGCGATGACTTCGGAAATGTTGAATAACGTGCGTAATACTGTGAATGATTTGCATATTCCGCAGTTTGACGGCACGGTGCAGATTCAGAACCTGCTCAAGTATTTGAACGACCCGGAAAAGGCGGCGCAACACCAGGGACAAACGCAAACTCAGCAGCAGCAGCATCAACATCAACAGCAGCAACGTTCAACGCAACCCACACGGGTCCAATTGAACCGGTACTTGGCGGCGTATTTCATGTTTTTCCACCCATACCTACCGTTTTTGCACCCACCAACATTTGACCCGCCAAACGTTGCCCCATCGCTAATGTTTGCGGTGTGTTCGATCGGAGCGGTAATGTGCCAGGAGAACCAGATGGCAAGCACCCTGCACTACACGGCCAAGGTGTTAGTCAGTTCGATCTACGAGGTGGAGAAGGACTTCCCCAATACCCGTAATCACGCGCCGTTGTGGGCGACGCAGAGTTTGATTCTATCATTTGTATACGCGTCGTGGGGAGGCGATCCGCGCGGGCTCGAGTTTATCAGCACCATCCGCAATACTCTGGCCAATATCACCACCACTACTTTTTACAACACAATCATGACCAATGATAACGAGCAGATACACTGGAAAAAGTGGTTAAACGAGGAGTCCGCGAAACGCACGTGTTTTGCAGTATTTGTAGTGTTTGGTGCGTTGGGCCAGGTTTACAATTACCCCTCGGCGCTTAGCAACACGGATATCCCCATGAAGGTGCAGCTGCCCTGTAGCGAGGCGCTTTGGAACGCGTCGTTTGCTAATGAGAATGACTGGATGTATCAACTGATGCGCGAGACCAACAGCACGTGTAGCCACGTTCAATTCAGTCAGGCGCTGGGCGCGCTGACTAACGAACAGCCGCACACGCTGCCTCCCAACGGGTTATCACCATTTGCGGTGAAAATAATGTCCACCGCGTTGTTTATCGAGCTGCTGTCTACCCACGGGACGGGTCACTACTCGCAGGAAAAATCGCTTGCGGTGTTGAAGAGCTGGGATTCGATAGCGAGGGATACGCACCCAGGACAGGGTCAGATGCTCACCCAAATCGCCGCAAACAGCTCGTTGATGAGTTTTTCCATGTCAATGGAGGACCACCACATGGCAATGCTGAACGGACCGTCATTGCTGCTGAGCAAGATCAAGTCGCAGCATCCAATGCTGGTGAGCGCGTACATCACGTCGCTGGTCACTCAAGTCCGGCTGCTAGTCGACCTGACTTCAGTGCAAGAGGTGATTCGATATCACGTGCCAAACGATATCTGCAACGCGGCGCTAAGCTCGTACACTGTATTGAGCACCACCGGCCGGCTACGAACTCAACCTCTACCCGCACTGGTAGCAAAGTGTTTTGACATGTACCGACTGCCGTGTTTACTAGGAATGCGGCTGATGAAGAGCGTATTGGGGACCCCGTTGGTGGCGTCTGGTGCGGAAAGCCTGTTGTCCCAATTTGAGCTGTCCATTTTGCTGGTAATGTGGGTCCACCGCGTCGAGCAGGATCTAAACAATGGCGAGACGTTGGAGGATGACGAGTCATTGCTTTATTCGATGATTGAACGGACTTGTATCGATTGCGCGTTGGAAAAGATTCACGGTCAATTGGCTCCGGCGCTTGCCATGTTTGGCGCGGATATGCTCGATTGTGTGGAGTCGTGGGGGTTGGCCAGCGTGCTCTCCTTATCCCTACGGTCGTTTGGTTACGCGCTGTTTCCCCAGCAACAAACCAGGATGCGCCACTCGCCTTCAGGGCCTCCTCAACCCCCATCAGCTTCATCAGGCTCGGGTGGTGGGAATTTCCAGTACCAATCGCATCCTCAGTCCAGTCTACGAACCACCGCGTCTGAGCGCGACATGTTCAGCCTCCCGTTCAAAGCCATCTCCTAACCCCATTGTATACGTTATTCTTTTTTTTCTATCTATTTTTTTGTTTTTGTTTTATTCCTGTTAATTTCCAATAATTCGTTCTTAATGTATTATTTATTCATTTTTTTACTATTTTTTTTTTGAGGGGGGGGGGATTAATAAATAAGTTATGGAGGAGGCGGCTCAAATCTTGCGCCGCTTTGCATCCCCACTCTCGTCAAACGACGACCCATCCTTTCTCTTCTTCTTTTTAAACTTTTTACCACCCGCGCTATCATCCTGCGAGCTCTCACCTGCTGTATTGGACATTGCAATCCCGTTGCGGAAATTTTTAAGCGACGCCGAGTTGCCCCGTTGCATTTGTTCAGCATTCGACGACTGCTGGCCCTGTTGTTGTTGCTGTTGTTGCTGCTGCTGTTGCTGTTGCTGCAAAAACTGCTGGGCATAGCTAGACGACGCCAGCAGGGAAATATCAAAATCAGGCAGACCAGTCGATGGGGTTTTGTCAAAGTTTAGCGCGCTAGACAGCGTTTTTTGGTCAATTGCCGGTGCCAGCCCCGGAATCGGCCGTGATGGGTCGAATTGAGGCGGTTTGCGGGCCATATCCAGTAGCGAAAACCCCGACTCACGGTCAGCGTTGGGTATGGCATGCTTACCACTTAGATCAGATATCTGGTTCTTGTAGCTTTTCCGGAGCTTGCGCTTAACACCAGTGTGCGGATCGAACCGAGCCACAGAGTTTGCCAAGTCTCGGAGCCCATAAATCTCCGTCAGCTCCTGCCGCCCGCTGGGACGCGCCGGTTCGTACCGCTCGCTCTCTATCAGGTATAATGATTCATCGGTCATTATATAATGAGCGTGGATAGCAAATGACGATAAATGAATGGATTGTCAATCGTGAGGAGTGGGAAAAAAATTATATACACAAAAAAGGGAGGAAAAATAGACGCTTGTGGTTGGGAGGTTGGCGATCTCGGTCGTCGGTTCAGTGGACAATATACAAGTAGCGTTCCCGCCAGCCGCATCGGTTCCTGATAGTCGAAATAACGCAATTCGCTCTTATTCAATATTTCGGCTTTTTATTTTTCTTTTCTTTCTCTACCGAAATAGCCTGGCCTGTTGGCCCGACATATAACCTCCCATATCGAGTTACTTATTACTGTACAGTAGGCAAGACATTCGATGCGGCTCGGGAGTTAAAAATTTTTTCCCACGCACCAATTCCCGGGCATTTGAAAGACCACCCTACAAAACTGACACAATTAACAAAGGCATGACAATAATACATTTATATTAACAAATAAGATTAAAAAAAAGCTCCGCTTTCTTAAGCAGCAACTTCTTGTCGCAAACGGCCTTGTGGGTTGGTGACCTTGACGCCTAGAGCCTTGGCCTTTTCCAAAATCTCAACTCGCTTTCGAGAAGAAACATTGTGAGCGATTTCAGCGGCATAAGTCTTGGTTTGTAGCAACAACAGCTCAACGTCTTGCACGTTGCTCACGTTGAATTGCTTCAAGCCGTTCTTCATCTTGTGCTTGAACAGCTTGTTGGTGCCGTAACCAACCTTTGGTTCCACTGGTCGACCTCGGAATCGTCGTCGGTGACAACTGTCGATACCTTTGCTCTTTCGGTGACCGGTTCGGGAGATTCGCTTGAATCGGTCGGATTGGAACCGCTTGAAGTTGCTGGTTGGCACCTTCTTGGTCTTTCGGGCGTACTTAACGGAAGTGGCCATTATGCTGTGTGTCGTTGTCGTTGGTTGAGTGTGGCGCAAAAAGTCGACTAGGATGGGAAAAAGAGTGAGATGAATTTTCCCACCCTGCCCTAGCCCAAGCCCCTCGGGTTTCGGTGTGCGGGTTTGGTTTGGGCTGGATTGGGAGCATGGACTGAAATGTACGCGTGGGAAGTTAGGGTGCGATTGCCTATTTGGGTATATAGGGTTGCAAAAATTCACCGCGGGCGCGCGCGAATCGTTGGGCGAAGAGGGAAAAAAATAATTAATAACTATTGCACTGTAGTGTGGTAAAAAAGTTTGCGTGGTTGCGTAGTTGCGTGGGGCTGAACAGGACAGAGAGCGCGCTTCGAGTCAGCCTTTTAGTCTTTAGCCTTAAACGCATACTGTATTAGCCTGCCAGGGGTATAAGTATTGGACAAGACGAAAAAGACCAACAACTCGGAAATTTTTTTTCCCTCTTCTCCTCAGGTGCGGTCCTTTCCATATAATGATGTAGGTTGTAGTACAAGTAAAGATCCGGATAAAATAAGCGCGCAAATCACTCTCCCTGGTACCGTATACAGAGGTGTGTCGGTCCCAGAAATCAGCTGTTGTATAAGACGTTGGTAATAAATCAAAGCCCAAATGTTG
Source organism: Blastobotrys aristatus (assembly GCA_946409495.1). NCBI lineage: Eukaryota > Fungi > Ascomycota > Dipodascomycetes > Dipodascales > Trichomonascaceae > Blastobotrys > Blastobotrys aristatus. The sequence goes on along the minus strand of OX291660.1, from coordinate 1,322,120 downwards.
TCATAATCTCGTATCAAATAAGCTGGCTTCCATCAATGACCATAATGGGGGGCTACTGGGTCGGCTAAATATACAGTTCTCATACAGAGGAGTTGTGTGGATTATTCGTCCGTGCGATCGTCAAACGCACACTAACCTGGTATGCCGGCCTGAACCAGCTTCTGGTTTCGAAACGTGCGCCATGGAAATGTATCGGCCAACTACCCCCACTTACTGTGGAAGGTGAATAGCCACACCGGGACAGCTGTACACAAGCTGCGTCATTGCGGTTTCCAATAGTATGACGTGCGAATGGTTTTTCTGTTCTGTCGGGACTTTGATAAATACCAAGCGTCGCAAGATTTTGATTATCAAAATTCGTGCGTAAGGGCGAGGCTCACTACCAACTGGCACGAGGCCTATGATAAGTATAATAAGAAGGGCTTTCAAGCACACAACACGGAAACGGCCCAATAAACTCGAGGCTCCGATCCGACGCGTTCACTCACCGCACGCCGCATGGCCTAGTCTAGCTATCAAGACACTTTGCTCCAATTTTGGCTGTGGACTCTTAATATGTTGAAATTTAAAAAAAAAAAAAAAAAAAAAAAAAAGACCGTATTCCAAGGTTATGATGCTCGCAATTATAGCTATAGATACAGAAAAAAACCCTATACCAGCGTCTGGTATAAACATAGCTACAAAAAAATAAAGACCAACCACAGCAAGTTTACCATCACCACTGAATCGTTTGGAACCCAACCAGATGGCCGTCCAAACGCCATCTACTCTACTGGTGACACCAACTATTTCCACGAGTTGGACCGAATCCCAGAGAGAGATTTAGCATTCTCGCAGCTGTGATGGATTTGGGTTCGGCGGTGGTGCCAGCGGACGGTGAGGATCTTCACATTACTATGGACGGTAAGCAGGGGCGCTCAATTGTTGCGTGCCGTGGATGTCGATTGCCTGGATCCAATGCACTACGAGTCCTGGAAAACATATCAGCCAACACGGCAAGGCAAGGCAAGGGCCGCTGATTTTGAGGCAGAAGGAAAATAAAAAAAATATCTTTTAATTCTAGGATTTTATAGTTTTGTATCTTGATTTATTATTTTTTTAAAGTCAGCCGCGCGCCTCATGAGGCACCAGCGATGGGGCAAAAAAAAAAAATCTCCCAACTCCAACTGGAAGTTTTATAAACCCACCGGACCGAGCGACGACAATGACAAAAGAAACCGGCGGCAAGGGCGGGACCCCAGAACACCCATTTACATGGAAACAAACTCTATCCGAGTTGACAGTGTCTGTACCAATCAAGGCAGGCACCCGAGGGAAGATGCTTGACGTGGCGATCGGTAAACAATCGCTGAAGGCCATGCAAAAGTTTACCCAAGAAGTGTTTGTGGATGGCGAGTTGTACGCGGAGGTGGTGATTGATGAGAGCACCTGGTCGGTTCTGGATCAAAGCGAGCTGTCCATCACGTTGGAAAAGAAAAACAAACAAGAATGGTGGCCACACGTGCTGACTAGCGATGAAAAGATTAATGTGCAGGATATCGAGCCCCAGACCGCGCAGCTTGGCGATTTGGACCAAGAAACCCGGTCAATGGTGGAAAAAATGATGTACGAGCGACGCAACCCGGATCCAAACCAGCCAAGCGAGGAGGAGCAGGAACGGGCCAAGGTTCTTGAAGAATTCAAAAAGCACAATCCGGATCTTGACTTTAGCCAGATTGAGAACCAGTCTGTTGATGATGACTCGAAATTTACATAGTTTTTTATTTATTTATTATTAAATATGTTAGAAACCAAAATCAAACGCAGACATGTCGGGTTCTTGGAAGGCTTGGGCTGCCACCGGTTGGAGCGAGGAGTTGGTTGCAGATTGGGCAGTGTCCATCTTGGGCAGGGTTGGCCGGCGTTCCAACTTTGGCGCTTCAGGCACGGGCTTTTCCTCCTTTGGAAACTGCCAGGTTCGAATCAGATCCAGCGCCAACACGTCACATCCCATGCGCGCGTAGATTGAGCTCATTTTCAGCACAAATTGGTACTCATCGTCCACATCCAGTGCTTGCAAAGTGCCACCGCTGTCGGTCTTGGTCAGCGACACATTTCGTAAATACCGGTACAATAGCACCAACACGGGATCGTCAACCAGGAACGATTTAGTGTCTGTTTGCTCCATATACGCCAGGCTTTTTACCGCCTTTTTACGCTCACCAAGGATCCAGTAAGCCCAGCTTGCCGTCCACCGATCACCCGTCTCTTCTGCTTTGGGTAGGATATGCTGCTCAATCAGCTGCTTGAGCACCGGGCCCTCATCATCGCCTTCGTACACTCTCGCCACGGCAATCGCCAGCGGGATATCTTTCACGTGCCGCACCAACACATTGACCGCGTCTTTTAGCGAATCAGCTAGTAGGAAAAACGCTGCGGCGTATTCAAACCGGTGCTTACCAAGCAACGCAAACGCGTTTTTCAACGCGGCGCTCCTCCATCGCTTTTCAGTAAAATCGTTCTGAAGCAGTTTCATGGTTTTGGACTGCTCCTTGTGCCAGGATGCAGTCCGCCAAAGCCCTACCAAAATGGCCTTTTTGTGAAGCGCCAGGTAGTACAAACTACACGCGATTGGATCACGCTTCCCGTCAAACGAAAAGTAGTTTCTAGCCAGTTTTTCAAACTGCTCCACTAGTTTTGGCTGGCTCAGCCAGTACGGGAAGCCCACCTCGCGGATTTGCGGCCAAAATAGCACTGGTTGGCGCGAGGTGATTGACGCCTTTTCCACAACCTCCTGTAGAATATCCTGCGACTCAGAGTGCATGGCCCAGTTGAAATCCCGCATTGTCATACTCTCCTGCGTGCCACGATGAATCTTGAACAGTTTGAACCCTAGTAGATATTTCACGCCATTTTCGTCCAGTGATCTTCGCTGCAGGTCGGTTTGGTGAACCGCCTCAATCACACTGGCCAGAGTGATTTGCTGATGGCGGGTTAGATACGGCAAAGACACACTTTGGATCCACTCGCCAAGCTCCTCGCAAATCTGGCTGTCAAACACCTGCTCATCAGTGATAGAGTCGCGTCGAAAGAGCTTTTCATGCGTGGACCCGTTTGGCGTGCTCGAATCGCTCTGATCAGGGTTCTTTTCGTCAAACACATCCTTCAACCCAAGGTTGCTCTTGATATCCGCAGTCATGTTGGGCTCCAAAACCACGCTGAATTTGAGCTTGTTTAGCAGCGTGACCAGAATCCGCTTGACAACATGAGTTTTGCCCGCAAACACACTTTGAATAAGGAGTTGAGGGTGGTATAACGGCAATGGACCGTTCAACACCGCGCAGATATCAAATATACTGTTGGATTGGTCAAACATGCCCGTGTTTCGCGACCCTAACAAATGCTTGGTGGTGGGGTCGTTAACATCAACCTTTTCGTCTTGGATAAAAAACTGGTTCCCCGACCCAACTACAAATGTGCCGTTTTTGAGCCAAATCGAATCGCCAATTGGGTGAGTTGTATATTGTGAAATGTCCACCCGTTTGAACGGCGCCCACGACGCGGTTTTGTTGGTGTAGTCAAACCGAAGCTGGCAATAGAGCATCACCTGCTTGGCAAACCCAACCCCCAACACATTGTGCTCGTATTGACTCGTCCAATCCAAATCTTTAACCTGATCAGTTTCAAACGTTTGCTCAAATTCCAACAGCCGGTTGCGCATGTCCCAAATGTGCAGCTTGGTTCCACAAGTGTTTGTGGTCACTACTTTTTTGGTCGTTGACACCTCTGCTTTGGCGATATCCTCATCGCCCGTCTCCACCATGGAAGTTTCCAGCCAGGTTAGACTATTATTTTCAAACAAGGCGGTCCAAAGCCGTAAAGTACCACGGCGGGAGATTGTAGTCATCACGTCACGTTGGTACTCATCCAACTTGCCAGTTAGTTTAGCACTCCACCCAACTGGGTCAACCACCGTTGCCATTTGCAGCTCTTCATCCACCGGCAGGCCAAACACCCCCATATCTTCAATCTTTGGAGTCGCCAGCTCGATCGTGTATAACCGGATAAGCTTGGCCGAGTATACAGCCACCATGTGCAGGGTATCATCGGAGTGGACTTCGGGCAGCAAAAACGTGCAATGCGGGTGACCTTCCTCCTTGACTTTAATCCGGGCCAGTTCAACCGCCTCCTGTGATTTGCAGTCCCACAGTACCAGATCCAGCGATTCCAAAATAGTCAAAACGTGTTCACCTCCACTACACAACACTGCGCTGGTGAATTGGCCCCGGATCACACTAGATCGGCCCATGGTCACCCCATGCCCGACAACCCGCGGCTTCCACAACCAGTTTTCATCGAACCGGCTTTGTGAAAGCAGCGACTCACCATCTGCCGCTCTCATTATACTCTGCACGCTTTTATTATGCCCAGTTAGGATGCTTTTCAAATGCCAGTGTTTGCTCCCGGCCAACAACCGGTTGAGCTTTAGAGTGTAGTGGAATAGCACCCCCTTGGACATGTCGTGAACCAACACACTAAGATCATTCTCCTCCAATGGCGAATGGGCAAACGTTTTGAAAACAAGGCGCTCTGATCCAAGGCAGTCCAGATCCAAATTGCTTTTTACCATCTTGACTACTTTGGCCAGCTTTTCGTGTTTGCGGAGCCCCACGTTTTCCACAGTGTAAATGGTCAAATCCCCCATACTATCCACAATTATGCACAGCTCGGCTTGTTTACCACCAATCCTCGCCACTTCAGCGGTCTGTTCACGGGCGATTGACGATTCAACCGCTTTGCAAAGCTCTCCATTGTCAATCACAAATGGAAAGATTCGGTGGTTCTCGTGCATCCCATCGTCATTCATGTCAATACTCGACCACAGCTGGAGATTGGCACTGTCCATACTGTCATAAGGCGACCACACCCTTAGGATAGAGTCCTTGCTGATTGTGTAGAGCGTGTTTTCAATAGTCTGGGTGTGGTGAAACGGGCGTTTCCACCGGAGCTCGCTGACTGGTTGCGGATGCGGCAAGTAGACAAAATCAAACCACGCATTCTCCACATCAAACGATACCCTCCTCCATACTTTTACCAACGAATCGTGCTCGGCTATTGACGCAACCAAGCAGCTATCTGGCGAAACCTCGACCTGCGTGACTGGGTTGGCCAGTTTTTTGGTCCACAGTACCCGGCCGGGGAGCTGCCAAAGCGACAGGTTGATCGACCCAAGTACAATCTCCTGATCACTAGACCATGAGATACACTCCACTGATTCTCCTTCTCTTAGTATGCAGTATTTCTCCCACTGTCCTTCAAGTTAGCAAGGTCTACCTTTGGGGAAAAACATACCCGAGTTGGCCGGTTATAAATTACAATTGGGCGCAAGATAAGCACCTCCTCGCCGTACGCCACGGCGATTTGACCCGAGCTGGGTTCTATACGCACGGCCAGGCCGTCCTTTTTTAAATAAACCGTTTGAAGCAGAACTGTCGAGTTTTCCAGGATGATCAGATTGTTCCCGGAACAATACGCCTTGTTTTCTTGTTAGCCCCCCCCCTCCTTCTTTTTTAAATACGACATACCACGATCCGTTGTTCGTTCCAATGTACCGTATCCACCGCATTGATCGCACGGTTAGGCTCTCCGGGCAGAAACGAGATTGCCATTTTTCCTTATACTGTGAAAAATGCTGGAGCTGCCATCCAAGAAATGATGGTGTTGTGTGGCGTGGTCGGTTTTTTTTGTTGTCGTGGGACGAAATCGGGACCCCGAATTTTCTCTCTGTCTTGCCGACTAACGACCACTCACACGTAAAAAAGAGAAAAAAAAAGAGAAGAAAAAAAAAATGGATCAGTTGGTTGACGAGCTCAAGTCCAATCCGACTGTGGGAAGGGTAGGTGAGGTTGTGAAAGAGGCTGGTCCGTGCGTAGCCAAACCAGGACCACAGTCACTAAGCTTCTACTCAGTGCTGATTAACCAAACCCTCCCTGCTTTATACCCGATTCCACTACACAATGTGTTTGCATCGCTACCAGGGCTAAGTAGTATTATCGGGAGGATCCAGGTGTTAGCTGCTAGCGTAGACGTGGAGGGCAAGGCAAAGGAGTACAAACAGAATGCCAGTGTCTACGCGCATATCAACATGCTCGGGGAGGTATTAAGCACCACACTAAAAGCTAATACAATCAACCAGATCAAAGCCGGGTCTACTGCAGAGACCAAAGAGGTTGTTGCGTTGTTTGCAGGGAGTCGGGTCCTGTCACGCGTGTCAGCAGCTCGGTTCCTGATGGATCAAATCTCCGGCCAGATGGGTGATGAGGAATTGGAACGGTATGAAAGCTGGGGGTGGATAGATGGCGAGGAGTATTGCATGTTTCTGGCTCCGCAAATCACCACCCCTCAAATGCTGGAGCGGGCTTGGAAGCTGGGGTTTACAAATGGGTTGTGTAAGGTTCTAATCCAGCCTGAATTGTTTGATAGAATGGTGGAGGTTGTGGGCCAACTCCGAAGCAGCGAGAAGCATCGGATTGTAACCGACGTGCTAAGGTATTTTGACAGTATAACGAGACGGGAGGAACAAGCCGCGGAGAAAGTCTCTGCTATATCAGCCATTATATCCCAACTCTCGACGCAAAATGGAATGCTGGACTACGCGCAAACCAGCACAATTGCTATTAGACGCGTTGTGGCGCTTGTATGTGGGAGTTTAGACACGCTAACCGGGCTCATGCGGCAATGGGGCGATCAAATCAACATCAAGCGCAATCCATTGGCTATTCAAGAAGGTCAAACCCAATTACTATTATTTATCATGAAGCAGCTTGACAAGAGCCAGTTGAGAACGGCGTCAATGCAACCAGAGTTTCTAAACGCGGTGACGAACCGGCTGTCGTCAACCTCCGATCGCGCCCGGATATTTGGGACAATTGTGGCAGAGACAATGAGCTCAATGGCGCCGGATCCCAACGTTCGCGCGTTAAAGTTTGATTTGGAGGTTTGTCAAGATGAGCAAGAGTTTTACAAAACGGTCATTTTGCAGTACAATGACCGGCCAATGGGGTATTCACAAAACGTGTGGGGGTTGTTGAGCCAAAGTGCGCCAGTTTCATCACCACCACCACCCACTCAAAAACGCGCTGCTAGCAGCTCTGCGCCTAGTGAAGGTCGATCCAAGGTTGTGCACCAGGATAGTGATGATGACGAGTTTACAGCGTATGCGTTGCCAGAAGACGACCCTGAGGATTCGGATGATGACGATCCCGAGCCCAACCGGGAACGTATCAAACAACCGGCTTATATCAAAGATCTTCTAGCATACCTTGCATCCGCACAATACGAAAAACTCGTGATTGCGCTAGACTCTGGTCCTGAGCTGATCCGCCGTAAAGCCAAATTCGGCCAGGAGCTAGAATTTAACGCGAAACCCCTTGCCGAGTCGTTGGCCGGGTTGAAGGACGAGTTTGGAATTGACCGGTTTAATGAGAAAAAATTGGCGGCGGTGGCAGCGTTGGTGGCCTCTGCACCTACGCTTGCCAGCCCTTACCTAACTCATTTATTATTTACTGCCGACTTTTCAATTCAGCAGCGGATGATTGTGCTGTCTGGGTTGTCGCTTGGCGCACGCGAGCTTGCCTCCATCACCTCCTCTACCGAGACCCCGTTCCCTAGCAACCGGTTGCCAAATGAGGTTTCTCAACAGTTTGTGCTAGAGGCGAACGATTTGCAGCGCAACCTGCTCAAATCAACAGTGGACCAAGCTCAGAACGAACTTGGTGGGAAAGTTTTGCGCATTTCCAAAAAGCTTCAAGTTGAGAGAGACGGTGGGTATACCAAAAGCACGTATAACAGATACGCCAAATTAGCAGCGAAGTATTTTATCCTGCCGCTAACCACGCAATGGAACCAAATGGGGTTGGCGATTGGGTCTTATTCGGAAATCCTGGCGGGACATTTTTTCAAAACCCTCGCGTTGCTGCTGCATGCTGCATATCCGACCTGCAGTGATCTTCTTGACCTGACAAACGAGCTGTTGGAAATAGTGCTATCTCAGCGCAACAACGAGGCAGTGATTGTAGAAGGGCTGCTGACCATCCTTTTGGTAATTATTGAGGTGAATGAAGGAGAAGTTTTGGCAACAAGGTTTGGCCGGCAAATTGTCGAAATCAAAACGTGGCTCGAGGATTCTTGGCAGCAGATTATAGATGAGCGGGTACGAGGAATGGCCGCGGGAACTCTATACCAACTAAGCGAGATTATCGACAAGTACCAGCGACGGCTAATCGACCAACTGGCTGGGTTGAATATCGACGATCAGTTGAAATTGCCTGATTCTGCCCCAATAAAATACTTGTAGGTTTACACGTGTACTAAGTTAGACTAGACTGGATTAGGGCTAGATTAGAAAGGGGGAAGAAAAATAATAATAATAATATGGCCTGACTTTTTTTTTGTGGAGTGGCTTTGTACCCTACAAATCGAACCAATTGCGTTCTGTTGAATTGTTGAACTCAGGGATTTCCCCGATGGGAAATTCTTTTTGTTTTGAGTTTTTTTTCCTTTTTTATCTGCGGGGAAATTATTATTTCAACACTGAGCTTTTTATTTTTTTTCTTCTCTAGTCTAGCACGGAGACGCGCGGCTGTGCCAAACGTGGGGCTCAACTCAGGTCCTTTTCCAGGATCTGCTTGGCTATGCTGTCCACGATAACTAATACTATAAATACACTGCAGATTTCCTACCTTCACTAACTATAATAAGAATCAAAAGAGAAAGGAAGAAAAATGCAAGCCTCCCGTCCACTATTACGAGCTATTAACACTACCAAACGCCCGTCATTAGTTACGCGCCCTACTGGGTTAATCAACAAACGGTTCCGGTCCACTTGGATTGAATCAGGACCATCATACTGGACTGTCAATGGGCAAGTGTGTCCGTACGGCGAGTCGTCGTTTATCCACGACCCTACTGGCGAAATCTACTCTACAATCAAGTTTGACAAGAAGGGACCTCAGCCCAAGATTTGCATGGTGTGGGACAAGCGAGAGTTGAACGTGATGCCTGGGTCAATCTCGTTTTATGCCCACGACTCGTCCCCTGAGCAACACTCCTCTGCCGGCTATGAAAAAAGCGGCGAGGTTGACTGGGTTTAATAATTATTTAATTTTTCTATCATTTATGTATTTATAAACAGCAAAAAAAAAAAAAAAAAACAATCTACTTTGTTTGATGCTCTTCAGGCGTAAAGTTCTTTTGTGTAAACGCATGGATCTGGGCAATCTCCTCTTTTAGTGCGTTGTTGACCATTCGGTGGCGCATGAGCTTGTTTTTGCCGGTAAAGTTTGGCGACACGATGATCACATTAAACGCCTGGCCGCACCCGCCTTTTTTTTTTCAAAGTTAGATATTCACTGTTGTATTAACGAAAACGTACCAGACTCGTCGTTCACCTCAACATGGGACGCCCCTAGACGTTCGCGAATCGCCGATTCCAATTCTTGTGATGAAACCATTTGCTTTGTCAAGAGGGATGGGGAAAAAAAATTGTCGCAACTTCCCAACATTCAGATTTCAGTATAGCAAAAAAAGATATGGCGTCACACAAAGCAGTAAAGACAATCACTACGGCTATTCAGCGGTTGTACCCAAAAGAACTAGCAGATAGCTCGTGGGATAATACAGGGTTGATTTTGGGAGCGGCGTTGGAGTCGGACAAATCCCCTGCCAAGGAGCCACTATCAGTGTTGTTGACAATTGATCTGACCACTGCGGTTTGCGATGAGGCGATCAAGAAACAAAGCTCAATGATTATGGCATACCATCCGTTCATTTTCCGCGGGTTAAAGTCAATTACTACCAACGATCCTCAACAAACCTCGTTGTTGAAGCTGGCCCGTGCAGGGATCAGTGTGTACTGCCCACATACCGCGGTTGACTCTGCAGTGGGTGGTGTGAATGACTGGCTAGTGGATATGTTGGCCGAGGGAAGTGACGTTGACCGGCGTGCTGCGGAACCATGTACTATCCAGGGACATGAACAAGGCGGGATGGGCCGGGTGTTTAGTGTTAAAGAACCATTGTCGATTGCCGAGTTGGTGAAACGGACCAAGGCAGGGTTGGGGCTGAGCCACGTTCAAGTGGCATACGCCCCAAAGCATAAGCAACCGGATGCTAAAATCAGCTCAGTTGCGTTGTGTGCTGGGTCTGGCGGCGGAGTGTTGCGAGGAGTAGAGGCTGACTTATTCTTCACTGGGGAAATGAGCCATCACGAGCTATTGTACTTGAACGAGACTGGCAAAAGCGTGATTATCTGCGGCCACTCCAACACAGAGCGGGCCTTCTTGAAGAAATTCCAGGATCAATTAATGAACGAGCTGCAACAGGCGCATGACGGTCCCGTCACTGTTGATGTCAGCGAGACTGACAAGGATCCGTTAGAAACTGTCTAAATCTATGTAGTCTAGAGACGGCGACGACGACTGGGCTAACCGCGATATAACCTTGTGATTAAAATGGCACACCTGACCAGACTTGTCGATTATCCAAAACGACGAGAAATTGACGTTGACGCTGGCGATGTACCGTTGGACTTTACCAGTGTACAGATCGTAGACAATAAGCGCGGCGTTTGGTGGGAGCATGTCGTGGATAAATACAAACCGCGAGTCGTGGCTGGCGCCGCACCACACGTAATGGCCAAATGGAACATATGCCAAAACCGTCCTCCACTCCTCTGCCGACCCGTCAAACAGCTCGCAAAGCGGGATTGTGGTTAGCAACCCTTCGTCGCAAAACCGGTATAGATGAGTAGATGTACAAAAGATCCGCCCGCGGGTTGAGCCGCGCCCAAACCTCCGGTGCTTATTTTCCGCCTTATCACTAGAGTTTTCCCCCGTTTCCAAATAGTAACAGTCGAGCTGGTATTCGGATTCCGGGTAGGAGAGTACTAGCAGGTGATGTCGCAGCCAAAACAGTTCGTAATGCTCGGTGTGGTCGATTGTAAAGTCAAACTGGGCTGATATTACGCGTGTTTCGTACGCTGACTCGCCCGGTATGCACCCTACCACCCGGTCCGTGGTGATATACACCACTGACAGCTGGTCGGCAAGCGCTGGATTAAACTCGGCGTGCCCGATCATATCAACCCCTTGGTAGTAGTAAAAAACACCAGTGCTGGAGTTTATCCACCCGTCGCTGTCAATTCTACGGAAAGTTCTTCGAGGGTCAGTGTCGATAATCCCCGAGACAAGCTTGTCGTGAACGTGATGGGTGCCGTTATTAGCCTGGATTATTATCCTGGGTCTGGAGGGTTTGGTCCACAGCCAGTCCGACACCCCGACAGACACTTTTTGCAGCGACTTTACATCAACCAGCTCCCCCTCGTTGTATACTGTTGCAGCGGTGCGCGTTTTGTTTGCCAACTCGTACTTTATCGTGTTGACCATGCGTGGTGGAAGGTCCCACTCGTCACTACTATCGTCGTGCTTATCGGCGATAAACTCAGACTCAAACAACCCCCTATCGTGCTGCTTGATGATGGCTCTCCAGTGCGAACAAACACCAGAGCACGATAATACGTCCCACACTTGTAGACTTTCAAATACTAGCTCTAGAACTTCAACCGGGACATTCTCGATCGTGGTCATTTAACTAAAAAAAAATAGGGCAGATCAGTGTTTGAGTTGCTGTAGAAAATTGGGTAATATTGTTAGAAGCTGCTGACTAATCGATCGATAATTTTCCAAGTAAAAAAAAAAAAAAAAAAAAAAAAAAACTAGCTGGACTACGTGGCGAGACTAGGCGGTTGGTGAGGCGCCGGGGCTTTTGAAATCTTGGTCTTCGCCGACTCTGGCACTTGCGCGCTTTCCGGCTCGCCTTGCTCATTAAATGTCTTTAATCCAAGGTTATAAGCCAGCATGTCGTCCTTGGCCAAGGTCGGCGGGTCGGTGATTTTGCCCCACTGCGAGTTGATCACGGCCCGTGCGCGTGAACTCTTTTCCCTCTCACTATGATTCTCGCTAAACGTGGCCGAAGCGCTTGGCACGTCGGCCATGGCATCAACCGTCATTCCTCGTTCTCTAATAAACTCAATCAGCATCTGTTTAACCCGCGGGTCCTCAAGTTCCAGCTTCTGAGGCTTGACATTGTCGATCCCATGAAACTCTTGCAGATTGGTCAGCTCCTCCACCTCAGGTTTGGCCGGCGGCGGCACCACGGTTTCCTTTGCAGCCGGAACGTAATGGTATGAAATATCAGCAACGTTTTGATCGTATGAAGCGTATTGAGCCGGTGACTCTAAATACTGGCCGCAATTGAGCGCCCAGTCCGGGTTGAGCTGGTGCCTGATGCATTCCTGTTGTGTCCATATTCCAGCAGCCATTGGCGGCCAATAAGCTCGATAAACCCAAACCACCATCGCCAGGTATGCCACGCTGATTGCCGAGCCGGTTTGCGCCGACACGCAGTATCTAGTCACGTAGTCCCACATTAGCGCAAACACCAAGATGGAAAAGTACAAACAAGGCAGGTAATCCATCACATTCCCATCCTCCTTGGCCGAGGATAGAATAATCATGTGGAGTAGCCACGCCGTCACCATTTGCCCGATATGATGGTCAGTGTGAACAAGATTTGGAACCGACCGGATCGCGTTTCTATACCCTCGTTGCACCATGCAAATCGCAACCAGCTTCAACACGGCATAGCCAATAAGCGCGGCAAGAGCAGGGTACCAAACAGCCAAGTTACCAAACATTAGCACTTGGCGGTAATTGTGCCAGTACACGCTCAACCCGTTTGGTAACAGTGGGAGTTGCCAAATCGGCGCCTGCCAAAACGCGCCTACTTCAATCCGTTTCCTCGCAGTCTCCATCGCGCCGGTATAGTAATGCAGTTTTTGAACAATGTTTGGTTGGCTATATTCAATCCAATCCTCGGCATCCGCAGAGGTGTATTCCGGGTGGTAGTTTGTCTCAACCACCCATAGTTGGTTCTTCATCACGCCGTTAAACGCGCACGTGACTTCCTGTTGCTCCGACCCCCACTGCGGCAGCCGAGTGTCGTGAGAAAACAGATAACACCCCGTGATGGCGTGCTGCAACCGGATTACGGACCGGATCGCCTGCCAGCTACCATTAAAGTCGATAAAGTTGGTTTCCGAGTCGATAATCTCGACTCGCCAAATATCGTTCATATCCCCTGGGTAGCCGTCCGCCCCATACGCAGAAACCTCGTACTGCCAATCATTTTCCGATACCGGCGCTTTTTTGTCATGAGAGTGGAGGTACCGGTTGGTATTTAGATGCTTTAGCCGGATATAGTCGTTGGTCTTGATCGTGGTCGGCGGCAAGTGGAAATAGCTCTTGTCCGCCTCGTGTTTGAAATTGGCCACCTGCCAGATATTGTTGAGATCTTTATAATCGTATAACGACACTTGCTGCTGGGTCGACCCCGTCATGTAGTCATTGGTATGAGAATGGAGAAAAGAATAAGTGTTCATGTGGCGGATTGTCAGCAAACTACCTAGCGACACATTAAGCGCCATAGCCGGGCGGTGATTGTCAACCAACCCGGCTTGGAAATCCCCCGGCATGAACGCATCCCCGTCCCCAGAGTGGTCCACCATGTTGAGATGGCACACAATCACCGAAACATAAATTGCCAGCGGGATTAGCCCAAAAAGGATGGTTCGAACCGCAAGGTGCTTGATAACTTTTCTCCACCCGTTTGACAAATCCGCAGCGGCCCACCAGCACTGATAAAGGTTCATTAGCGCAATAAAAGAGAGGACATACCCAGCGGTCCGGGTCGCGGCCGCGCTCGACACTGCTACCGACAGAGCCAACCCCCATTTGTACCAACCCCAGCTGAACGGCACCTCCAGTTCAAACCGTTTCCAAAGCAGGATAGAACCTGACACGAAAAACATGAGGATTGGCTGGGCGAAAATGTACCGGCTAGTCCCGGCAAACAGGTTGTCAAACGTAACCATACTAGCGCCAATGATCGTGGCATACCGGCTCGCCCCGCAGAGCTTGAGAGTGAGAAAGGCAAATAGAATGGTAAACAAGCCGAGCACCCCGGAAAACACTCGCAGGGTTAGGAACGGGAATGGCTGGCCAATAAAAGTCTCATAAGCACCATTCACCGTAAACGTGCCTTGATATCCGGTCATTTTGGCCAAGAGGTAGTAAACCATGCCTACTAATGGAGGTTCGTGGTCGATAAAGAACTGGCGTTTAAAGTATCGGTTCACATAGTTGATGATCACCGCTTCTTCAAACACCACCCTGGGTGGGTTTTGAATGTTGTACAGCCGGACCGCTGCTGCAACAACCAGCAACACCCCCAACGAACGTTTATCAGCCATTGTCAGCCGAATCGACTTTTTCAGTGTGATTGGCGGGGTGCTGGATACCTGTTTGCTTGGATCCCACAGTCCCAAGAACATCCCCGTGCCAGTTTGAATACATGGCTTGATTATGTCCTTCATTTGTGACTGTCAATAATAATAATATTTAGAAGAGAGAAGAAAAGAAAAAGAGAGTTTGTGTATACCGTGTCTATTTTAAAACCCGTTCAACCCCCTCTTTTCTTTAGTTATTTTAGAGTTTTGGTTTGGTCCACGACATGCCGCATCAGCCGCGCATGTCTCAGATAGAAATCGGACCTCCGACACGAGCAGACGGAAAAAAAAAAAAAAATTTTTTTTTTTTTTCACATCCCATTCCCTTCTCTTTCTTTTTTTACTTTTCAAGCTCCAAATCAATTAACGATGGATATTGCGAATCCAGTTGGATCTGAAATCACTTCGGTGGATTTTGGGTTTCTAAGCTCGGAAGAGATTAAAAGTCTTTCAGTCAAGCAGATTGTGTCTCCAGATACTCTTGACAAGCTACAGCACCCAATTCCTGGTGGGTTATATGATCTTGCACTTGGTGCGTTTGGTCGAAATTTGTAAGTCCCTTTTCTTTTTTGACTAGACGAAGAAAAAAACATGTACTAACAAAAGGTAGGTGCAACACATGTGGGCTGGATGACCGGTTCTGCCCGGGCCATATTGGCCATGTCCAACTACCAGTGCCAGTTTACAACCCGCTGTTTTTCACCCAAGTATACAACTTTTCCCGAGCCTCATGCATGTACTGCTACAAGTTCAAGCTGAAGGATGTTGAGGTGCACAAGTTTGAGTGCAAGCTGAGACTGCTCCAGTACGGGTTGATGAAGGAGATGGCCGAGCTGGAGGAGGTCAAGGCGGAGAGTTTGGCTGAGATGGACGACGAGGCTGAAGAAGAAACTCCGGATAAAAAGGCAGTCAAGGACAAGCTCAACAAGGTTCTGCGGCAATTGCGACAAGAGTTTACCGACAAGGCGATTATTAAAGCGCTGAAAGACGGGAGAAGCACTACTGCCGGTGTGCAAACCGCATCCATCCTTCAGGAACGGAAACGGGTGGTTGCCGAGCTAATGAAGGCGCTGATTAGCCGACGTCGATGCGACAATTGCGACCACTTTTCCCCAGGGTTCCGAAAGGATGGGTACGTCAAGCTGTTTGAAACCTCGCTTTCGGACAAGCAGATTGCTCACAACCGTGCCAAAGGGTTGGAACGGCAGGATATGGTGTTTGAACAAACTCCTAGCAAGCACGGTGATGACGGCGAGATTGATTTGCAATCGATTCCAAACGTCAAGGCCAGCGCTAAAAACGCCGGTCGGTATGCACTATGTTCTGAGGTGCGTAACCGACTGCGGCTCACTTTCCAAAAAGAACAAGGGTTGTGCAAGGTGTTGTTCCAAGTACGACCAGACTTTAGTGGGAAAGTGTCACCTGACATGTTTTTTATTCATCACGTGGTGGTTCCGCCGACCCGGTTCCGAGCGCCGCAGCAGTTGGGCGATGAGATGCACTCCAACATTCAATCCGATTTGATCGCCAAGATTGTTACTACCAGTCTTCGGATCCGTGATTTGAACGAGCAGCTTGCTGATCTCCGTGCGCAAAAGATTGGCGGGGTGGAACGGGCCAATGTGTTTAACCAGCTAATGAACAGTTTTGTGACTATTCAAACTGACGTGAATGGGTTTTTGGATTC
The DNA here is from genome assembly GCA_946409495.1 of Blastobotrys aristatus. NCBI lineage: Eukaryota > Fungi > Ascomycota > Dipodascomycetes > Dipodascales > Trichomonascaceae > Blastobotrys > Blastobotrys aristatus. Next base: position 1,306,050 of record OX291660.1, on the reverse strand, counting down.
GAGTAAAGTGCCGTCTAGCGGGGGTCAAATGCCGATCCCTGGTGTGAAACAAGCACTGGAAAAGAAGGAAGGGTTGTTTCGAAAGAATATGATGGGTAAGCGGGTTAATAACGCGGCTCGATCGGTTATTTCTCCGGATCCAAACCTGGAAACCAACGAGATTGGGGTGCCGCCAGTGTTTGCCACAAAGCTGACTTATCCAGAGCCTGTCACTTCGTACAATTTCCAAGAGTTGCGCCAGGCGGTTATTAACGGACCCCACAAATGGCCAGGTGCCACGCAAATCCAAAACGAGGACGGGACGATGGTCAGTTTGATGAGCATGACTGTGGAGCAGCGAACCGCTCTGGCCAACCAGCTGCAAACTCCTTCATCGTCCTCGGCTGTTCATGGGGTGGTAAACAAAAAGGTGTATCGGCACATTCGAAACTCGGATGTGGTGCTAATGAACCGTCAACCAACCCTTCACAAGGCGTCCATGATGGGCCACAAGGTGCGGGTGTTGCCAAAGGAAAAAACGCTTCGGTTGCATTACGCCAACACTGGTGCGTACAATGCGGATTTTGACGGTGACGAAATGAACATGCATTTCCCACAAAACGAAAACGCGCGTGCCGAGGCGTTTATGCTGGCTAATACCAACTCTCAGTACATTACCCCGACATCGGGTAAGCCATTGCGTGGGTTGATTCAGGACCATATTAGCGCCGGGGTGTGGCTCACCAACAAGGACACGTTCTTTACTCGAGAGGAGTACCAGCAGCTGATTTATGGTAGCGTGCGACCGGAGGACGGGCATTGCGCTCATAAACGGATCATTACGGTTCCGCCAGCGATCATCAAGCCGCAGCCAATGTGGACCGGTAAACAGGTGATTACCACGTGTTTGCTAAACATTACTCCAGTTGATCGGGCCGGGTTGAACTTGACGTCCAAAAACAAGATCAAAAACTCGTATTGGGGCGAGCACAGCACTGAGAACGAGGTCATCTTTAAGGACGGTGATTTGGTGTGTGGTATTTTGGACAAGAGCCAGTATGGTGCCGCGGATCACGGGTTTGTGCACTCGGTGCACGAGATTTATGGTGCCAACGTGGCTGGAAGTTTGCTGAGTGTGCTCGGCCGGTTGTTTACAAAGTACGTTATGCAGACTGGGTTCACGTGTGGTATGGAGGATTTGCATCTTACCGCCGAGGGTAACAAGTGGCGAAGCGATATTCTGCGCGAAAACAAGGACGTGGGGTTGAAGGCCGCGGTGGAGGTTGCAAATCTGCCCGAGGGGACCAAATCCAACGATCCAGTGCTTTTGGAACGGCTGGAGGAGATTCTACGGGATGACAACAAGCTTGGGGTGTTGGATGCCATCACTCAAAGTAAAGCCGCCGCGGTTACTTCTGGGGTCGTCAACAAGTGTATCCCGGCTGGGTCTGTGAAACAGTTTCCGGAAAACAACATGCAGGCGATGGCGCTATCTGGTGCCAAGGGGTCTAATGTGAATGTGTCCCAGATTATGTGCATGCTGGGCCAACAAGCGCTGGAAGGTCGGCGTGTACCAACCATGGTTAGTGGTAAAACACTGCCGTCGTTTAAACCGTTTGATACCAACGCCAAGGCTGGTGGGTACATTGCCGGACGGTTTTTCAGCGGGATCAAACCTCAAGAGTACTATTTCCATTGCATGGCTGGGCGTGAAGGGTTGATTGATACAGCCGTCAAGACCGCTCGGTCCGGTTACTTGCAGCGATGTTTGATCAAGCAGCTGGAAGGTGTGCACACTGGCTATGATAATACAGTCCGAGACAGTGATGGGACCTTGGTGCAGTTTTTGTACGGTGGCGACGCGGTTGATGTTGTGCAAGAGTCTCACTTGCGCGAGTTTGAATTCTGCGTCAAGAATTACGAAGCGCTGTGGAAAAAGCATCAACCGGGTGATATCCGCTACCTGGACACTGAAGAGGCGATTGGGTATGATAAAAAGGTTCGAAAGCATCTTAAAAAGCATACTGAAGATTCTCACTATCTGCATCCAAACAAGTACGACCCAACTCTATCGATCTATAACCCGTCGCGGTATCTGGGCTCGGTTAGCGAGCGGTTTAGCGCCGAGCTGGAAAAGTTTTGCGACAACAACAAGCACTTGTTTGCGGGCAAAAGGGACAAGGCAGGGGTCACGGAAAAGAAGTTCAAGGCGTTTATGCAGCTAAAGTACATGCAGAGTGTGATTGATCCGGGCGAGGCGGTGGGGATTATCGCCTCGCAGTCGATTGGTGAACCATCCACGCAAATGACGCTAAACACTTTCCACTTTGCTGGTCACGGTGCGGCGAATGTGACGCTGGGTATCCCTCGTATGAGAGAAATCATCATGACGGCTAGTGAGAACATTGCCACTCCACAAATGACTTTGCCAATTGTTTCTTCAATCAATGACAATCAGGCAGACGCGTTTTGCAAGAGTGTGGCCAAGGTGCTGCTATCTGAGCTGGTTGATAACGTGCTGGTTACTGAGCATACTGGTGTGACAGAGAGCGGGTCATCGGCTCGATCCTACACTATCCGAATCAACTTTTTCCCTGAACAAGAGTACCAAAAGGAGTATGACGTTAGCAAGACGTATTTGGAGAACCGAATGGTGGAGACGTTTGTGACGCGGTTGGAGCAAGTGGTTGTGAAGGAGATTCGAAAGCAGCGTCAAAACACGCCAATTGTCAATGTTGGTGAAAAGCTCAAGGGTAGTGAGAGTGTGATGGGCAGCAATGCGGCGGCTGCGGCTGGCGGCGAGCGCGCCGCACCAGATTCTGACGCTGAGGATGAAGATGACGATGAGGAGCGAGCCAAGACTAAGCAAGCCGTTTCTTATGACGATCCGGATGACGAGGAGGCTGCGATTGCCAAGAACCAGCAAAAGGAAATGGACAGCGATGATGATGATGAGGATAATGATGATGATGAGAAGATGGAGGAAGACGGGGAGGATGAGAGTGACGCGGAGTTGCGACAGGCCATGTCGTCCAAGGCTAAGGAACGAAACACTACCGTGGTTAGCAGCCATCGAACCATCAAACGGTTTGATTTTGACGACAAGAATGGCGAGTGGTGTGAGCTAACTATGGAGTTCCCTGCCGAGACCAAGAAGCTGCTGATGGTGAACATCATGGAGGACTTGATCCGAACCCACGTGGTGCGAGAAGTGCCACGAATCGGCCGATGTTTGCGACCGACAAATGACAAGAACGGCCGGGTGTTTGTCACTGAGGGTGTCAACTTCAAGGCCATGTGGGAAGAGGACGATTTTGTGGACGTTGATGATATCAAGTCTAACGATATTGTCGCGGTGCTGAGAACATATGGTGTGGAAGCGGCTCGAAACACGATTGTGCGGGAAATCAACAATGTGTTTGAGACGTATGCTATTACCGTCAACATGCGCCACTTGGACCTGATTGCTGATATGATGACGCGTGAGGGTACCTACCTGCCGTTTAACCGACAGGGTGTGGACACTGGTACCTCGCCGTTCCTAAAGATGAGTTTTGAAACCACCTGTCAATTCCTGACCCGAACTGTTCTGGACGGTGGTCACGACAATTTGGATACTCCATCCGCTCGAATCGTCACTGGTAAGGTGAGCAAGGGCGGTACCGGTTCGTTTGACCTGTTCAACAAGGTGTAGATTGTAATACTATAATTGAGATTTTTATTATTTTGCTCCAGGGGGGCGCGCGCCATAATAGCGCTTCGCTCTGACAACACACTTTTTTTTCCTCCTTCATTATTACCACCCCATCACCAACACACTAATAATAATAATAATACAAGAAAGAAAAAAAAAATGGCCACGATCGAGGCGGTTTATATTGTAGATATTAACGGGCATGTGCTGCTGGAGTATCCCGTTACGTCTACACCTCCAGACCTTCAGAAACTCCTGCCGTATGTGATGGACCAGGAGCCGTCCACAAATGTGGTTGAAGTGTCGCCGACCAGACTGCTATTCTATCAAAAACACGGCACGGTGATATTCCTATTACCTTGCACGGCCAACATGCCTGCATTGGTACCATTTGAGTTTATCAACCGGTTGGTAGAAATGCTGGAGGTTTATTATTCCCCACCGTTGATCCCAATGAAGATTGAGAGCCATTTGGACACGACAACCTTGATTCTAAACGAAATGATCGAGTGTGGGACCCCATGCATGACGGACGCTGATCCAATGAAAGAGCTGGTTCCGTACGGAGGGTTGTTTAGCAAACTACTAGGTACAAGCCAGAAACAACAGGTTAGTTCACCGGTGCCATGGCGGCGGGCAAATGTTCGGCATACCAACAATGAGCTGTTTGTGGATCTAGTCGAAACAATGTACGTGATTGTAGGGTCGTCCTCGGGTAAAAAAACCCGATCTGCCCTCCCCACAACCTCCGCCTTTTACTCATCATCATCAGTGGCGTCTACAGTAAGGCCGATTGTGTCTCGAGCTGAGGGCGCAATCTTTGTCACCTCGCATCTGTCTGGAGTGCCAGAGATTCAATTGGCGCTGTCCGAGACCAAGTTTGATATCCCTTCGTTCCACCAGGCGGTGGATCTGGACAAGTGGGAAGCGAGCCGGGGGACTCTGTCGTTTATTCCGCCAGATGGCAAGACGTTGATTGCGTCGTATACTATTGACGGGTCAAACCAAGGCTTGGTGCATGCTGATCTACGCACCGGATTGGGCGTGAACAAGGATGAATTTGAGGCTAGAGTGTGGACATTGGTGTCTAGAGAGGTCAAATCCGTGGACAATTTGTCGGTAAACGTGGTGTGTGGCAAGGGAGTGCGCCATATCAAGGGCATGCGAGTTACGAACGGTGATTTCCATATTAACGAGGGTGGAACTGGCGAATGGAGGTTCCCAGGCAAGACACAACTAGGCTGGAATGCCACTCTACGAGGGGCTTTGCAAGCGGAAGATGAAGCGATTCATTTCCCAAAGTATCTAACCATGAACTACACGCTCAATGGGTCTGTGCCTAGTGGTATCAAGATTCAAAACCTACGGATTGTATCAACCCGTGGGTTGGGTGAGGGCGTGAAACCTTATAAAGGTGTTCGATATACAACTAGAATAGGCGAATGGACTGTCCGTTAAGGACTGGATTTAAGCTCTGGATTTAAGCTCCAGGCCGTTCTCCAATAGCTTGATAATCTGCTCTAAACTAGTGACCACATGGTCGGTCTCTGGTGTATCATTGAGATGGCCATTTACATCTGATTGAAGTAGGATTGTCCCAGCACCGGCGCTAAACCCGGCCTTCATATCATCCACAGAATCACCCACCATGATCAAGTTTTTGGCATCCACACCCCATTTCTCAGCGATATGTAGAACCCCTGCAGGGTGAGGTTTTGGAGGTGTAAACTCGCGAGTAATTACCGGGCCAAAATCGACTCCCGGCAAGTGGTTTGTTAGCAAGTGATTCACTGGGATTGGAAAGTTGCGTGTACAAATCGCTTTCCGCATGCTCATCCCAGCCAGGTAATCCATCAGCTCATGCAACCCTGGCTGCGGTTCCATATCCACCATTGCCTTTCGTTCAATCGCCTGTAGCTTTAGATGGGCTTCTTGTTGCTCGCCATCTGGCAAGCCATGAACGTGATCAAGGATATCTATCGACTTGTCAATCCCTAGTGCATCACGCATTGCTTTGAACATCCAGGTTTGAGGCAGACATAGCGTACCATCCATGTCAAAGACAATGCCTTTGATGGCAAGGTCTGTGCTTTTAATCGGGTTGAGAATGAGTCTTGACATGTAACGAAAAAGGTGTTAAAAAAGAAGTCCCAACTTAGTTTCTCTCTTTTGACTTGACAACAAACCCCACGTTTTTTTTTTATTATTATTACTATTAAAGCAACTAAGCGCCGGGCAATGTCAATTCACGAAGACGATCCAGAGACCAATCCGTTTGCTAGTGAGTCAAACACGCCTCAGATGAGTGGTTCGCCGCAGTTGAACCATGAGGGTGATAAGGAGGATGAGCCAGGGCTTATTGGACAGGACCATCCTTATACGCCGGGCGCCACACAGCCAGAATCGGAGCACGAACAAGAACAAGAACAGGAACGAGGACAGGAGCAAGGGGAGCCGGCTAGGAAAGAGCCAAAGGAGGACCGACCAAAAGTGAAAAAGTACAAGCTAATCACGAAAATAACCGGGCTGGAACGACAGGGCAAAAAGGACCCGATTATCCGATTTGACGCCTATACCACGCTACCACGGTTCAGAACCACAACGTTCAAAGACATTCGGCGGACTCACCACGAGTTTGTCAAGTTTTTTGACCATTTGAACGGCAACAACCCGGAATGTTTTGTTCCGTCAGTGCCACCGGCGGCGACATCGGCCGGAGCCGGCACCGAGGAGGATGAGACCAAAGTGAAGCTTAAAATGCAGCTGTGGTTGGACCGAGTCACGTCGAATCCGATTTTGGCGCGAGACGAGGAGTTTGTGTACTTTGTAGAGGCCGATTTTGGCTACTCCCCCGTGGTCAAGAAACGGCCTCCAGCCACCGGGTTGGCACGAAAGGCAATGAAACAGCTGGCTCCACCGCATGACGAGGTTACGGAGCTGGCCGAATTCCGCCCGCTGGTCAAGCAGGTTTACCAAATCTCGTCCGATGCGCATTCGAAACTGGACAAGGTTACAAAGACGCGACGCAGCCTGGGGTTGTCAATGAACGAATGGGGTGGCAAGCTCAATGGGCTGACGGAGCTTGAGCAACATGCCGGGATGATCAACATGTGGAGGAAATTGGGCAAGGTTGTGACGACAATGGGGGATTTGGACTCGATCAAGGCCACATCGGAAGCGGCTTCGTTGGGCGATGGGATCAAATGGGTTGCTCAAGATGCATATGTAGCAAAAGAGGCCATGACGAACCGGCATTTATTGATGCGCGAGCTGAACAAGGCGCAGAGTTTGACAAAGAGCAAGCACCAAACTGCGGTGCGGGTAAAGAGCTCGACAAACCTTAGCCCGGCCAAGGTTGACGAGGCGATTACTGCATTAGAGGACGCGACGGTGCAGGAGGAAAAGCTGACCCACAAGGTGCGGCGTGTTACCGACAATATGCTACTGGAAAAGAACACGCTCATGTCGCATTTTGAGCATGATATTCAGACCAATATTGGCGAGTATGTGCTGCGAATGATCGAGTCTGAGCGGCGGGCATTGAGCACCTGGGAGTCAGTGCGGCTCGACGTGCGGGCCGTGGATGCGAATGGGGGGTTGTCGAGATTGGGCAGGGATTCGCTGCCAAACCACCGCCGTGCGGCATTAGCAAACAGCCAGGGTGCTAGTGGTGATTCCTGGAGCGGCGACCGACGCGACCGCGCCCCTGATTATAAAGTCGATACTCACCGGCAGCAGAATTCACAACAGGAAGATGTTGAGGAAGAGGATGAATTGAATGATGATGGTGAGACTGCAGTAGATGCCAGGAACGCTGCTTCATTGTTGGCTGGTTCAACCTTTTGATCACTATATATATATAAATAAAATTCCTCCCAAGAAATGTTTTTCCACCTTTAAACTTTTAATTTTTATTTTTATTTTTTACTAATCATTCCACGTAGACATGGGCCTGTTTGAAAATCTCCAAAAAAAGGCTCGCAAGCTGGGGATTACGCAAAAGGCGGTATATGCCATGCCGTATATCAGTCTGTTGGCTGCGATTTGTGGAGTGGCGTGGCTGCTGGTGCTGCCGATTGCAGGCCAATTCGACGATGGGTATATTAGTGAAAACGCGCTGCTTCCGGCTCAGGCCACGACCTACTTTCGAGAAACCGAATGGCATTTGACGCGGGGGTATCGAGAGGAAGTGCACTTGCTAGAGCACCAAGGTATGGAGGAAAGAAGCGAGAAGATTCTGGAGTGGTTTGAGGACATTGGGTTGAAAACAGCGCGGCATGATTGGCAGCTGACGCATGGCGATGAGGTGAAGAATGGCACCAACGTGTATGGGATTTTGCACGCGCCTCGGGGCGACAACACGGAGGCAATGGTACTGGTTGCTCCTTGGTTAAACGAGTTTGAGCAGTATAACGACGGTGGGGTATCATTGGTAGTGGCATTGGCTCGGTACTTTAAAAAATGGTCAGTGTGGTCCAAAAACATCATCTTCGTGGTCACCTCTGACTCGCAATTTGCGGTCCGATCGTGGGTCGACGCCTACCATACATCGCTAGAAAACACTGCCGGTGCAATTGAAGCAGCAATTGTCCTGGACTACCCTGGTAAAAGCGATTTTTTTGACCACGTTGAAGTGCTATACGAAGGGTTGAATGGTCAGTTACCTAATCTCGATCTAGTCAATATTGCCACAGTTGAGATTGCCCGTCACGAGCAAATCAAGATTATGATCCAGGGTATGCACGCGTCGTTTTCGAAATACGCTGAGCGAGCCACTGCGTTGTGGCGAGGGATTTTTAACCAGCTGGTGTGTGGTATCAAACCGGGCCCAGGCGGCGAGAACTTTAGCGGGTGGAAGATTGACACCATCACTCTCCGCGCCCGAGGCGATTCCGGTCCAACCGACATTACCCATTTTGGCCGGTTAGCGGAGAACCTGCTTCGATCGGTCAACAACCTGTTGGAGCATTTCCACCAGTCCTTCTTTTTTTATTTCCTGCTAGGGCCAAAAAAATTTGTATCGATTGGCACGTACTTACCGGCAGTGATGCTGGTGGCCAATTCGTTTACAGTCATGGCATTGTCAATCTTGATGAAAAGATCCAACCAAAAATCAGCCGCGTTGAGTGAACGGACCATAAAGCCAATTGCCATTCTAACTACTGTGTTTGGCTCGTCGTGTTTGTTTGGGTATATTATGCTGAGTTTGTCTAGTGCTCAGGCCACCAACTCCATCTACGCGGTGGCCACGCTATGCTACATCACCCCAATGCTGCTGAGACGGGCCCCATATAGCATGTCCATCCGCCGGCCGGTTTTGGAGTACCTGCAAGCATACTCGTTGATTATTCACGGGTTGTTTTTGACTACACTAGCTACGATGAACTTTAGCCTGTCATTTGCCATTGCAATCGCCACGCTATCATTAGCCTGGGTCAAGATCAAAACCTCGCGCATCTCGTTGAACTTGTCATCCACGCTCCTGGCAATCAGCTCGCCATGGACTTGGCTGTTTGCACTGGCTTATTATAATGCATCGCAATCGCACGGTGATTTCGCCAAGGCGGTGGAGGAGCTGGTGCATGGATTGTTGTGGGGGTGGAGAGGCCTGCAGGTGTGGACATGGGGAGTGGTGGCTGCAGTGTGGCTACCAGTTTGGGTTATTGGTTTGATTGTGGGGTCTGTACATGTCAATCTAGACGTTGAACAGGATAAAAAGAGCAAGTAGAGTTAAAAAAAAAAAAAAAAAAAAGAACTAATATTAATCAATCTCAATTACATCGTCGTCGTCTTCGATTACAACTATATCACTGTCGTCATTGTCGTCAGTTTTGGCACGCTTAGCAGACGAATCTTCAGTGTCTGGTGCCTTTCGTTTTTGACCAACCTCTTGCACCTCTTGCTCCTCTTGCCTTTCTTGATCAACTGGTTCAGTCTTTTTAGGCGGTTTAGGCTTGAACTGCTTGGGCAGGTTGACCAACCCCTCGGTGCCCTTTTGCAGATAAACCTCGAGGTTAACATGAACATCATCCTCATCCATTGCGGTGATGAAATGACCAGGTTTGATACCCAAATCGGACAGAGTCCGACCGGCATTGTCCTCAAAATCAGGATCGTAAAGGAGCCGGTCGGTGATGATTGCCAGCTCGTCAGAGTAGGACCCGCTTTTTAGCGCGTCCACCAAATCTCCTAGGGTATAACTACCCGGGTCAACTTGCAGCCCGGCACGGTCAATCCCGCTAACCACGCAATAAGGGTTTGGTTCGTTGAGCTTGTCATTGATAAACACCTTATCCGGTTCGTTGGCAATAAATACAAACCGCAAATCGTCGTACTTGTTTTGCAGCACCTTGATGCTCTGCAGCACGCAAACCCCGGCCACCATGGCGTTGATGGTAGCCACCGCCGGGATGATATTACCCGCGATTTGCTTGCACTCAAACTTTGACTTGCATTCAATGCCAAACAAATGAGATCGAAGGTTGGCCGCCGCCACTACAAAGTTTAGCGTATCCTCATCATCCTTGTCAAACGACAATGGGCCGTTTGCCTTGATCCGGGTTTGAAGCTTGGCCAGGCTAGACTTTAACACTGCCAGATCCTCCTCAACCGACCAAGCCCGTTGATCCTCCTTTTCCAGCCGACACGGGTCGAGGGAGTCCACATGAGGAGCCAGCTCGTCATACTTCAAGGCATGGGGCGGTTTTCGCGACTTCCACATCTCCTTCATGGCAATCAACCGTTCGATATCCGCGTCAAAAATCTTGTTGACCATCTTGACAAACGCATCCTCATCCAGAATCGACTTGCGTAGCTCCTTGAGTTCGTTTGCTTCCCGTTGCATGTTTTGCTTCTCTTCAGCGCTATCCGCACTGGAATCGTCCTCCAAATGGGCAGAATCAGTATCCTCGTCAAACAACTGGGAAAACAAGAAGGATTTGGCCCAGACAATGTTGTGAACCGGTTGAGACGGAGTGCTACGAATAGTGCAAACTGGGTAGCTCTTTGGAGTCAGTTTACTAGTACAATCGTAGCACTCGGTCTTGCCATTGATAATCACTGATACCTGGCCGTTGAACCCGGTGGTCCCGGATTCGATCAATGGCACGTCAGAGGCCAGGCAGATCCGGTTCACATGCCGTCGCGCGTCCATATTGTCCAATGCGTTGTACACGATATCAAACTGCTTGAACCATGCCACATCAAACTGCTCGTCCTTGATGTTGCCGTGGTACGCCACAATCTCCACATTGGGGTTAAATTTCGACGCGGTCTCCTTGGCCACTAGAGCTTTGCTCTTTTTGATATGTTCGTGACCAAACAAAAACTGCCGATTCAAGTTGCTCAAATCGATAGTGTCCAGATCCACAATGTGCACCTCCTTGAATCCTAGCAGGACCAAATCTTTGAGCAGTTCGCAGCCAATGCCCCCTGCGCCTACCATCAAAACCTTGGACTGTTGGACCTGTTCATTGGCCGTTTTGCCTAATGTCTGCTCGGCGTACGATTGTCGCATTAGTATGATTAATTTAGTAATGGGGGAGGAAAAAAATTTCTGGGCCACGCGTTGGGAACTAGTAGTCTACAACTTGGAACTACTGTTATCAAAACTAATACAAATCTTGCCGGTATGACCGCTTGCCTCAAGCAGCTTGAACGCATCCATCACCTCGTCGTTATGATAGCTAAAAACCTTGTCGACACGGATCTCGAGCCCCTTGTGCTCGACAAATTTGATCAGCTCCTGGGCCATTTGCTTGTTGCCGACTCGGATACCCCGTAGAATTGCCCCACGCATAAACGCCGCAGTAAACACATCCGGGTTCTTTTTGGGCCGTGGCGCCACAAACCCAATCAACGAGATGACGCCCTCGGCAGCACATGCCTTGATACTCTGCTTGATGGTGCCAATCCCGCCGTTTTCAATAATAAAGTCGGCGCCTTTGCCACCTGTAATCTCCAGTACTTTGTCGGCCCATTCCGGGTTGTCCGTATAGTTGATAGTATAATCAGCAAGCTGACTCCCTACCTGTTGCAGTTTTTGGTCAGACGATGAGGTTGCAATGGTCACTGCACCAGCTTTTTTGGCAATGGCAAGTGCGGTTAGCGACACCCCGCCAGTTCCGAGCACCAATACCACATCACCAGGAGTCAGCCGTTTCAACCCGTACAGTGCGTTCCAAGTGGTGACCCCAGTGCATACCAACGACGCGGCATGCTCCCAGGAGATGTCCGAGTTTAGCTTGTTCACTGCCTCTTGCGGCAGGACTACGTATTCCCGTAGCACTCCGTCGTAAGCGGCCCCTAATGCAGAATCCAACCCCTCGCTCAGGTCGTGAACATTTTTGACCTTGAAGTTGGAAATCACCTTGTCGCCGATTTTAAACTCGGAAACATTGTTGCCTAGTTTGACCACTTTCCCCGCCAGATCCGAGCATGGGACGACATTGTCGATAGCAGGCATCGGGTACCGGCCGTTGATAATCTGCAAATCCCGCGAGTTTAGCGATACCGCTTTGGTCTGGATCAGCACCTGGTTTGGCCCGACTTCCGGAACCTCCTCTTGTACTTTTTTCAGCCCATCCAGCCCTTTTGAATGGAGTCTATATGCCGTGTGGGTTTTTGGAATCGGCATTGAATTTGGGATTTTGTTTTGTGCCAATGTGTGAATGTGTGAATGTGGGGATGTAAAGTTTATATAGTTATATAGCCCGAGCCGATGAGTCGCCGAGAGTTGCGAAACACACTGCAAGTTGGGCGATTAATCAACTACTTGTACGCGTAAACATTTTCGTGGTCTTCCGGGTATCGCCCACCACTCACTTTGATAGTACCAGACTTTTGCCGAATATACTCCAATGCCACTTGACCCGACTGAGCATTGTACTTTCTGCCAATTTGCGCCAAAAACTCAACCAACGCGTGGATTTTTGCCATACTTTGCTTGGTAAAAGCCGGTCTCGCCTACATTGGTCCCGTTAAACTGTACCATATTCGATTGAAGTTTTTAATTTTTATACTAGTAATTTGTGATGTTACGTCAGCCACGCGCGGCGGCTACTTAAACGCAAAGTGCTTTTCATGGTCCTCTGCATACCGGCCACCGCTCACCTCAAACCCGGCCATAAACTCATCAATCTGGTTAATATCCTGAAAAGAGAGGTCAACTCGCTCGCAGTTGGAGATAACGCGCTTAGACTTGGTAGTGCCAGGGATCGGGACCATAACTGGAAACCTATCAGTGTCTGACTTTTGCCGAATATACTCCAACGCGATAGTGCTTGGCTGGGTGCCGTATTTTTCCGCAATTGTTTTCAAAAACTCCACAACCCCATAGTTCTTTTTCAAATTCTCGTCTTCGAACCGAGGCATGATCTTTCGCATGTCAGTGCTGCTGTAATCAGCGGTGGATTTGTACGCGCCAGTTAGGTACCCGTAGCCCAGTGGCGAGTATGCAAGCACCGGGATATCAAGCTCCTTGCAAGTAGACATTACTCCATGTTCTACTGCCTCCTGAGCCCAGATTGAGAATTGAATCTCGACTGCTTTGATTGGCACAATTTGGTTCCACTTGCGGATGGTATCGCCGTTAACCTCCGACAACCCAACCGCCTTGAGCTTGCCATTGTCAAGATACTCCTTGATGGTCCGCGCGCACTCCTCATTGTCCACCTCAGGTCTTGGATCCTGCCGCGCCACGATAAACACGTCTGGCTTGTTGTACTTGCCCAGAATCTCGAGCATCTCCTCGATGGATCGTCGCGTGTTTTGCACGCTGTTATCCGGAGACCATTTTTTCGGGTCACAGCACCCCTTTACCGTCAAATACACTTTGTCAATATCTTCAGGGTACTTTTCAAAATACTCGGCAATCAGCTCCATGTTTTCCGGTGGGTGAGGAACACCATATGCCTCTGCAGAGTTCCATAGCGTCGCCCCACTGTCAACCGCAGCCTTCATCACGCTGATACAGTACTCGTGGTCCAGCTTATTCCCCGGGTCGCAGGTCAAACTCATTAGCCCAAACCCTGTCGCGCCTACCTTTGCATTGTTGAATTGTACCGACATTTTTTTTCCCTTGCGTTTGTTTACTTGAGATTAGGCGAAATACGTGGGCGCCGGTTTATATATATAATGTCTGAGCCGCGCGGGTATTACATAAGCGGAGTTTATGGCGTTCATCGGGGCGGACATACAATCGGCTTAGCGGACATAACATGAATAACCCCTACTGTGCGGCTTTAGATTATTCCTCAAATTACAGTACTACTAATGTGAACACGTAAGCTTATTTGGGTCGTTCACCCGAGTAGTTCATTATACGTACAATAAACTCGAATTGGAAACAACCAATGTGCATATAGACCCAATGATTTAGAGCTTTACTGCGTCTAAATTTTCCATACTGTAAAGCCGAGGCTAAAGAATTGAGTCGACTTTTAACCTTATAATACAGTATATGTCTAAACTCAAGCGTTATAAAACGCTAACTATACTGACCAAAAAATGGCAGCAGTAGCCAAGGGTTGAGTGAGTCCTTAGGCCTTCCTCTCTTGGAATTTGAAATTTTAAACAACTGTTCAATCCAGGAGGTTCAGCTTGATCTTGTCACCACCACTTATACACCGCTTATACACCTCTTATAAACACATCATGATTGAAGAAAACGACCCGCGATTGTCCCACACTACAGAACACCTGGAGTATGCCAGTGATGAGTATCTCAACAGAGTGACGCGCACGCAAGCCCCTCCCTCCCCACCACCAGCCTACCAGCCTTATGTCCCGCGCCCCAAGTCATCTCGGCCCCGACACAGCCCAGGCACTACTACTACTACTACTACTACTGCCACCACCACCAGTGATTTGTACCCTCAAACCCGGCAACCTTTACAAGCGCCAGGTTCATCGACGGTTAACGTGTCTAACGAGAGGCGCCAATTGCAAGGCCGGCGAAAAACTGTCTGTATGATGGCTGTTGTTTTATTCACAACCGCTGCGCTAAGCTTCAGCCTGATGGTAATTTTTGAATTGTTAAAGTAGAATATGTTTCTAGTTAATAATAATAAACGTGTTTCTCAATGTGACGCTGCTTAGACCCCCTACAGTAGGTAGTACGTAGGAAAGAAAGGTTCGGATCCGACTGCCCCAACTTGCCCGACCGACCGCCGAGAGAAGAGAAGAAGAAAGGAAAAATTTTTTTTTTTCCGAGCCGTGTGTGCTGAATGCTCCCTCCACTGACTAGTCCGACTCCGATTATCCGGCCCCGGCCGACTCTCCCTCCAATGCTTTTTATAACAAATTTTTATTGTCTCTCTCTCTCTCTCTTCTCCTCCCTCCTCTACTCACTAATCTTCAAATCAATTATAATAAAAATGTTGTCGACCAAATCACTTTTCAAAGCCCCAATTCTGCGATCACAACCATCGCTGCGAATGGCGTCCACTGTGGCCAAGTACGCCGGCCAGAAGCAGGCCAACGGCAACTACCTTGTGAACATTATCGAGGGTGACGGGATTGGCCCAGAAATCGCTCAATCCGTCAAGGACATTTACAAGGCTGCCAACGTGCCTATCGACTGGGACCCAGTTGACGTGACTCCAAGCCTGGTTGACGGCCGAACCACTCTTCCAAAGGACACTGTGGAAAAGATCAACCAGAACAAGATTGCATTGAAGGGTCCACTAGCGACCCCAGTCGGCAAGGGCCACCAATCGCTAAACTTGACTCTGCGAAAGACTTTTAACCTGTTTGCCAACTGTCGACCTGCCATCTCCATCAAGGGCTACGAAACCCCGTATAAAGATGTTAATACCGTGTTGATTCGTGAAAACACTGAGGGTGAGTATGCCGGGTTGGAACACGAGATTGTGCCAGGCGTGGTGCAATCCATCAAGCTAATCACCCGTGATGCGTCCACTCGAGTCGCCAAGTATGCATTCGAGTACGCTCGATCCATTGGCCGGAAAAAGGTGTGCGTGGTGCACAAGGCCACTCTAATGAAGTATGGTGACGGGTTGTTTTTGGAATCGGTTTACGACGTGGGCAAGCAATACCCAGATATTGAAATCACCACCGATATTATCGACAATGCGTGTCTAAAGATGGTCAAGGACCCTGGTTTGTATAAGGATGCGGTGATGGTGATGCCAAATTTGTACGGTGACATCATGTCCGATTTGGCCTCTGGGTTGATTGGCGGGTTGGGGTTGACCCCATCTGGTAACATGGGTACTGAAGTGTCCATCTTTGAAGCTGTGCATGGGTCCGCGCCGGATATTGCCGGTCAAGGCAAGGCCAACCCAACCGCCTTGTTGCTGTCTTCTGTCATGATGTTGCGACACATGGAACTGAATGAGCATGCCGAGAAGATTGAAAAGGCTGTCATGGGCACTTTGGCATCTGGCAAGGAAAACATTACCGGTGATTTGGGCGGTTCCGCGTCTACCAAAAAGTTTACTGACCAAGTTATCAGCCGACTTTAAGAAAGTATTTTTAGCAGGCGCTTATATTTTTGTAATTGTACTATAGACAAAATCTTTTATTAACCCCCCTAACGATACTTCTAACGATACTTGTTCATAAACTCCTCGTGGAACTTTACGATGCGCTTGGAATATTCATCAACCGGGGCCAGAAACGTGGTTCGCAGGTGGAGGGTGTTTGGCACCTGGCCAAACCCAGACCCTGGAATCACGCAAATGCCAGTGTTTTCCAACAACTCCATGCAGTAAAAAGCGTCGGCGCACTCGTAGCCTTGCTTTTCAGACTCCTTAACCGCCTTGTCTGGGAGGGTGAGAGTTGGGTATAAATACATGGCGCCTTGCGGCTCAACACACGACACACCCTCCATCTTACTAAACGCGTCGTACAAAGTAGCGGACCGTTGCTTCAACGTGTTGTAAATGTGGTTAGTCTCTTGAGTGTATTGATCGTAGGACGCATCGCCTGGTTTTGGTGGGTTACACATGAGCTCCATCAATGCTTGGCCAGTCACAACCGGGCATAGCGAGATGGATGCTAGCTTGTAAATTGTATCCTCAACTTCCTTGGAGAACCCAACCAGCTCCATGTAACCACCCCGTTGGCCACATTCCCCAATCATCCCCTTGGAGGTGGTATGCAACGAGGCCAGCTCAACGTGATCGTATTTACCAGGGAATTCCTGCTGCATCTTTCGTAGCACTTTTTTGAACGAGTGGAATTCGCCCTTGAAAATGTTGGCCTGGTACACTTCATCAGCAATCACCACCAAATGGTCTCGCGCCGCAAGGTCCAAAATGTCTCGGATGTTTTGCTCCTCAAGCACGGCACCGGTCGGGTTACCCGGGTTGATCACCACAATTGCCCGCAAATCAATCCCTTGCTGCTTGGAATTATCCACCAACTGCTGAATCTCCTCGCAATTAGTGCTCCAATTCTTGTTTTCGTCCAAAAAGTATTGCACAGACGTGGAGTTACACAGCGTCAACGTGGCCGAGTACAGCGGGTACTGCGGGATTGGAATCATAAACCCGCTGTTGGCGTCCTGTGTGATTGTGTTGATTAGCTGCGTCACCGCACTGGACGCACCAGTGGTCAAATAAATCGACTCTGGGTCGGCAGAAAAGCCATCTCGTTCCTCGATAAACTTGGCCACGCTCTTTCGAATATAAGGAACACCCTTGGAATGTGAATAAGCACCAACCGACCCAATCTCCTTCAACAAGGTGGTGGCTCGATCAATCGCGTCTTGTTTAAACACGGTAGAATAAGTAGCGTCTTGTAGTAGATCCGGGTACTGCAACAAGGCCAACACTTGTCGATAAAAAGTGATTGGCTTTTGGTCAAGCTGTTGTGGGTTGCCAATATTGGCGTTAATCACCGAGTTGAATGGCAATGATGACGGGTCCTTTGCCAACTGTTCTCGAAGCTCTTCAGCTCGCAAGGCGATGGCACCTCGCACAGCGTATTTGGCGTCGACAACATTGGCGTTCAGTTTGTTAATAGATAGTGGCATTTTTCTAGTTGTCGAGAGGCTGAAAGAACGGAGTGGCGGGGATTTATATACCAAAGAAGATAGGCCCTTGAACTTGCCATGTGGGGAACAGAAACCCCAGTAAAAGGCGCGCGGGCAATTCCGGCCCAGCAAGGAAAACATTGGCGTCATCAATTTATTGCAACAAAAAAACTTTGGGGGGAGGAATAGAGAGAGAGAAAAAGAAAGAAAGAAAAATGGCGGGCGAGTTTGGCTGGAATGTGTCCGTTTAGGCCTGATTCTCCGGTGGATACGATTTCCGTGGGGGCTCTGGGCTATACTGACCCGGGGATTAAACTGAAAAATAAATTTCGTGGCAGAGAGTGGGACAAAAGAGAGGGCTAAAAAAAAAAAAAAAAAAAGAAAGAAAGAAAGGGGAGATGAGCAGGGTGCGGGTCAGATGGTGAGTTACCGTATCTTAGTTAAAAAAAAAAACGGGTATTAGGTATATCGAACCTTTTGAGTACAGAAAATATTTAGGAAGAAGAGTGCATCTTACCCTATAGGCAGAAAATGACTCAGTGATTGGGTATGGGTATATGTGGAATGCCAAGTGGAGATGCTGCGTAAATCTCAGTCCGCTCCCAAGTTGGCCAAAGTAGTCAAGTACAGTGTAAAGTGGTAGAGTGCACAGGGTAACGTTAACACGTACATTTTTTTTATTTTTTTATTTTTTATTTTTCACCCTAAACAGTATATACACACACAGGGCGATGGATTGCAGCACCGAGGAGGAGCTGTACGCATTGCTGAACAAACTCCAGACTCGGGACCGGGAGGTGACGGTACAATTGGAAAAGTTTGTGTCGTCGAACCAGAACAGCCAGAACCATGATATAAAACGGTTGGACTTGCTAAGGACGCAATTGGGCACGGCGTTGACAAACAGCCACGAGATTTCCAAATCCCTAGCCAGTGCGGCGTATGGAGCAGGGCGGATCTCGTCCAAGGTACGGTCGATAGAGAAGGAAAAAGAACGGGTAAATGAGGCGCTGCAATATGTGGAGGATACTATATTATTACGAACCAGTATAAGCGGGTGTACAAATGCCATGGCCAACCGCGATTGGGAAAAAGCTGCTGAATACGTACATCAAGCAATGTCCCTGCCGGATCAATTGGTGGATGGCGAGTTTGCCAAGGCCAAGGTTCCGTCTGGGGAGCTTCCAGAATACCCTCGCGTGTCGATCAACCAAGCTGCTGAATCACTAGGCCAATTGTTTATGCGCGAGTTTAACAAGGCTGCGAGCACGAAGGACATGGAGAACTTGACTCGATACTTTAAACTGTTCCCGCTGTGCGGGCAGGAAATGGAAAAGCAAGGTCTCGACGCGTATGCAAAGTTCATCAGCGGGATCATCACCAACCTGAGCCGGACTGTAATGCAGACCAACGATACAAAGATCCCGTTTTACGGCAAGGCAATGGCGCGGTTGTTTGAGAATATCGCGACTATTATTGCCCAACACGCGCCGATTGTGGAGCGGCATTACGGTACTGGCAGAATGTGCCGGGTTGTGGACCGTATACAAGACGAGGCGGATTCCCAGGGCGGGTTGATTATCGACACGCTTTGGGATGAGCGTCGAATAGACCGGCTTTTGGATCAGCTCGACAATTATGCTTATACGTATTTGGTGAGCTCGGTATTAAAAACAAAATATCAGGAGGCGCCAGATACCGTCGATTCCAAACACGTGGGGGATGTGGTGTTTGAAATGTCGTTAATGTTTAACCGCTGGGCTCTGTACAAAAAATTTGTCGCTGATCGGTGGGTGGAATTTGGCGGTGAGGAGGACAAGCCGCCGCAATTACTAATCAACAGCGGCTTCAACAACAAGCTGAGTAGTAAGCTGATCCCGGCGTTTAAAAAAATGGCCACGTTTGTGTTTCGGCGGTCGGTTGAAAAGGCGTTTCAATTGGAGGAGTTGCCTAATCTGATGCAGCCCAGCACCCCTGATGCGCCGCTAGTATCCTCAGTGGTTCACGATGTGATGCTGGTGTTTTCATCAGTTATCAACCAGTCAATGAGCACTGGGGAGGTGGAGCTTATCAAGGATTTTGTGCCCGTGATTAAGCGGATTTTGGACGGGGACTTTTTGGGCATGATGGAGCGCAAGCTTCGAGAGGGGGTGGCGGCTAGTAGCAGTATTGGCGGCGGCAGCAGCGGGCAGGCACCAAATCGCATTTCAACCCCCCCACCACATCGGACCCTGGCGGGGCTGCCCGGGAGTGAGGATAGGAAACTACGCACTTCGTTGGTGAATATCAATAGTTTAACCACAATTGGGCAATATGCACGGCAAGTGGTGGAGCAAGTCTCGTATCAGGATGTACGGGAGGACGCTCAGGTCCCGCGGTTGATGGAAAACATGGTCAACAATTTTTCGGCCGAATGCGACAAGATGGCGAGGAGAAACTTGGGCATTGTCTTCAACTCGGTGCTGCGGCACCGCCTCAACTCTATATGGAGCACAATCACCCGAAACGCCAATTATCTATCTAATGATGAGGATACGAGCAGCGAGTTTTTTGGCGGGTGGGACGAGCTGATGAAGGAGTTTGCATTGATCATGACGCGGCAGAATTACATCACCTTGGTGTCGCTAACGGCCGAGCAGTTTGCTGTTACTTTGGAGCGCTGGGTGTGGACTCTACAGGGTAAAGTGAACGAACTGGGTGCGATTCGGCTGGATCGAGATGTGGGGCGAATTATCGCCAAAGTGTGTGAACAATACCAAATGCGAAAACACTTTGTGCGTGTAGCCCAGATTGTTTCCGTGATTGGTTTGGACGACGCTGAGGATGAAGAGGAGATTGCATGGGCGTTGAACGACCAGGATCGTGAGCGTGCCCGAAATATTAGATTAGACTAACTTTTCCCAAAAAAAAGTTCTAACAAAAAAAGAATAATAATAATAAATAAATAATAAAAGCCTAGCCCTTCATAAACTCAGGCTTTGGCTGCAAATCACGAGCAATCCGCATCGTGTCGTTGATGCCAACAAACTTTGGATGTCCCAACCCACATTCTGGTCCCTCTGGGCAAAACCCTGTCAAATACTTTGGACACATTTGTTTCCGCACGTGACGTTTAGGACACTTGGGTCCTAGTCGGCAAAACCCCTTGTCGTAATTAGGACATGGGGCGATTTTGGATTGCGGGTCGATATGCAGGTATAGACAGTCGGGGCTTTGAGTGCAAAACCCGTTTTTCGAGTAAAACAAGCACTCGGGCATTTTGCGCAGGTTATACTCGTGCAAAAACTCGCATTGATCACCTTTCTTACACAACCCTCGCAGCCAATGCTTGCACACAATCTTGTTGGAATATGACGGCAAAATGTGCTTGTCGGGGCAGTCTCGCCCCCGCGGGCATGTCCCTGTCCCGTAGTACCGACACACCGGTCGATTCGGGTCCATCCCATACTTGAACTCTTTTCTAAGAAACTCGTCAAAGTTGAACTTGACCTCGGTGGTGTTTGGATGGATCACTGACATTTTTCTATTATTCAGCGTCTAAATCGTATTACAAAGATGAGTGAAAGTTTAGTTTAGGGGTTGGGAATATTTTTATTTCTATTTTTTTTTCTTCTGTGGTATAAAATTAGACACACGGTTGGGAACAAGTTTTTGAACAATATTAATGCTCGATCCATATAGTTACGTGGCCCCGTCACGCGTAAAGACATTTCTCTGTCCCGCTGGACAGATCAAACGGAATGTGTTTTTACAATACGCAGAGCGATTGGACTCGGCAAACGAGGTGAGGTTGCTCGACGTCACTCCAGACCCTAGGCCAGATAGAGGTGAGTTATTATTATTACTACTAGTAGTAGTAGTGTATTTTGACTAACTTGGGTAGGCATGTTCAGCCCACAAGGGTTCCCACACGGCAAGGTTATTTACGACCTGAGTTTGGCACCAATTGATGAGCAGCTGTGTTCGTTATACGACTTGGAACCATGGCGGCAGACAATGATGGTGTTGGCACTGACAAGCTACAAGGATAACATGGAAATGGACTTTGAAAAAGAAGTCAAGGATCTTCGCAAACAATTCCCAGGCCAAATTTGCCACAAGGTATTAGTATTTGGGGTCCCTGATGAAGATACAATCAAACAAACCAAGTGTGTGATACCAGTGTTGTCGTCAAAAGTGTCCAATGTGACCAGCTTGGAAACGGTAATGAGCGACATTACCGCCGACTTTTTGGCAGAATTGGGGGTGCTGTATATTACCAAAAAACTTGGATCGTTCATCTCGCCGGGTATCAAAGAGTTGGATACCCCCAAGGCAGTGGCCCGGCCGGGTGACAAGCCATACAATGTGTCGCTACGACGCGGAGTGGTAAATCACTCAAACTCGTCCATTAATTTGGCGGCGGCGGCCCGCCACGCATCCGTGTCCAAAACGGGATCAATCTCGATTGGCCCCACCGAACGTACCAAATCCAAACAACACGGCAGAGTGCTCAAATACACTGGTAATTTGTTCTTAATGGCTGGCCGGGTGCCTGATGCGTTGAAAAATTTTACCGACGCGGCAACCATGCTAAAAAGCGCCCATGACCATTTGTGGTTTGCGTCAGCGTTGGACTCGATTGGGGTGTGCCTGGTGCTTCAATCGTTCTTGGAAGTGCCCACATCAATCCCACAAGTGGTGCTACAAACCACCAGCGCCTACCACGAATCAACACCATCGACACCCGGCAGAAACACCCCTGATAACAATTCATCAACTGCTTCAACCCCGTCGTCTGCAACCACCACGGTACACGTATCAACCGCACCGGATTTAATCGACTATCTGCCCGAGTTGACTGGCACGGTGGTTCGGTTTTATGCGCGCTCGCAATCATCCTCTGAGGAAAGCGTGCCGCAACTAGTGTACTGTGAGACCATGCTGCGGTTTGCAAAGCTTTTGGTTATGACACGGTTGGGTGGTGGGTTGACTGGTGCGGCGCTATCGGCAGTAGTGCGGGGCACCAGCGTGGGCAAACACATTACCAAGGGCTCCACATCCACCACTCAGGTTGCGTATTGGTGCAACAAGCTCTACTCCACCGACCTGTCCAACCTGCCTATCCTCGCCCAATGCAACATCTACTCGGGGATCGCCAGCGCCTACTCGTCAATCGGGTTGTATAGAAAGCGAACGTTTATACTTCGCGAGCTGCTAATCAACTTGATCCCCAAAATCCTCAAGTCTCGGCAACAGCGCCAACAGTTTGAGGAGGAGCGCCAAATGCCGGAATCCGGGTTTTTAACCTTGCTTGACGGGATTCAAGAACGAGGCATTTTGGAGCTGCTAGACATGTTGTGTCAGGTGTATGGGGCAGGGGATATAACCGCGCTAGGGTGCGGGTGGATCGACCTTAAAGTATCGTTTCTCAGAACCTGCATTGCAGTGTGTGATTCGATCCCCGATATGGAAGGCGTGGTGTACTACACTAGCCTGTTGTTGTCCACCTCGGCGGATGTTTTGTCAAATGACGAACAACAAAGGCACTACCAGAAAATCCTGGCTTCATTAGACAAATCGCGTCAATTGGGCAGAGGCGATATCGTGGCCAAGTACTGGGACCCGTGTTTGCTACGAGATGTTCGCGTCGCGGCCGCAAGTTCGTCGACACCAATTGAGCAAATGCCACAGGGCGAGGACTCTGCGGGGGTGTTTCTATACAACCCATACAAAAAACCCTCCCAAGAGGAGGCAGAATCTGCTTCTCAGCGTGTTTTGGTGCAGAACGAGCGCGTGGACTTTATGATCAAGCTGCAGAACCCATTTGCGTTTGAGGTTCAAGTAAGCGAGTTGACCATGCTCACTGAGGGGGTGGAGGTTGTGGCGAGCGCTACCAATGTCTACCTACCACCAACTGCCATGTACGAGCTGGTCCTTCCTGTGGTGCCCAAAACCACTGGCCAGTTGAAAATCATTGGGTGTAGAGTGCAAATGGCTGGGTGCGCGGCGGTCGACTACTACCTCAAGGACCGGTTTAAGGAACCAGAAGACAAGGTGAAGGAGATTGGGTTCAATTCTGGTAAGCGGGTTAAACAGGCCATCCAGGATAACGAGCATCGGCGGCAATTGGAGCTCAAAGTGGTCCCCAGCCAGCCAATGATGGCGGTCAAATCGATGGATTTGAACCGCGGGTGGATGATGCTGCTGGAGGGCGAGAATCACCAGTTTATGCTTACCCTGTCCAACATTTCAGACGTGTGTGTCAACCTGGTCCAGTTCAAGTTTTCTGATTCCACCACTGAGCCGTTGCAACAGGCAATGACTAGCAAAGAACTGGCGCTTAACGAGGTGTACGAGTGTGAGTATTTTTTGTATAATCGGCGCGCGCTGGTTTGGGAAAACACGAAAGACGGGATGATCGTTCAGCCGCACCAAACCGGATCGTTCCGGATCCGCGTCAACGGCAAGCGCGGCATGACCAACGCGTTGATTAACGTGGATTACAGCAATGAGGATAAACAGAGCAGCTCGGTATGGACACGGCGGTTGAGCGTGCCGGTGAATGTGACTGTGAATAGCAGTATTGAACTGGGCGGCTGCGACGTGATTCCATTACAGGCTTGTCAAGCGTTCAAAAACAACAATGATGATGCGCCGTTGGCCCAGTTTATGCGCACCCTAAGCAAAGACACGTTGCTATCGGATTACTGTGTGTTTGTGGCGGATATGCGCAACTCGTGGACTCAGCCAATGCAGGTTACAGTGTGGAGCAAAACCGGTGACAATCAGACGCTGGTGAAAATGACCGAGACTATATACCCAAACCGGATCAAACGGTTCCTACTTCCTATAAAGTGGAAGCCACTGCCGATTGACCAAGTTGACCAGCCAATCCCATTAAAGTCTCGGCGGCAATATGTGGTGGATAACAACCGTGAACAAGCGCGATTTATGCGCGAGGCGTTTTGGAACCGGGAAAAGCTGCTGGGGATGATTGGCGGGGAGTGGGTCACCCAGGACTCGCCTAGCCGAAGCGGGATGGTTGAGTTGCGTGGGTTACGGCTAACCCAAAAGATGGTGAATGTATTGCGGCTGGAGCAAGTGCAAATGAGCATGAAAATGGAAAAGTCGCAGTTTGTCAATGAGGTCACGTGCCAGGTGGATTGTGACGAGGCTACCACTCTGGCCACCACCGTGAGCAACAAATCCAGCGAGCCCATTTCCGGGATGCTGCGAATCGTGCCGTCGGTGCGGTACGATCATGATAACGACGAGATTAATCGTAAAGTGTTGTATAATGGGGTGTTGCAGCGGCCAGTGTTTGACGTGGCGCCGGGGGCAAGCGTGGACGTGAAGCTGGGTATGGTGTTTGTGGCGCGCGGCGAGTACGAGTGGACCAGTATATTTGAGACTAGCAACCAGGGTCCGCAGCGGTTGCAACAGCACGGCCAGCGCCAGCCAATGTATGTTAAAGTAGTCTAGGCTTTTTTATAAGAAACTGAGATCCCCTGAGGAATATAGAGCCAATCCATGTCCATGCTGGGGTCAGAAATGATAGTATTCCAACCGTACTGAGCGCGCGAGGGATGAGCCCCTTGATTGGTGTGCCAAAGGTAGTCAGGGCGAGCGGTCCAATTGCCAAACCTGCTACCAGAACAGCAAATAGCTGGCATTGTACTGAGATGTGCTTTTTCCGTACATTATTCGCCAGGTTGGCCAGTGGCGGCGTTACGCTGTGCAACGTGGTCAGGCTGAATCTCATAGCACATGCTGCAAAAATTTCAAAATCGCCGTACCAAGTATTGTGCCAGAGGGCCGCTGCTTGAACCATAAACGCCAAAGTGTAAAATTTCAGCCCAAGTGTTCTAGCCCAAACCGCACACAATCCTTGTCTTACCATGGGGAGTATCAATAGAGGCTCGACCACATCCCATAGCTCAGGAGAGTACAAAACCGTGCATACTTCTGTCCAATCCCAACCTTCGGTCCCAGTTTTGAAATTCCATTCTCCAGTGGTGGGGTCAATTTTGAGCACACAAAAATTCCATATCGATTCTAGCGCGATTTGAGTGTTTTCCGAATCCATTAATAGACCGCTCAAAACACAACATCGGTACGCAAGGAGTGTGAACCACAGCGTGTCTCGATAGATATGAGGTGTGGCATGTAGAGACTTGACGTTAGACCACAGCCAAGGCCTGATCTCATCCTCAACGTGCAAAGCAGTTTCTTGTCCCTTTTCATTAGGTACACTGGGAAACCGGATAAAGCATGCACCCAACGCAACGACCAAGGGCACAGACATGAGAGCATGTGACGGAGTACAGTCTAAGATCCCAGCAGGCTCAAACTTCGCAATGGCCATGCCCAAAAACCTTGCCTGTTCAACAAACAGGCCGGAAAGTGAAAATAAGATAATGAGTTCGTGGGACCGAGCAGCGTTGGTAATCAGTAGCAATGCCATGATCGTCGCTTCGCCCAAAAAAACTCCAGCTGTCAAACAAACGATATCGCTAACCAATTCATTGCCCGACAGGAAGACGCTCCAGGAATAAACTCCCATCATCACGCTAACCTTCGATACTGAATAAATCAATTTCGTTCGGGCGTGCTCCTGGGACAGAGAAAACTTGAAGAAACGATATGTTGCCGCAACTAGTATGCCAAAGCAATAACACCATTCCCTGTGGATTGGCGCCTTTGCGTGGTAGCCAAACACGGCTGAGGAAATCCCAACCGCGCCCGAGCAGATCACTACCGTGTACCATCTGGACTTCAAAATTGCGTCAGCAGCTCGTGTATCTGAGTACCCTGCGAATTTTACCAGCTCGAAAAGCAGTGCAAACGCAATGATTCGGAGCACTGTCTTTAAGAATTTGCCAATCGCTATTTCTGGGTAACTCAACACCACATCTAGGGCTATCTGTATTCCAACAAAGTTTAGGAAAGATCGAAGCTTCATTTTCCATGCGTTTTCCCAGATACGTGAGTGTCGGTTAGATTGAAAGGGGGGAGGGGAACCGAAAAGTTTCTTATAGATTTGAGCGAATCGGCAACGGCCGCCCCGAGTTCCAAGATGAGACATGCATCACGTATTTACTGCACAGTACTGTACAGTACATGACCACATATATGTGCATGCCGAAAACAGCCGGGTAATTGAGCAGGATTCCCTAATAACCGAGCGTTGTTATCAAAACCGAGAAGGTATTTCATAATACTATTATTTGGTGGACACAATTCACGCGCACGCGCACGGGCACGCGCTTCTTGCGCACGCCTGCATTATAATGGCTTCTGCTAAAGACATGAGTAAATACTGGGGATGAAAAACAACCAAAACTTACTAGTACAACTATCTTGGCTGGTCAACTACCCGACAAGGACGTGGTGTCCTTAATGCTCACAAAAAGAGAGCTGACGTTTTTCTGCATTCACCGACTCTGGTACGCGCCATCCACCTGGTCGGATTTTTGTACAATCAACAACTGTCCGTGTGAAGATCGCAAGGCTTGCTATTCGGGGTTTGTTGAGCGGTTGGTGCTCACCAGTGATAAAGCTTGGCCCACAAACGTACCGGTCTTTCCCAATCTTCAACTTGTCAAGGTCAAGCCCAATGTTTTGGAACTATTAACCCAAAACACGTCTATTCGGCAAATGCAAAGTGCCGTTTTTAGATCAGTACTCTCTGACGGACGGACGTTTTTGACTCGGCGATGGATGATGACGTGTTTTTGCACCAGAATTGGTCAAAGTATATCAACAACACGTTGGAGGAATTTACATCGACTCTGACCAGCAGCTGTACAGGGCTTGATCCAACCTTTATCACTGCGTTTCGCAACCTTCGCCGTCTTACTATTGACACAAACTGCTGGAAATCAGATTTGTTGCACACAAAAAAGAGCTCCAGGTTTTAATTTACTGAGTGGATGTTGGTACGACCAGCCAAAGGCTACACTCGAAAAACCTGGCTGAGATGCACATTGATCGGTATGGTATCCACATTTTGCCATTCATTTTGTGTGCGCCCAACCTTTGGAAACTCCATGTCAAGACACGATCCGGGTAATAATGACCCGCCATGTTGGCAAATCACCCCGTTTACAGTCAATCCGGCAATTGGCTGGCCAACTTGGCAAATCAAGACTCTGTGTATTGAAGCTACAACCGAGGCTTTGATTTATCCAAGTATTGCCGTGAGCATTGAACATTTTCCAAACTGGCATGAGCCATACCCAAACTTGGAACGAATTGAAGTTATCACGTTGAATAGAGATTTACACAAGGGTAGATGTGATCATTCTGGGTTTGATATACCTGACGAAGGAACGGCAACATGACACTTGAAGGTTTGTACTCTTGATGGGTTCCCCTTTGTATGTCTTGATGAATACGGGCATCAAATGTACCAGCCTGATGAGAAATGGTTCGAGACGCACAGGAACATGCAAAACTCTTTAATGTGTTCCAATTTCCGTCTTTAAAGGGTAAAGTGCTCGTGTGCACCTTATATTAGATTCAACACGTTTTAAAAGCGGTCAAAATGCTATATCATTTAAAACAAGCGGCATTGTTTAATCCCCGGTGCTAGCCATCCAAAGAACAAAGCGTGTTTTGCGAGACACTCTAATGTAAGCTATATAACGATACAAGACAGCGGGGAGGTTTCAAAAGATGAGTGTACTGAAATTTACGCAGCATTGAATCGATGGATGCAGCCAGTGTGTGGGATTATGAGAAGGGGGAGAGAGAGGGAGGCGTGCGCACGCACACGCTGAGTACTTGATTGACGGAGTTAAAACATATCACCCCGACAACCTGACAGAACCTGGCGCTAAACCTTTGACGCCTTTAAAATAAAATAAAAAACCCAAGCAGAAGGTTCAGGGTCGGGAGGAAAAAAAAGAAAAAGAAAAAGAACAGGGTAACTAACATACGGCCACGAAATTTTTGTTGTGAAAAATTTTTTTGCAAGGGCAAAGAAAAAAAAAATTTTCCTCTTTTTCTCTCTCTTTTTCTTTTTTTTTCTCCCTCTCCTTCACACCACAAGAACTTTTGTTTTTTTCTACCCGAAAACTCTTGTTAAAAGAACTACTTTTTTTATTTTTGCAAAGGATTTAACATTAAAAGACTAGTTCTTACGTTGCAAAAATGGGTATGTTTGTTTATTTGCATCAATTGCGGTTTTTTTGTTGATAAAGAAAGCAATTGGTCCAAGATGGCAGCAATAGAATTGGCTAACAAATAACAGTGAACTTTACAGTTGAAGTACGTCTTCCTCAAAATTTCAAAATTTCAATTACTCAATTCCCAATTCCCATTCTAATTGAGCAAAAGAAGAACGAGAAATGAGCTAACCAAATACTAGGAAATGCGAACGCTCATGGACAAGAGCACTAATGTTCGTAACATGTCCGTTATTGCCCACGTCGATCACGGCAAGTCCACCTTGACCGATTCTTTGGTGCAAAAGGCTGGTATTATCTCCGCCGCCAAGGCTGGTGACGCTCGGTTCATGGACACCCGTGCCGATGAGCAAGAGCGAGGTATCACTATCAAGTCTACCTCCATTTCCTTGTACTCTGAAATGAGCGAGGAGGACGTTAAGGAAATTGCCGAGGAGCAAAAGACTGAGGACCGACACTTTTTGGTCAACTTGATTGACTCTCCAGGTCACGTTGATTTCTCTTCTGAAGTCACTGCTGCTTTGCGAGTCACTGACGGTGCCTTGGTGGTTGTTGATTGTATTGAAGGTGTGTGTGTGCAAACCGAGACTGTGTTGCGACAAGCCTTGGGTGAGCGAATCAAGCCAGTTGTTGTTATCAACAAGATTGATCGTGCCCTTTTGGAATTGCAAGTCACCAAGGAGGACTTGTACCAATCCTTTTCTCGAACCATTGAGTCTACCAACGTGGTTATTTCCACCTACTCTGACAAGGCCATGAAGGATATGCAAGTGTTCCCAGAAAACGGTACCGTTGCGTTTGCCTCTGCTTTGCACGGTTGGGCCTTTACCGTTCGACAATTCGCCCTTCAATACTCCAAGAAGTTTGGTGTTGACAAGAAGAAGATGTCGCAACGATTGTGGGGTGACTCGTTTTTCAACCCAAAGACCAAGAAGTGGACCAACAAGTCCAAGGACGCTGATGGCAAGGAATTGGAACGTGCCTTTTGCATGTTCATTTTGGACCCATTGTTCCGAGTGTTTGACTGTGTCATGAACGTCAAGAAGGAGGAGACCAAGAAGCTTTTGGAAAAGTTGGAGATTACTCTAAAGACTGACGAGCAAGACTTGGAAGGCAAGGCTTTGCTAAAGACTGTCATGAAGAAGTGGTTGCCAGCCGCTGACGCTTTGATGGAAATGATTGTCATTCACTTGCCATCTCCAGTCACTGCCCAAAAGTACCGAGCCGAGACTCTGTATGAGGGTCCATCTGACGACTCTATTTGCTTGGGTATCAAGGAGTGTGATCCAAAGGCTGAGCTTATGTTGTACGTTTCCAAGATGGTTCCAACCTCCGACAAGGGTCGATTCTACGCCTTTGGTCGTGTGTTTTCTGGTACCGTCAAGTCTGGCCAAAAGGTGCGAATCCAAGGTCCAAACTACGTTCCAGGCAAGAAGGATGACTTGTTTATCAAGGCTATCCAACGAACCGTGCTGATGATGGGCGGTAAGACTGAGCCAATTGATGACGTTCCAGCCGGTAACATTTTGGGTATGGTTGGTATTGATCAATTTTTGCTAAAGTCTGGTACCTTGACCACCTCTGAAAACGCGCACAACTTGAAGGTGATGAAATTCTCTGTCTCCCCAGTTGTCCAAGTCGCCGTTGAGGTGAAGAATGGTAACGATTTGCCAAAGCTTGTGGAAGGTCTAAAGCGATTGTCCAAGTCTGATCCATGTGTGTTGACCTACTTGTCCGAGTCTGGTGAGCACGTTGTTGCCTGCACTGGTGAATTGCACTTGGAAATTTGCTTGAATGATTTGGAAAACGACCACGCTGGTATTCCATTGAAGAAGTCTCCACCAATTGTGTCTTACCGAGAAACCGTGGCTGGCTCCAACTCTGACAAGCACGCCTTGTCCAAGTCTCCAAACAAGCACAACCGATTGTACGTTGTTGCTGAGCCATTGACTGAGGAAACCTCCATGGCCATTGAGGAGGGCAAGATTTCTGCCAAGGACGATTTCAAGGCTCGAGCCCGTTTGATGGCTGATGAGTACGAATGGGACGTTACTGACGCTCGAAAGATTTGGTGTTTTGGTCCAGATGGTTCTGGTCCAAACGTGGTTGTTGACCAAACCAAGGCTGTTCAATACTTGAATGAAATCAAGGATCACATTGTGGCTGGTTTCCAATGGTCCTCCAAGGAGGGTCCAGTGTTTGGTGAGCAAATGCGAGGTGTCCGATTGAACTTGATGGATGTTACTTTGCACCCTGATGCTATCCACCGAGGTGCTGGTCAATTGATGCCAACCATGCGACGTGTTGCTTATGCTGCTATTTTGATGTCTGAGCCACGTTTGCAAGAGCCAATTTTCCAAGCCGAGGTTCAATGTCCAGAGTCTGCCATTGGTGGTATCTACGCTGTGTTGAACAAGAAGCGAGGTCAAGTCATTTCTGAAGAACAACGACCAGGTACCCCATTGTTTACCGTCAAGGCTTACTTGCCAGTTGCCGAATCTTTTGGTTTCACCACCGAGTTGCGACAAGCCACTGGTGGCCAAGCTTTCCCAAATTTGTCTTTGGATCACTGGGAAGTTATGCCATCCAACCCATACGAGGAGGGCTCTCAATCCAACAAGGTTGTTACCGCCATGCGACAACGACGATCCCAAAAGCCATTGCCAAAGTTGGAGGATGCCATTGCCGACTATTACGACAAGTTGTAAGGTTATCTAGTGTATTTTCTTTTTGCTAGGGTTTTTGAGAGCATTGCAATTTAGCGTGCTGGTAATTTGATTATTATGTTTATATTCCCCCTTTCTCTCTTTCTTTTTTGATATTGTATTAGCTAAGGTTGATTAGGTGTACGTTTTGGAAATAGACCCTTGCCCAACTCGTACGCGCGCGTCAATTCGTCGTTACCCACTGGTTGTAGTTTGTAGTACATCATATAGGTAGACAAGCGGCACATCAGCTTGACACCGTAATCACTGAACAAACTTTCAAACTCGGGTTCTGTTTTTTCCAATTCATGCTCGTTGAACACGCCCCGAAACTCTTGCACAACCCGCGCTAGTGCATTGGCATTTTGATCAATTCGCTGCCTCGACTCCCACCCAGTAACACTGTTAATGGGTCCAGTAAGCTTGGTATCCAGCAGCGGAGTTTTATACCCAGTGCTCTCCATCGTATCAACAAACCGACCTAGTTTCTCCCACATCCGCATGACTTTTCGGCAATCTTCGTGCACCCAGAGCCAGTCATTCCAGAGTCTTTTTTCCTTAATCTCCAATTCTTCGAGTTGAGTATAATGCGACTGCAATTTTTGGGCGAGAGTTCTTTTCTTGGGGCTAAGTTTGTCCAACGGGTTGGCCACCACTATCCGTTTGTTGATCGCGTCAACTGCTGGCATGTACCCATCCATCAAACGGTCAGTCCAGCGGTACAAATCACGCCAAACATCGCACTTTGAGTTGAAGCATATTCTGAACCCTTTCACAGCGGCTTCCCCGACTCTGGCAGTTACAAGCAAATCTTCTAGTGTGGAATAGAGATGTTCTTCTAGCGAGTTTTTCATAAGCATTGTGTGGTTGGCGTTTATAATGAAGAACCAGACGCGCGCGCGGTCTTTCTTTTTCTCTTTTTCGCGCCGCACCAACATGTCGGCGTTCCGAAAAAAAAAGAAGAAAGAGAGAGTTGGGAGGTTTTGGAATTTTTCGCCACCTCGTAAACAGCACTCTGCTACAAGACACACACCAACATACGATACAATACCAAAAAATGCCTGGATTCAGTTTTGACAATCATCTACGGAACGAATACCTTTCAGATCAAGGCGTGCCTTTGCCAAGAGCTACATCCACTGGTACGACGATTGTCGGGTGCAAGTTTGCCAACGGGGTTGTGATTGCCGCGGATACGCGAGCGACCACTGGCGAGATTGTGGCCGACAAGAACTGCGAAAAGCTGCACAAAATCTCGCCTCATATTTGGTGCGCTGGTGCCGGTACTGCTGCTGACACGGAGATGGTGACGCAAATCATCTCGTCCAATTTGGAATTGCATTCTCAATACACTGGCCGGCAGCCACGAGTGGTGACTTGCCTGACCCAATTGAAGCAGCACCTGTTCAAGTACCAGGGCCACATTGGTGCCTATTTAATCGTTGCTGGCGTCGATCCAACCGGTAACCACTTGTTTAGTGTGCAGGCCCACGGGTCCACCGACGTGGGGTTCTATCTATCGCTGGGGTCGGGTTCGTTGGCAGCAATGGCGGTGCTAGAGTCCAAATGGCACAAGGATCTGACCAAGGAAGGAGCAATGGAGCTATGTGCTGAAGCGATTGAGTCTGGTATCTGGAACGATTTGGGGTCCGGGTCCAATGTTGACATGTGTGTGATGGAATTGGGCCAGGATGCCCAAGTTCACCGAAACTACCGAACTCCAAATCAACGAAGCAAGAAGGAAAAGAGCTACAAGTTTCAACGGGGTACTACTGCTGTCATGGCCGAGTCGATTCGACAGCGGTGTGAGGTTGTTGAGCTGCCGGTTGAGGCTGCTCAACCAATGGAAGTAGACAACTAAAAAAAAGGAAGAAAAATAAATAATTATGCAAAAATCTTTTTTTTAATACACACAAAAAAAAACCTAGAGATTGTCTAATGCAATGTTGGTGCCTTGTACAATAGCGTCATGCTCCACCGCATGCACACGCTCCTCATACTCCTCCAGAGTCTCGTCTCTAAGGTCAATCTCCTTGACTAGCAATGGCTTTCCTTCGTCAACCTCTGCAATCACATTATGGATCATGACCCCACCTTTGGAAATTTTACCCTCCCGACCTGCTTGGTAAGCGCGTTCAATGGCATTGATTCCTGCAAACGCACCAGGTAGCGCTGGGTGTAGGTTGATTATAGAAATGTCCCGTAGCGGTTCCAAAAACGCCGGTGAGAGGATAATCATCCACCCGGCACACACAATCAAATCCGGCTTGTTTTCTGGCTTTAGGATATAATCTGCCAAATCCCGGTTGAACCGTTCACGCGCCTCTGTGCGTTTTTCCGTGTCCTCCTTTGCAATACCCTTGTAGTAGGAAAAGAGCTTGTGCACGTGGGTTGGGATACCCGCCTCCTCAGCTCGTTGCAACCCATACGCACTCTGTTTTGAGGAAATGACCTGAGTTACACGGCCCTTTGTGATTGTACCATCGTTGCATGAGTCAATGATGGCTTGCAAGTTGGACCCGTTTCCGGATATCAGCACCAAGATTTTTTTAGTCATTGTGTCCCTGTGTTGTGTGATAATAGAAAAATTCTCCCAACCCTGATCCACCTTTTTTAATTTTTAATTTTTTTAATCTCTAATCTTTTTCTTTTTATAAGCGTGTATTATGCATACAATGCGGCGACTACAAAGCTAGCGATAAAACTGAGCTTGAAGGAAGGTTTTTCCGCGGTTAGTTGCTGAACATCGAATCTGTGGCGTAAAAATCGAATCGAGTCGCCGATAAGCGGATAGGCGCTTGTTTGGGGTATAACCCCGCGTGTTTGTAAATACTGAACCGTAAGAAACGCCCCTGCGGCGATATACACCAACATTTTGCTCATTTTCCCAATAATAAACCCGCAAAATAACCCTGCAAAGCTGCCAATCGCCATTTGCTGGTAGTCGATCCGCCCGCCGAATCGCGAATGCCGGGGTTCCTCAAATTTGATCGCGCGTTTATCTTTAGTGGTAGGCATGTAGCCATAACTATCCAGCAGAATTGGGCGTTTCATGCTGGCCAGCAGCCCAACGCTGAATACCCCAGCGGTCAATGGTCGTAGCAAACTCGGTCGCAAAAGCATGATTTTTTATAGTTTTGAGTAGTGTCTTGTGATAATGAAATGAAATAGATAAATAAAATAGAAATGAATGGGGAAGGTAAGAGACCGGGGGGAAAACAAAGGCGTTTTTTTAGTCGGGTCGGTCCCAACGTCTTCTCATTTCGTTCCCTTTTTCCTTTTCCCTTTTCTTTCCCTTTTGACTCGCCTTATTATTTTGGCGAACAGCATATCCTGATTTTAATAAGAAAAGAAAATGAGCGACGAGGTCAAACTGGGCTATCCAAAGGTGTTTGTCCCACCATGCTATGTACAGCAACCAAACGTACTATCACACTGGCGGTATGAAGCGCGCCGAGAAGCGCAACAAATATATAACCATCTGTGGCTGGGCCCGATTGGAGTGACCCGCGACGAGGGGTTTTTAATCAACAATAATATTCGCGTGCTGATTTCGCTGGCGGATATGCGGTGCAAGCAACGAAGCAATGGGAACTTTGAGTATGTCGAGTTCAACACTGGCGGGAATTTGGCTGGATCGTCACGGCTGGTTCAGTTTTTTACACAAATTAATCAAATTATCGACAAGGCTGCGGAAATGGGAGTTGGCGCAATCATCTTTTGCGACTCGGGCAACGACAATAGCGCTACCGCTGCTGCCGCTTATGTTATGCATCACGAACAAAAAAGCTACATTGAGGCTATCCAGTTTGTCCAATCGAAACGGTTCTCCATCTCGCTGGATGACGTTTCCAAGCACAACTTGGTCACGTTTTCCGAAATCTTGTCTGCATCATCATCTGCCCAAGCAATGGGCGATTCGGGTCAAAACAAACGCATGTTGGAGGAGGAGGATGGTGATGAGGAGATGGGTGGGCAGTTAGAAAAGCGACGAATGCATGGCCAGTAAACTTTACTTTCTTTTTTTGTAAACAGGGGGCTGGGGGGCGGTGTTAATATTTATTTCTTGAGAATGGTCACTACATCTTCATCTGCTAGTTCATGCGTAAGACCCACGTTTTGTGGTTGATGCTTGCAACTGGTCCCGTAAACAATGGCAATCTTAAACTGCTCGACCAGACTCTTGTGGATGGAGTTGCAAAAGTCCTCGATTGTGCACCGGTTCGATCTCAGCACAATAGGCGCCGTGTAATCTGGTTGCTGACCCTTTGGCTTGGTATACACTCGGACCAGGTTTAGCTTGTCCCACATGGTTTCCAGCAGCTCGTCCATATTCCAGCCGTGCTCTGCCGAAATTGGCACCGCGTTTGGAATTCGGTACATCAAATCCAGCTCCTCGATGGAAATCGCGTCAATCTTGTTTAGGCAGTAGATAGCAGAAATGTATCGCCGGTTTTGTGCTTCCAAAGTATCAATCAAATCGTCGACTGATGCGTCGCATCGTAATGCAATATCGGCAGAGTTGATTCGGTACTCGCTCATGACCGCTTTAATCTCGTCATTGTCCATCTTCGTCTGTGGCACGGTAGTGGTAATATTGACACCACCTTTTTCCTTCTTTTTGAACACGATATTTGGCGGGTCCTTGTTTAGTCGAATGCCAAATCCTTCCAACTCCCGTTCGATAATCTGCTTGTGCGCTAGCGGTTTGTTCACATCCAAAACGATAAAAATGAGGTTACACGACCGTGCAACTGCAATAACTTGTTTACCACGACCCTTACCGTCCTTGGCACCTTCGATAATACCCGGCAAATCCAGCATTTGAATCTTGGCCCCGTTGTATTGAATCACACCGGGCACTGTAGTCAAGGTTGTAAACTCATATGCAGCAGCTTCAGAGTGGGTACCAGTCAGCTTTGATAGAAGCGTAGATTTACCCACCGATGGGAACCCCATGAACCCAATCGAGCACACACCGGTTCGAGCAACGTCAAACCCAACACCACCACCGCCGCCGCTTGATTTGTTATCAGCAAGCAGTTCTCGCTTCAGCTTGGCCAACTTGGCCTTTAGTTGACCCAAATGAAACGACGTGGCCTTGTTCTTTTGGGTCTTGGCCATTTCATCTTCAATGTTTTTGATCTTATCGACTGTCGTTGCCATTTTTGTATTATTATTATTATTATAACACCCGGCTGGTTTTGATTTTTATTAAGTAGTGTTGAAAAAAAAATTTTTTTTTTATTCACCTTTTTTTTTTTCCACTTCTTTTTTTTGCGCTACCGAATCTTCGAGATGATCAAAAATGGGAAGGTGTGCGAGTGAGTGGAAGCAGGGTAACATTTTTTTTACTCACCTCCGCCGCACGAATTGGGGCGGATAACCAACAAAATGCCAAGTGCATCTCACCACCTGCCATTGTGACTCAACAACCCTATAATCATTAGTAAATATTAGCGGCCCTACTGATCAGGGTTGAAAAATTATTTAAAAAAAAAATTGCGAAACACATAAAAGGTAGGGTCGAATTTGGGGGGTAAATTTCAGCACGGTGGTGGATGGTGAGTGAAATTTGTGGGCCTCCCAACTGACTGACCTAGGGCACTGAAGAAATTTTCAACACAAATTTTAGCAACATACCAAAAAAAAAACCAACAATGGGTAAAAAGTATGATTACAATAAAGACAGCGTGCAATTGAGCTAACAAGTTAGAGCAAAAAAGGGAGCCAACGCCGATATTTGGGATGACGACGAGGAATTGATGGATACCACGCCACAAGACTTTGGCGCTCCATCTGAATCGCCAGCCGCTGATGCTGATGGTGATGGTGATGCTGACACTTCCTCAAAGACTCCAGAAGCTGAAGTTGCCGGTGGTGACGAAGGTCCAGGAGGCTTGATGGGTGCTTTGCAACGATCCAAGAACAAGAAGGATACCAAGGCTGCTGAGGAAGCTGCTGCGAAGGAAGCCAAAAAGGCTAATGACGGTCCAGTTCAAATCAAGAGCAAGAAGGAGAAGGAAAAGGAAAAAAAAGAGCGAGAAAAGCAAAAGAAGCGACAACAAGCGGAACGGAAAAAGACTGCTCAGCCGGTGATCAAAGAGCCAAAGAAGAATGCAACACCGGAACCGGCCGCCGCTGAAGAAAATAAGGAAGAGGCGCCAAAGGAAGAGGCCAAGAAGCCAGCTGGCAAGAAGGGTAAGCAGAGTGCCATGATTGCCAAGCTGCAGAAACAAATGGCTGCTCAAAAGGCTGCTGAGGAGGAACAATCTCGATTAGAAGAGGAGGAGCGAAAGCTGGAGGAGGAGCAATTGCGATTGGAAGCGGAGGAGGAAGCCAAGTTGGAGGAGGCTCGACAGGCCAAAAAGGCCAAGGAAAAAGCCAAGAAGGATCAATTGCGAGCCGAGGGCAAGCTGCTTACAAAGAAACAAAAAGAGGAAAAAGCCATGCAAGAGCGAAGGCGGCAGCAGCTGCTGGACTCTGGGGTTATTGTCGAGGGTTTGCAGCAGCAAGCCGGGACCAAGAAGCCAGTGTATGGTAAAAAGAAGCCTGCTGCTCCTGCTCCTGTTGAAAAAGCTCCAGCTCCTGAGCCAGTCAAGGCAGAGCCAGAACCAGTCAAGGAAGAGCCAGTCAAGGAAGAGCCAGCCAAGGAGGGAGACGATGTTTTGGAAGATTGGGAAGCTGCATTGGACTCTGATGGCGAGGTGAAGGAAGACTGGGAAGCTTTGGACGGTGATGAAGCCGAGGAGACTCAAGCTGAAACGGCTCCAGAAACACAACCGGAACCAGTCAAGGAAGAAGCCAAGCCTGAACAACCAAAGAAGGAGACTAGTACTGCAGCGTCCAAGGGCAAGGGTAAAGAACAAGAAGAAGAAGACTCTACTATTCTGGAAAAGGGTGTACAAGTATCTGCTGCCAGAAAGGCCGAGATTGACGCGAAGCGGGAGGAGCGACGAAAGGGCGCTCTTTCCAAGGCTGATTCTGGTAACTTGCGATCGCCAATTTGTGTGATTTTGGGCCACGTCGATACCGGTAAGACCAAATTGCTGGACAAGGTTCGACAAACCAACGTTCAAGAAGGTGAAGCCGGTGGGATTACGCAACAAATTGGTGCCACGTTTTTCCCAATGGAAGCAATCAAGACCAAGACTCAGGTTATGGAAAAGTTTGTCAAGCCAAGCTACAATGTTCCCGGGTTGTTGGTTATTGACACACCAGGTCACGAGTCGTTTACCAATTTGCGATCGCGAGGTTCCTCGCTGTGTAATATTGCTATTCTTGTGGTTGATATCATGCACGGGCTGGAACCACAAACCTTGGAATCGATCCGATTGTTGCGAGACCGAAAGACTCCATTTGTGGTTGCGCTAAACAAGATTGATCGGTTGTACAGCTGGGAGGCGACTCCAAACAATGCATTCCGAGACTCGCTATCTCGACAAAACGCGGCCGTGCAACGAGAGTTCCAGGACCGATTGGAAAAGACCAAGTTGGCGTTTGCCGAACAAGGGCTCAACTCTGAATTGTACTACCAAAACAAAAACATGAGCAAGTATGTGTCGTTGGTGCCAACCTCTGCCGTCACTGGTGAGGGTGTGCCAGATTTGCTGTACTTGCTGTTGGAGCTGACCCAGACCCGAATGTCCAAGCAATTGATGTACTTGAGCAGCTTGGAGGCGACCATTTTGGAAGTCAAGGTTATTGAAGGGTTGGGGACTACTATTGATGTGGTTTTGTCAAACGGTGTGTTGCGAGAGAATGATCGAATCGTGCTGTGTGGTCAAAACGGCCCAATCGCCACCAACGTGCGAGCCTTGTTGACTCCACAACCAATGCGTGAAATGCGAATCAAGTCGCAATATCAGCACCACAAGGAGGTCAAGGCCGCGTTGGGTGTCAAGGTTGCCGCCAATGATTTGGAAAAGGCCGTTGCTGGGTCGCGATTGATGGTGGTTGGTCCAGATGATGATGAGGACGACTTGATGGACGATGTTATGGATGATTTGACTGGGTTGTTGGACTCTGTTGACAAGAGCGGCCGAGGTGTGTGCGTGCAAGCGTCTACTTTGGGTGCCTTGGAGGCTCTGTTGGATTTCCTCAAGGATATGAAGATTCCAGTCATGTCGATTGCAATTGGTCCAGTATACAAGCGAGATGTTATGCGCGCCTCGACCATGTTGGAACGAGCCAAGGAGTTTGCCGTCATGTTGTGCTTTGACGTTAAAATTGACAAGGAGGCTGAACAGTACGCCAATGAGCAAGGTATCAAAATCTTTTCTGCGGACATTATTTACCACTTGTTTGACGCGTTTACTGAATACCAACAAAAGCTGCTGGAGCAACGACGAAAGGACAAGATGGCTGATGCGGTGTACCCATGTATTCTAAAGACGCTGCAAGTGATCAACAAGCGAAACCCAATGATTATTGGCGCAGAGGTTGTGGAAGGGTCCGTCAAGGTTGGCACCCCATTGGCGATTGTCAAGACGGAAGCCACTGGTGAAAAGATTGTATACAAGCTAGGCCGAGTCGTGTCGTTGGAGGTTAACCACAAGAGCGTGGACAAGGTTAAAAAGGGCGGCGCCAACTCTGGTGTTGCCATGCGGTTGGACTCTGGCACCAGCAACCCTCCAACCTGGGGCCGACAAATCGAAGAAAAGGATCCAATCTACTCGTTGATCAGCCGAAAGAGTATCGACACGTTGAAGGACCCTGCGTTCCGAAACGACGTGCCTCGAGACGACTGGTTGTTGATCAAGAGCTTGAAGTCAACGTTTGACATTAAATAGGTAATACATGAGATTTACATTTGCGAGTGGTGCTAGACCCGACATTCCGTACAACCAGGTTGGAAATGTTGTTGGAGGTGGTGGTAGTAGTAGTAGTAGCGGCCCAACCAGTAGCACATCCATACCCATTCTTTAGGTTGTAATTGCCACTAGTGACAAATCCGACTAGCTTGTCGTTGCTAAAGATGCGCGCGTTATTGCGCGGGGTCCCAGCGGGGCACTCGAGCCGCACGGGGCTCAGCTCCTCGGCGCTTAGTAGCGACCAATCACACCCAAACGGATTGCCAACCTCGCCAAGTTTGGCATAGTTTGGCCGTTTAGCCTTTGGTCGCGCCTCGTACTTGTCCTTATTCTGCTGAATGTTGTACGCATTGACCTCGAGTCCAGCCGGCGTGCAAATGTAGTCATTTGGGAAAAACAACCGGCTGTTTTCAAACGCTAGTTGGTGTCGTTGGTCCAACCCTCCTAGCCGCACATTTGGAATGGACATGAGTTGATGCCAGAATGGCTGAACCCAGTGCCAAGGTAGTAATAAAGTATAACACTCGCTGTGCTTTAGCAGTAAAGTGGGGATACTAGGGTCAGTCTCAACCGGCTGAATATCCTTCCCCGGTTGGCTTCGTTTATGCAATTGTTTGAGCGATGGTTGCTTGGCATAGGATTCCTGACGAGCGTCTGTATCTAATAGACTAGTGCGGGACTCGGCTGTTGCCAGTTCCATCACCGCGTCGGTTAAATCACCGGTTGGTTGGTTAACCTTAAAATTTGGCGAAAACAATCGCGCGTCATACACATCCAGCGGTAGTTGCATGGGCGGTAGCGAATCACTATTGCTAATCGCGGCCAACTTGTTCCACAGCGGGTTCCCTTCTCTTGGTTTGAGAACCGCTCGTAACGCGGCGAGGGATTTTGGTCCGGTAATATCAATCGAGCCAATTGCGTAGCGGCAGTCATGGCTATGCTCGCCAATCACGTCAAACACCCGGTCAAACATGGCCGGGTGGATTCGTAGCAACACCCGATCATCATCATCGCCGCCACGGTACACAAGCGCCGGCCCAACCACCTCATTGTTGATTCTAACAATCCCCTCCCAGGGTCGCTTCTCGTAGCGTTTTTTCAACGCGTCTTGGCACCCAATCAGCGCCAAAGCATCAGGTTCAACGACCAAGCAGTCAAAGTAGCTGGAATCCCACGCCACCGCGCCAGTCTGGATACTTGCCCTGTGGGTAGGGCGGTAGCACTTTTGCGTGGGGCGTCTGGCCACCGCATACCCCCAATGCGATTCCATATGGGCCCGTTTGGCATGCCAGATATGCGTGGGCAGCCACACTTTCTCCCGCTGGCGCGCCTTGTATCGAAACTTGCCCCGGGGTGCCTCGGCGCGTTCGTGGATTCCAATCAAATCGGTATTGTGCATCCACTTTTCGTACTCCTTTTTATCAACCCCAGCCTGTTGCACAGCTTGGTTTGTCTCCTTGGTCCTCGCTTTTTCGGTGGCCAAATGCTTGACTCGTTCGTGGCCCCGGCCAAGCTTCTTGTTGGGCTGCTTGGGCTCGGCCATTTCTTGTACTGCTCGTGTTTGAAGACGTTTAGGCACCCGTTTGGCGTTGTGAGAGGCAGTTCGCCGGCGCAATTCTCTCGGGACCTTTTGAAACGTTCGTTTGGAGCCCGATTTTTTGGAGTTTTCCATCGTCTGCTCCAGCTGTTTGATTTCAAACTCGCGGGTTTTGAGAAACGTTGGCACGTCCAGAATCCCGTCCTTCATCGCATTGTCTGTATGCTGGACACGGATCCGCCGAGAGTCTAGCCTGGCGCGTTTTTTATCCCGACCGTCTTTGCCACTAGAGGCATTGGAAGCGGTTCGTTTTGACATTCTTTATTTTTTTTGGTCGTGCGTGTGTTTGGTCCAGGGTGGTTGCGAAATTTTTCGTTTCGTCTGTGTGGGTTGGGCGCGCCTCCCTGCTCCCCAAAAATCTTAAATATCGCCCTATTCTCTAGTCCTTTTTAACATCCATTGTATTATATTTCATGGCACGTTGCGGACCTCACTAAAATTAATGCACTCTAACATGGAACAAACTGACTATGGAAATATTATACAATGTACGTACAATAGTATACAACAAAGTAGGGGGAAAATGACCCATATGAAAACACTGAGACAGCATTCGTAGAAAAGGCACAGGGTACGTTAAACATTGCTCCAATAGCCTCGC
This sequence comes from Blastobotrys aristatus, assembly GCA_946409495.1. Classification (NCBI taxonomy): domain Eukaryota; kingdom Fungi; phylum Ascomycota; class Dipodascomycetes; order Dipodascales; family Trichomonascaceae; genus Blastobotrys; species Blastobotrys aristatus. The sequence goes on along the minus strand of OX291660.1, from coordinate 1,263,491 downwards.
ACTCATTGCCAGTATAATTGATTACAATGCAGCAAGACCCACAATGCCAATCTTAATAATGTTTGCAATGCGTCTCACTCCAGCTTTTTGGATTTTTCTCGCCCGTCCAATCTAAAAAGATATCGGTTTCCCGACGCAAACCAAAAAGTGTTTAAATGGCGTGGCGTGCCGCCGCACCACACAATTCAGCCGCCCTGCCCTCATGTCAACATACAGCTTAATGCAAGGAAGAGAGAGAAAAACGTACGGTACAGTATTATAAGCACAATTCTACTAGTACACTGTAGGCAAGGCAGATGTGATCTTTTTTTTTTTTCCGAATGCAAAAGTTTGAAAACCCCATCGGCATTTTGTCGCCCATCCCCGCCGGCAAATACTTTTCATCGCTTTTCATTCGGCTGCCGGTGGTCCGACGTGACTAATTTTTTCACCTTGTCGGGGTTGAAAGAGGGAAAGGTGCACCAAATTTTTCATTGCACACAAAGAATTCGCACAAAGACATTTTTTCGTAACCGAAATCTTTGAAATTTTTTTTTTTTTTTGCAACACTCTACTAAACAACTATCAAAAATGGATTGCGTTCTAGGAGCTCAATGGGGTGACGAAGGCAAGGGTATGTTGATTTCGCATTGCAAACGTATAAGTCGGGGGAGGGGGATTTCCGACCCAATCATTTTATAATAAATAATGAAAGAGCTAACATCTGAATAGGCAAATTGGTCGACTTGCTGTGCAACGATGTGGATCTGCTGATGCGATGTCAAGGCGGGTCCAACGCTGGCCACACTATCTCAATTGACGGCGTCAAGTACCATTTCCACTTGCTACCGTCTGGGTTGGTGAACCCAAAGTGCGATAACTTGATTGGCGCTGGGGTCGTGGTCCACGTGCCATCCTTCTTTGCTGAACTAGAAGAGCTAGAATCCAAGGGGCTACAATGCCGAGACCGTTTGTTTGTGTCTTCGCGGTCCCACTTGGTGTTTGATTTCCACCAAATCACTGATGGGTTGAAGGAAGCCGAGCTGAGCACTACCAACAAGTCAATTGGTACCACCGGTAAGGGTATCGGCCCTTCGTACAGTACCAAGGCCAGCCGGTCTGGTATCCGAGTGCACCACCTGGTTTCCCAAGAACCAGGCGCTTGGGAGGAATTCGAAACCAAGTTTAAGCGTCTGATTGATACTCGATACAAGCGATATGGTCAATTCGACTTTGACGTGGACGCCGAGCTAGCCAAGTACAAGCAGTACGCCAATGACCTTCGTCCATTCGTGGTTGACTCTACTGCTGTGATTCACAAGGCTCTAGATGACAAGAAGAAGATGCTGTGTGAAGGTGCCAATGCTTTGATGTTGGATTTGGACCACGGTACTTATCCATACGTGACCTCCTCCAACACTTCTATTGGCGGGGTCTTGACCGGTCTAGGTGTCCCACCTCAAAAGATTAACAACATTTATGGTGTTGTCAAGGCGTACACTACCCGGGTTGGTGGTGGCCCATTCCCAACCGAGCAATTGAACGAGATTGGCGAGCACTTGCAAGATGTCGGTGCCGAATACGGCGTTACCACTGGTCGAAAACGACGATGTGGCTGGTTGGACTTGGTGGTTTTAAACTACTCTACCAGAATTAATGGCTACACTCACTTGAACATTACCAAGTTGGATGTGCTGGATCAATTGAAGGAGATCAAGGTTGCCGTGGCTTATCACTACAATGGCACAAAGACCCACATGTTCCCAGAGGAGCTAAGCGTGGTGGAGAAGGTTGAAGTGGAATACGTTACTCTAGACGGCTGGATGCAGGATATTTCCAAGTGTCGGTCTTATGATGACCTGCCAGAAAACGCCAAAAAGTATTTGGCGTTTATTGAAGACTTTGTCAAGGTTCCAGTCAAGTGGGTCGGGGTTGGTCCAGGCCGTGACGCCATGTTGGTCAAGAAGTGTTAGGAACTTTTTCGTTTTTTCTTTTTTCTTTTTCTTCTCTTCTTCTTTAAAATCATGTATGTACAGTTTAAACACGTTTGAGTAGACAATAATCGTCGTATACTAAGTTCCATCCTGGGTATACAACCCGGCCAATTCCACTCTGCCCATTGTTGAGAAACTTTTCGCAGTAGATTGGCTCCCACTCTGGTCCGTATTCAGTATCGACCAGGAACGTACACTCGTTAACGTCAGTGTACTTGCCCTTATCCTCCTTGTTCAGATCGTTCATGCCGGTTGGGATCAGATGCATACCCGGCCAGTTTTGCTCGTCAAACTCCCCAGGCAGCAACCCATCAAACCCAGACTCGACAAACTTTAGTCGCTGGTTGTCGTGTAAAAAGAAAGAGGATGGGTATCGATACCACTCCTGGCCAATACACACATCGCCTCGTTCGTTTGGCAAGTGCTTGAACACGGAGATTGGCGCCCCGTAGTAAAGCGCCAGAGCTAGAGTTCGTGATAGAGACGCGACAGCGTACCCCACAATCGCCAGCCAGTCCAGATTCCACGGCAGCCAGTTCATGATCCGCTCCATTGACGCTGCCGCGTTAAAGCACAATGCAGGGTATAGAACATACATGAACCGTTCCTCCTTGTGGGGCTGCAGGGTGAAAATGGCGAGCCATAGGTAAAAGGGCAGCACGGCGGAGTGGCGCTTGAACAAAATCGCCAACAGTGCTAATGGCAATGCCACGTTAAAATTCATCCCGAGGTTTAGCGCGTAATACCACCACGGCTCGGTGCCAAAAATGTTTGGCCCGTGCTCACTAAACACATTGTACAAGACAATGTTTGACGGGACAAATATCAATTGTTTGTAAAACAGGCTGTCAATCAGCACCATGGCCCCACATAATATACCCACGTTTAGTAAAGTCTTGCCCACCATTCGCAGCAGCGCTGGGAAGGGGATTGCCAGGTAGCTGATTGCAAACGGAGCTGCCATGGCCAGTGCAAACGGCCAACCCGCGATCCCGCCAATTGCAATGCAAGTCATGGTTGATACTACATTGCCGTTGATATGGCTAGCCATGGCTAGAGTCATGAAATGCATGGCAAACGAGCTTGGTAAGAACGAGATTGAGGCATGAAACATGCCCGTGGACAGTGCGCTAAACACTAGATACCACTGGCCCATTGACCGAGACAACTTGTGACAAATCGCCTTGTATAACCTTGTCTCGGCCCATGCAGATAGAATCGCAAACCCGACTCGCAATGCGACAAACAAGTGCCGTTTTTGGAGCCCATACACGCCCAACGATAATTGCAGCGGGTACAATGGCAGGGCGTGCAACAGCTCATACGCCCAAGACCGAATTGCAAACTCGGGTGAATACTCCCATGTTTGAAGTCCAGACTTGAACAGCAGATAGTGCAGCGGTTCCCAGTAGTTGAACACCTCGTCGCAGTCCGGGATGATCGAGTACTGGGCGCACAACAATCTTATTACCAATAACCCTGGAAACACCCACATGCTGTCTTGGTGGAAAATTTCCCTGTGATTTTGTGATTTTAAGAGATGGGAAGAAAAACCCCCGGCTAATGCAAATATACTTTTTTTTTTTTATGTTTTTCTTTACTTTAGAGTTATACAAATAGCGTCTTACCATTTTGGCAGGGACACGTATGTAGGTCGTCTAAATTGCTTTCGGTTGTAGACCGACTCTTCAGCATCCCAGCCTTCCACATCCTTCATCAAGTCCTTCTCCTTTTCGATTCGGGAAAAGTGTCGTCGCACTGCGTCCCGGTCAAGCTCGGCCTCTAGCGCTGGCTGGAGGTAGATTCTTGACCATGCCTTTTCTCGCATTAGTTCGTTTCGTTCTCGAATAACTGCAATCAGCTTGTAGAACCCATATGTGCAAATGCCTAGAACGCCTGCGGCGTAGATGGACGGTCGGAACCCTCGCGCTGGAAGGTTTCGCTACACACTATAGTTAGCACACTGTCTTTTCTTTTCTTTTCCTTTCAGAATCCGTACCTTCCATTGGATAGGCTCGTAGCCCTTAGCTGGAGGCAAATCTTGTGGCATTGTCCTTTTTAAATTATTAGTGATAAATGGTGGGTTGGAAAAAAGAATGCGAGTGAAAAAAAAAAAAAAATTACCCTTTCTTCCCAACAATCACCCAATCAGAATGCAAAAGCTAACGACAGCAGACCAAATTAACCAGTTTTTGGACCAATACGACGATTTTTTGTTTGATTGCGATGGTGTGCTCTGGGCCGGCGACCACCTTCTTCCATCCGTGGTTGAAACTCTAGACCTGTTGCGGTCCAAAAACAAGCGTTTGATTTTTGTCACAAACAATTCGACAAAATCCCGAAAGGCCTACTGCAAAAAGTTTGAAAAATTCGGAATTGTCGTTTCCGAACAGGAAGTGTTTGGCTCGTCCTACAGCGCCGCTGTCTATCTATCGGAAGTAGTTGGGTTTCCAAAAGAGAAAAAAGTACTGGTGATTGGTGAATCAGGTATCGAGGAAGAGTTGGACAATGTTGGCATTGCGCACATTGGTGGCACCACTTTTTGTCCCGAGATTATGGACCGCGACGAACAAATTGGCGCGGTGCTGTGCGGGCTAGACTTGGGCATCAATTACAACAAAATTGCCAGCGCCATGCAACAATTAAAAGATCACCCTGAAACTTTATTTTTGGCCACGAACATTGACTCCACGTTTCCTAGTAAAGGCCGACTGTTGCCTGGCGCTGGGACTATTGTTGGCACTTTGGAAACTTGTACTGGCCGGAAACCAACCGCGCTTGGGAAACCATCCCAATCCATGATGGACTGTATCAAGGCCCATTTCCACTTTGACCCTAAACGGGCTTGTATGGTTGGCGACCGATTAAACACTGATATGCTGTTTGGCTCCCAGGGCGGGCTAGGAACCCTCATGGTGCTAACCGGGGTTGACAAGGAGGAGACTTTGTTAAACAATCCAATTGTCAAGCCTAATTATTACATTGATAAACTAGGCAGCTTGTACGAATTGACCAAGTAAAACTCGCGGTTTCAATTATTCACACTGACAAGGTCTCTATTTGCAACTCTAAAACTCTAATTTGTTTCCCCCCAATCTTTTTTTAGGGAGCGGTCCGTGTACCTGGGTGTGCGGCGTTTCATTATTTTCCGGCCTGCTGAAACGCTTTTGAAGAGAGACCTGCGTCGTACCTGAGCTGCGACTAAACCTGCTTCAATTGAGAGAGTGAGAGTGAGAGTGAGATAAAGGGACAAAGCTTTAAGCTATTATTGCCTCCTCTCTTATCCTTATCCTCTCTTTCTCTCTTACTCACTCTTTTCTATCGTATTTAAAACCGACAGTTGGCTGCCTTGAAAAAAAAAAAAAAAAAAAATCTTTTTTGGAATAGTACACTCTTTTCGAAATGCTAGCGTTCTTGTTGTTATTGCCTGTGGCTGTGGTGCTGGCTGGTCCTATCACGCCAGAGTTTGTGTCGTCTGATCCTACTGCCGGCAAATCTCGAGATCTAAACTATATTGTCATGTTCAAACCATCCGCGTCTGTTGAAAAGCGAAACGAGCACTATGAGTTTTTGGACGCTAGCGTGAAGCGCGACGGCGCTGGAGGTACTGGGATTAACAACCACTTTGAACTGGGCGACATGACTGGGTACCACGGAAAATTTAGTGAATGGCAATTGGAGCAAATACGAAACGATTCCAACGTGGCTATTGTGGAACAGGACTCGTATGACGAGATTCAGTCTGTGGTTTATTTGCAAAATGACACTTCATGGGGGCTGGGCCGAATTTCGCACTTGGATAATCCTTCCATGAGCGACCAGGCTTCTAATTACGTGTTCAAGAATGAGGGCGGCAAGGGCTCTACCATTTACATTTTGGATACTGGTGTGTTGCCAAGCCACAAGGAGTTTGACGGCCGGCTGCGATGGGGCGCCAACTTTGCTAATAATGTGGATACCGATGAAAATGGCCACGGTACGCATGTCGCGGGTATTGCTGCAGGTTATTCTGTGGGAGTTGCCAAATTTGCAAACATTGTTTCGGTCAAGATTCTAGACGCGCAGCAAAGAGGTACTCTGTCCAACTTTATTCGTGCAATGTCGTGGATTATTGACGATTACAAGGCTAGTGGTTCCAAAAACTCGGTTATTAATTATAGCGCGGTTGGTGAGATTTCTGAAGCCCGAAACAAGGCTATTGACCAGGCTGTGCAGAGTGGGCTGGTGTTTGTGGGTGCTGCTGGCAATAAGGCTAGCGATGCTTGTCAGTTTGGCCCACCTAGCAATGGCAAGGGTCGAACTGGCCAAATTGTGGTTGCCGCGTTGAATTATACTGACGCGCCGGCTCAGTTTTCTAATTATGGTGGTTGCGTTGATGTGTTTGCTCCTGGTGTTAATATCCGTTCGTCTATTAACCAAGCGCCTAATTCGTATGGCACAATGTCGGGTACCTCGATGGCATCCCCACACGTTGCCGGGTTGGTTGCTTATTACTGGTCTATTAACCCAAACTACAGCCAGGACGAGATTGTGAAGCTGATTACAGACTCGAACGAGAATCGAATTGCGAATAACGATCCTGGCACTGTGAATAAAATTGCCTATAATAATTCCTAAAAAAACATCTATAGAGCGTAAAGTTTAGGAAAGAAAAAATTTTTCCAGGGTTTTAAAATTTTTGTCATAGGAGAAACGTGATTTTATTATTCAATATGCGCCTTATTAACAATTGATGTAGTTTCACAGATACTTTACTTTACTTTTACAACGCGCCAAGTTATTTACCTGACTAGAGGAAAAAAAAAAAAAAAAGGGATCGGCAGTTGTAAACTACGCGGGCGCGACGCAGCTCTGGCCCGATCTACACCCGTTCTCAAATTTACCCGTGGTGAAAGTTTTTGCGTGTGGAAAAAATTTTTTTTTGCCCGCGCCGCCGCCAAACCGAAAAAACTATAAAAAGCCGGCAAATTTTCCCTCATCCTCTTCTTTTTTTTTTTCTCTCTTCATCGCATCAACAAAAAAAGGTATGATAAACTACACTACTAAAAAAAAGTGACATTGATATGATGATTACAACCACACTTCTTGCAATTTCTTAATCGACTCTGAAGATACCATAGGGTGTTGAACGGTTTCGCTTGCGATTCTCTAGTAGACGTATACTTGCCAGTATTTTTTTCTTGTCTGATCAATGTTTCTTTTATTTATTTACTAAGGAACCTAAAAAAGCTAACAACCACGCAGGTATGATAATCAACTCTTTGAAATCTAGGTGATGAAAACTTTCTCGAACATTCGCAGTTTCCTCGGTAAGTGTACGCTAGAACCCATTCTAGTACACGAGTGACCGTTTGAGACCTTCTTTGGATGTCTGATTCTAGATTTTTTCTTTTTTCTTTCCTTTAGAAAAAGGTACTAACAATACAGTTTTATATAATTCTTAACTAATATAATCTTTTAATTTTCGCAATCGAACCACTGCTTCTTCTAGCATGGAGTCGTCCTTGCACACTGCAAACCGGAGATAGTTTTCGGCAATGTGTGCGTTCTTTTTGGTGTAAAACTCGGTTGGCGGGATGGCGACCACGCCTAGTTCTGCACACAACCAGTACGCGGTTCGGAAATCCTTGGCACGGTCCCATAGTTCTGCCGGGAAATCATAATCTTCTGGCACGTTGACCTTTGCAAAGTTTACCAGGACAAAGTAACCACCCTCTGGAGCGGTGTATGGCAAACCCAACTCTTCCCATACCTTGTTGAAAATGCGATACTTGTGTTGAAAGTCTTGGATCCGTTCCTCATAGTACCCATTGGTCTCGGCCTGGTGGAATGCATCAGCAATCGCTTCCTGCATTGGACTATTGACGGTAAACGTGATTCGCGTGTGAGCCGCGGCAACGTAGTTGATGAGCTCGGCATGGCCAATCAACCAGCCAACCCGCCAGCCAGTCGCGCAAAACGTCTTGCCGGCGGATCCAACCGTCAAAGTCAACCGAGCCGCCTCTGGGGAAATAGTCGCCATTGGGGTGAATTCGCCATAGTGCAGCCGATCATACACCTCATCGCTTAGAATGATAATGTTATGCTCAATTGCAATCTGGGCAATCTTTTCCAGCTCATTTTTGTGTAGAACCTTGCCGGTTGGGTTGTGAGGCGAGTTGATTACAATCATTTTGGTCTTGCTGGTCACTGCCGCTTTCAGCTCGTCAAAATCAATCCGCCACTCGCTAGCAGAAATGTTGCGCTCGGTAGCATCTTCTGGGGGGTGTAACGGCACATACACTACCTTACCCCCTGGTAGTTTAATGTTGGAAATATACTGGTCAAAAAACGGTTCAAACACAATCACCTCGTCGCCTTCGTTCAAGAACCCGGTAAACGCACTATACATGCCTTCGTTGGCACCGGCAGTCACCACAATCTCGGTATCCGGGTTGATCTCCCATCCTAGTTTTGGCGAGTATGCCTTGGCAATCGCATTTTTCAATGAGGGTCGACCTCGGGTAGGCGAGTATTGGTTAAACATTGGCACGTCTAGTGCTTTTTTGGCCGCATCAATGGCAAACTGCGGAGGGGCATAGGAGAAAAACCCTTGGCCTAGATTGACCACCGATTTGCCGGATTTTTGCTCAGCAGCTGCGGCTGCTTCATTCACAATACTCCACACATCTTTGGATTGGCCAAGAACGTGCTTGGAAGGCTTGGGGTATGCAAAAGTCATTGTTGTGAGTCTACGAGTCTGGCGAATCATAAAGAGTCATTTTTATACCCAATTCTTTTTTTTTTTTAATTTTTTAAACCACAAGACACACACACTAAAAAAAAAAACAATACAAAAAAAATGTTGCGATTGCGTGCTATCAGTGGTATCAGTGGTATGCGAGGTTTAAATCGGAAAATCAGCTATGCTGCCAACCCTGGCCCACCAAAACTAAGTAAAAAAGAGCAGGAAGAGTGGGAAAAACTGCAACGTGAGGCGACTACCAACCAAGCACTAAACATGTCACCGGAAGAGCTGGAAAAGTTTGCTCAAGACTTGAAAGACGGCAAGGCTAGCGCCGAGGCTAAACTAGCGCAAGGTCAGCAGCACCCAGAGTACCGGCACGTGTACAAGGACTTTGAAGGAGAGGTGAATCCTGAAACTTCAGAAGTTGGGGGTCCTAAACAGGATCCACTGCGTCATGGAGATTGGTCGTTTAATGGACGAGTTACTGATTTTTAAATACCTAGTTTGCCAACCCCGTCGGTAAGCGCCACCTCGTTAACCAGGCGCTTGAGTTGCTGCTTTGTGGTTTCCACCACCTCACCTTCTTTAGCCAGCAACACTTGAAGCCGGGCTATACTATCATGCTCGAGTCCGCTGGTTTTGACACCTTCCTTGTCCAAAACCTTGACTTCTCGGAGAATAACATCGGCTTGCGTCATTGCGTTTTTAATCCGCCGATCCAACCCATTGCCGATATAAATCTTGTTTTGCATCCGCTTCAACTCGGCAAACCATTTTTTCTCCTGATCAGATAGTAATAATTCACGCGTTTGGGCCAGTTTGGCCAGCAAATCAACCGTTCGTTGTTGTAGTTTGGATTGCCGCGACACTGCTTCCTGAAGTTTGTATGGAGCCCGGTTTTCATGCACCGCATCCAGCTTTTTGCCCAACTCTCCGAGTTTGGTCAGTTGCCGGTGAAATTCAGACCGCTGCAACCCTAACCGTGAATGCAATAAATAACCAGCCTTTTGCACCAAGGCCAGTTCTTCAGTGTAGTGGTTGCTCAGTTCCGCAAAATACTCCAAATTCTCCATTGTCGGCTCAATTTTGTCCACCATTGAAATGTTCCCAGACTGCGGCTGTGGCGGGTTCATGTTGATCCCATCCAAAATCTCCCGTGCCTCTTTATCAACCGTATTATCTCGCAGCAACGTTTCATAGTTCATTTCAATCTGTTTTGGGTCTTGTGGTTGGTGGAACGACGATGACACCTCTTCTGGCGTTACAGACTCGGTCCATTGCTCTACCCATACTCCCAAGTTGGTCTTGGCCACCGAGTATTGGTTACCCATAGTGTCTTCCAAAATAGCAATCCCCTTGACGTTGGACACGTCTTGGCTGGATAATAAATTAATCACATCAGCGCGGTTGTTGGCGGCAATCGCTTGCTCAACTTGCTCCACACTTCCAGACTCCATCGCGGTGGCTAGTGCCATGGCCCACTTGGAGATGTCGATTCGGTACAGCGCGTGATCACTAATCGCAAACACCACCAAATCTTGTTTACCCACCTGCAATGCTAGTTTCCCACTTAGCAAAATGGATTCCATCGTGGCCAGGCTGAGTTGGGATTCAATTTCCGAGTCTTTCCACTTCATATCCATCGACGTGTCTTGAAGGTAAAAATTGACCCGCCCAGTGCTATACGACACCACCACCGCGGTCAAACTTCCCGTATCCATCGTCACAATGTCCACCGGCTCGCCTTCATACAACGCGTCAGGGAATGGGTTATATCCAAATGGACCCTGTGGTTCCTGTGGCCTCATTTCCGGCCGTTTCAATACATGCAAATCCTTGAGGGTGCCGTCACGTTCCAGCTTGGTCTCCAATATGCTAGTCCCAAGTTGCTTCCACAATTGCGAGGCCCACGCCAGCTGCTGCTTGTAATGCCGTTTAACCTCTGGCCGCACATCCTCCTGATTTTGCCTGTACTCATACTCCAGAGTCACTGCATTGTCAAACAAATCCTCCACTTCCTCCTTTTCCAACACAAAGTTGTTTGGCAGCCACGGGCACAGCCCATACACATCGCCTTCTTTGGTTAGTACGTAGCAGGTTAGCTTCCCGTGGGGTTCACCGCTGCTTCCCAGTGCAAAAGACACCACATCCTCCATCGACTCATCAAACCCAAATTGGTCGTCGTTGGATGAAAACGAGTACTCGTATTCAGGTTGGTCGTGGCTCCACAGCAAGTCATATGCTCGTAAAACCCCGTCTGTGAGTACCATCAGGTTAGAGTCATAACGCGCAATTGGGTTCCAGGCCACTTTGAGCACTGGCTCCGTGGTAGTAGTGCCCACAGTGCGGCATTTAACCCGAATGATACGGTCTGGGCCCGCCACCGCGCCAGACGATGGCAATTGGCAAACCGCCACGGTTTGTTCGCCAACAATCGCCAACAATGTCCCTGCATCATTCATCAGGATGCTAGTAATGCCAAAATCAACCGTTGCAGTGTTGAGGTTTTTATATCCACGCGATCCCTCGCCATTGATATCCACACATCGAACAGTATTTCCCACTGCAACAAATAGCTCATTGCCACGTGTGGCAATTTGGCTGTGCTTGGCGCCATTCACCCCGTAGCTCCCATGCCGCTTTTCAAACGCAGATTCCTCTTCCGCGGTTTTGAAGATTTCGTGGCTTAGCAAGTGCTTGCTAAAGCCTTGTGCTTGTGCCATTTTCTTGCGTCTATGTATTGTATAATAGTGTCGTGATGAAAAATTTCGAAAGATTTTGGGAGATCTTTTTCTCGTATCTACAGTAATTTACAACACGCCCAACGCGCGCGGCGACCAGTTGGGTACAACCGCCCACGGCGTGTCACCACCACTACCAGTTTCATTACGCGCCGAGGCTTGTCTCTTAACCGGTTGATCCTCGATATCCTCCAACCTGCGTTTATTGGCAGCTGGGGAGTTGATCACCGCCTCCATATCCTTAGCAAGCTTTTCAAACTCGCTGATACCCAAATGATTCAAAAGCTGTAGGTTCCATAATCGAGGTTTAACCAGGCAGTGTTTGGCAAACTCATGAGTGTTTAGCCAGGGTTTTGGCCCGCTGGATAGAAACTTTAACCAAGCCATGATACGGTCTACAGGAAGCTCGGTGGGCGGGTCTCTAGGGGTTCCACTAGCCTGTTGGTTGAGTATATCCACCCCATATGCGGCTAAGCGCTGAACAAATCCTTCCTTATTCAGCAGCTCTATAAGCGGGCTTAACAACCGGATGTATTTCGGCACCTCCTCCTTTGGGTTTTTAGGGATCATCACGTTCTCATTCCACATCACATCCATCAGCAGCTCCTCGTGTTCAGCCTGGAAAGTTTCAAATGTACGAACAAGCTGCCAAAACGCCCGGCCATCTTCAGAAGTATCGCCCGGTTTGAACCGTTTGACCAGATCGCCCTTGCGCATCCGTCGCCATTCCCGGAAACTTTCCTTGATTTGTTTCTTGCGCTCCTCATCCTGAGCTTGTTCCGTCTCTACATAATCGTTCACGCTCCAGTAGCGCTCCCACAGCCAATCCAACGCTCTAGCACAGGAATCACGGAGAAACTCCAACGACGGGAGGCTCTCATGGGTTGCAGTGTGACGAAGCTCGACAAAGAACGCAGGAAGCCCGCCAAGTTGGGCTAGTTTGGATAGAGGAATCGCAGTTTGACCTCGTTGGTAATGATCCAGCTGGCCGTTGACAAACCTCACCAACGCCATGGAATATGCGCACCGAGCGGTGTAGCTATCCCCACTACCATTATCAGTGATGATTGCGGACATGAGCAAGGAAGTGGCCTCGATCGAGGGTGGTAGCACCCCACGTGACTCCAAAACCTTCACCTTGCTAAGTGCCTGAAGCTTGTCTCCATTATAAAATTCCTCCTTGATTAGTTGCAGCTCAGCCTCCGAGCTCCATGGGACTACCTTTGGCACCTGCATCTCTTGAAAAAAAATTTGTCGTTTTGGTGATAGGTGGGAAGTTACTACCTAAAAAGGGCCGCGGGGCCCGGGGGTTTTAATTTCACATACAGATACACACAGATACAAAAAAAAAAAAAAAAAAGGAATGAGACCACGGCTATCATCCACGTCTGGGCTGCATATTAACAAGCTCCAACACGTGGAGAGTGTGGTGAGGCCATCGGACAGGCGTCAGTCGTGTATGGTGCATAACCTGCTCAACATTGACCCTCTTTCACCCGATGAAACGTCCTCAGCGCCTCCAGAGTTGTGCACAAGTGAAGAGACGCATCTGTCAAAGGACTCGTTGAGCGAGATGGTGATGAGCGTGAGAGATTTGAGCAAGAACCTCAGCAACCTTTCAATGAAAGTCAAGCTAAAGAACGTGCTGATTGTTAGCAAGATTCACGATTCCAACGTGCTAAACATGACAACTGGGTTGGTAGAGTACCTGCTTGGGCTGGAAAATCACCGGTACTTTTTGTACGTACAAGACGTGCTCAAGCAACAACCCGCATTTGACTATGAAAAGCTGAGCCAGTCATTGGGCAAGGACATTAACCGGCTGAAATTCTGGGACTTGGATTTTTGCAGGCAAAACCCAAACATGTTTGACATGGTCATCACCCTAGGCGGCGATGGTACCGTTCTCTACACCAGCTGGCTTTTTCAAAAAGTGGTCCCACCCGTGCTATGCTTCAGCTTGGGCAGCTTGGGGTTCATGACTGAGTTTGACTTTAGCGAGCATGACAAGGTGATTCCAAACATTATCAAAAACGGGTTGAGGTGCTCGCTGCGGATGAGGTTTGAGTGTACCATCATGCGGGCCAAGTCTGTCACCAACAAACATGTGGAATCGCTGAATCAGGAGATTGGGCTGGCGGCGGACGATGGGGATTTTAGTGCCACGCATGATATAGGCGAGACGTTTTGTGTATTAAACGACGTGGTGGTGGATCGGGGGCCAAACGCTACAATCACCACTACCGAACTCTACGGGAACTGTCAGTTTCTAACCGCAATGGAAGCGGATGGGTTGGTGATTGCCACGCCCAGCGGGTCAACTGCTTATTCCATGTCCGCAGGTGGGTCTTTAGTCCACCCTGATATTCCTGGAGTGCTAATCTCACCAATCTGCCCGCATACCCTGTCATTCCGGCCATTGGTGCTCCCAGACTCGCTCATGGTTAAAGTTGGAGTGCCATATGACGCGCGAAGCTCGGCGTGGTGCAGTTTTGACGGTAAAAGCCGGGTTGAGCTCAACAAGGGCGATTTTGTGACAATCAGCGGGTCAAGGTTCCCCTTTCCGATCATTCAGGATGGTAGCGGGACGATAAACTGGCTGCATCGTTTATCCAAGACTCTGCATTGGAATGAACGCCAGCGCCAACAACCATTTAGTTATTAATTTATTTAGTTATGTATGCTTTTCCCAAACCCACGCAATTTTTTTTTTTTCACACCTAATGACAATCACCGATTTGCTAGGGGCTGTAAAGCAGCGTTACGAATCAATTGACACCCCAATGGGACAGCCATGTGCGGTCAAGGAGCATCAGGATGTATCCAAGGAGTATCTGACTGAGAAATACCTGACCCCCTCGACTCAATTCTCCAAAGAATGGTTGAATCGTCTGCAAGAGTATGTGGTTTATTAACCCGCAACGAATTTTTATATATTTATTTTGCTAACACTGAATAGAGTGCCGGCGATTGATAAGCTGGAGTTTAGCAGCGAGCTGTTTGAAATGCCTCAGAGCGAGTCGCGAACAGGGACCCGGTTTAAAAGAAAAGGACTGGATGGGGAGATTATCGGGTATGAAGAGTATTCGTTGCCAGGTAGCGGTGATGCCAACGCCAAAAACTCGCTATCCATGAACCGTCAAGTAGCCTCAAAACTTGACTTTGTACGGGGTCGCGCCGGATTCATGCCGTTTGCACCAGGTGGGTTGGACGTTCAGCAGGAATCAAAGGACAAGTTTACTCTGCATCGGGATAATCAGGGTATCTACGACGTTCCGCCTGGGTTCACCCGGGGGTTACAAACCGATCGGGAGATTTCCAACGAGCAAGAAAAAGAGCTAAACAAGGACGATGAGGATGAAGAAGACGAGGAAGGGGAAGAAGACGAGGAAGCAGAGGGGAAGGATATGTTAAGCACGTTGGGCCAGTCGGTAGATACTGACGCGGATTTGGCGGCGATTGACGAGTTGTTACCGGCGGAGATTTCGTTTGGCCGGACCAAATCCCACATGTTTGAAAAAGCCGCCAAGGCCAAAACCTGGGCGCATGTTGTGGATGTCAACAAGACGCTGGATAATTTCAACGAGTTGGTGCCAAATCCTGCTCGAGAATGGCCGTTTGAGCTGGATGTGTTTCAAAAAGAAGCGGTTTACCACTTGGAGCAAGGGGATTCGGTGTTTGTGGCCGCACATACTTCGGCCGGTAAAACTGTGGTGGCCGAGTACGCCATGTCAATGGCCAACCGCAACATGACCAAGGTGATTTACACTTCTCCTATCAAGGCGTTGAGTAACCAAAAATACCGTGATTTTAAGGAGGAGTATGACGACGTGGGGATTCTAACCGGTGATGTCCAAATCAACCCTGAAGCGTCGTGTCTAATCATGACCACTGAGATTTTGCGTTCCATGCTTTACCGAGGGGCTGACTTGATTCGAGATGTGGAGTTTGTCATTTTTGACGAGGTTCACTACGTTAACGATCAGGACCGAGGTGTAGTGTGGGAAGAGGTGATTATCATGTTGCCGGATCATATCAAGTTTATCCTGCTGTCTGCTACTGTCCCGAATACTTTTGAGTTTGCAAACTGGGTTGGTCGAACCAAACAAAAGGATATTTATGTGATTTCTACTCCTAAACGGCCGGTGCCACTGGTTCACCACATGTGGGCCAAAAACAAGCTGATTGAGATTGTGGATTCTAACAAAAAGTTTTTGGAGTCGGGGTATAAGAAGGTTGAAAACACGCTCAACCCGCCAAAGGATGACTCGCCGCCTGCACAGGGCGGTGGCGGTGGCGGAACTCGAGGCGCGCGTGGTGGTGGAGGTGGTCAACCGCGTGGAGGTCAACGTGGTGGTGGCCAGCGAGGTGGTCAACGAGGAGGCGGCCAGCGAGGCGGTCGTGGTGGTGGTGGCCAGCTATTCATCCCTAGCAAGGGCCGTCAGACCAATCAAAACATGCCTGGTAAGACCACTTTTATGCAACTATGCCAATATCTGCATAAAAACAAACTACTACCGGTAGTCTACTTTGTGTTTTCCAAAAAACGAGTCGAGGAGTACGCGATGATGTTGACTGGGATTGACTACTGCAACAACAAGGAAAAGAGCGAGATTCGGGCGTTTATTGACAAGGCGGTTGCGCGGTTGAAACAAGAAGATCGAGAGCTACCCCAAATCCTACGAGTTCGAGATTTATTATCCCGAGGGATTGGTGTTCACCACAGTGGGTTACTACCGATCGTAAAGGAAGTTATTGAGATTCTATTTGCTCGGTCGTTGGTCAAGGTGTTGTTTGCTACGGAAACATTTGCAATGGGTCTAAACCTTCCAACTCGAACTGTGGTGTTTGCTAATACGCGGAAACACGACGGGAAGGGGTTCCGGAATTTGATGCCTGGTGAATACACACAAATGGCGGGTCGAGCCGGCCGTCGAGGGTTGGATGATACCGGCACGGTGATTATCCTTGCCAACGGACCAGACGCGCCGCCAATGGGTCAACTTAAGGAGATGATGCTTGGGACCCCCACCAAACTTCAATCTCAATTCCGACTGACCTACAATATGATTCTAAACCTGCTGCGGATTGAGGCGCTAAAGGTTGAGGAGATGATTAAGCGGAGTTTTAGTGAAAACGCGTCGCAAGTGATGCTCCCAGAACACGAAAAGAGCGTTAAACAAAATCAGGACGCGCTCGCGCAACTGGCACGTGACCAGTGCGAAATTTGCGACGCGGATATTGACCTGGTGCACGAAAAAGTGGTTCGGTACCAGCAGCTAACCACCGAACTGATTCGGATGATTAGCAAGTCGCCAGTTGGCCGGCACATTCTATCTGCAGGTCGGTTGATTGTTTACCAGCTGCCAAACAACCCTCGAGAGTTTGGTATTGTATCGCGAATCATCCCTGGCAAGGAGCAAATCCAGGTGTTGTCGTGTTCCAAGTTTGACCAGACCAACAAGGATAACCTGCCTTATTTGTCAACAATCAACGGGTTTGTCAAGCAGCATTTGCGGCCGTTCCAGCTTGCCAAGGGGTTCACGGCAAAGACTATTGAGTTTGGGGATTTGCAGCTGGTCACTGCTTTAAGCACTAAACAACGAGTGGCGGATCTGATCCGGGGTGATCGAACCGAGATCAAGACCTGCATGGACCAGCTGACGTTTACTCTAAAGTTCCAGGCCAAATGGAGTGAGTGCAATTTTGGCAAGATCAAGAACGCACAAGCACAGGAGGTTATCAAAGAGCGTGAGGAGTGTTTGGAGGTGATCAAAAACTCGCAGTGCATCAAGTGTCCAACGTTTAACAAGACTTTTAAACAAGTGAATGAGGCGTACATGGTCAAGCAAAAGATTGATGATTTGAAGCATTTGATCAGCGACCAGAATTTGGAGCTGCTTCCGGATTACGAGCAACGAATCAACGTGCTAAAGGAGCTGCAGTATATTGACGACGAATCCAACGTGTTGTTAAAGGGCCGGGTTGCGTGTGAGGTGACTACCGGGTTTGAGCTGATCGTCACCGAGCTGGTGCTGGATAATTTCCTTGGCGAGTACGAACCAGAGGAGATGGTGGCTCTACTATCCTGCTTTGTGTTTGAAGGCAACACCAAGGTTGAGGCCGAGTCGGTCACTCCTCACTTGGACAAGGGCAAGGAGCGGATTTTGGAAATTGCCAACAAGGTCAACACGGTGTTTGAGCATCATCAAGTTCTAATCACCCAAGAAGAGGCCGATTTTGGCGAGTCTAAACGATTTGGTTTGATGGAGGCGGTTTATGAATGGGCGCGTGGAATGACGTTCAATAACATTACCGAGCTTACTGACGTTGCCGAGGGGACGATTGTTCGGGTGATTACGCGGTTGGATGAAGTGTGCCGACAAGTCATGGCCGCGGCGCGGATTATCGGCGACACTCAACTATACGAGAAAATGTCCGAAGCGCAAGAAAAGATCAAACGTGATATCGTATTCTGTGCGTCTCTATATTTGTAATAAATAAGGACTAAAATAGCATTTTATTCGCTTGTTCCATGATGATCCGCTCGGATTCGTTGTTGGCGCTTGCCACGTCAAACGGCTCCAACCCCATTGCTTGCCGACCAAGTTTGCTGGTGATATCGTCTGGCATGCCAACTCCGTCAAACCCTGCTTCACCCGGACCATCCGCGTCTGGGTAGTCTGGCGCGGGGGATTTGCGCATAAACGCGGCTCGCAGCTTGTACAGATAGTCCAGATTCTTGTCGGTTAGTGGACAAGCCGGCACGTACATCACTGACGAGTCACCAGCACCTCTATGTACACTCTCGACCGCGTGGATCGAGTCGCAATGCCAGGCTACAAAATCACCAGGGTACATTTTCGGGATCGACACCATAGTATCGTCCAGGTGCAAATGAGGGTGAGTATCTTTATTCAGTTCCTGACCCGACCCAGGCATACTATTAGGGTAACAAGAGGTGGCCCCCGTGAAATGCCATGGGACGGACAGGTTTCCGTCGTTTGGATTATAATCCTCGCCAGGCTTACCCAATGCGGTCTCTGGAGCGAAAAATGGCCGGAGCATTAAATAGCTAGTGGCCAATTTCAGCATTGGGTTGACTTGTAAAGTGCCCTCACCTGGTGAGGTCTCGCTCATTGACAACCAGCCTTGAAAAGCCCGGAACATACTGCATTGACCCTCACACTCGTGGAGACGGGAGTTGGCAGTTAACCGATGGTTAAAGTCAAACGAGTCAAACTCTTCCCACTTGCCGTCAAAAATCTTTTTATAAACGTTGGAGTATTCGACGTCCTCCCATCGTTCAATACCCCCACCGTCAATGTGCGGACCAAGCATGAACTTGGCATCGCCCGGTTGTCGGATCCGCAACCGATCCGCATAGGTGACCGGATGCCGAGACGAGATTGGCTGTGGTTGTTTGCTAGTAGAGTGCCACAGATTGGTCAGCGCCATTTGCGTCTTGATCGAGTTTTCGTGACCTCTCCCGGCCAGTTGCTGTTTGGTCCAATACAGCTCGTACACGGTTGGTTGGTCAAGCGGGAACCCATGTGCCGGGTTTTTCTCGATATACTCGTCCAGATCGTACTTGTATTGACGAGCTTGATCGCGAGGGATCACGTTCCGCACCACTACAGTCCCTCGTTCTCTAATCTCCGCCCGAACCTCCGGAGGAAACTCAACCGTGCCATCAGGTCGTTGATGCAGATCTTTAAAATCCACGTCTGGAATCACCTTGTTGCCGTGCTTGCGAATATTCTCCACCTCGGCTTGAACAGCAGGGATCAGCCGGTCCCATGACTCGCGAATCTCCTTCTCTCGCCCATTCAATAACCGTTTTTGGACGTTGACAAAGTGTTGGTCTTTTAACGGGCCCACGATCTCACCCCGCAACGACGGAAAAACCGCCGAAATATCCTTCCCTTCCTTGGCGGCTGCTGTACCAGCGAACCGTTTAATAACTTGAAATCGCAACATGCTGCTTTATTTATTTTATGATACATCTCAAGTACCAGTATTTATATCGAAGACGGGTTTTACCCCGCCAAAAAATAATAATAAAAAAACAGTGCCCCGCGCGCACCGCTCTTCAGTGAAGGAAGTATGACTTCCCAATTAAGCACCGAATCCCAAAGGTTTGTTTCCCGATCCGGTACCGATCCGTCCTCCGGATTTTCCTTGCCCGGTTGGGGATACTTTTTTCCCAAATCGACGCAAATTTCTCTGAACTTTGCTTACCATGTTTGTATTTCCAGCCAACGACAGGGCCTATCGCCAGCGGAAAAAGGCCTTCAAAGCCTGTCAGCAATGTAAAAAAGGTCGGAGACGGTGCTTGCCCTCGGAGCTTGACGAACGGTGCAAGGCTTGTGTGGAGCACAATCTCAAGTGCAGTCTGGTCACCAGTGCCCAGGCAGTGTCCAACATTACCAACTCCACTCGAGAGGTCAAAGTCAGTGATTTGTACAAAGGTCCACACGATGAAACGTCAACCACTCGGTTCATTAGCCGGTTGGACCCGTCGAGTGATTTGCTAATGATGGGCAATGTGGACCGGGACCGGGTCGGCATGTGGGTTAGCAAAGCAACGTCCACCCCCAAAGTTGACCAGCGCACAACCGCGCGGCGGAAACCAGTCCACGTGCCGCCAACCCTTGACAAACATCTGCTCCAGCATTTAAACTCGATCCATGCGTTTGAGTTTCCTCAAAAGGCCGACCGAGATGGGCTGATCCAGCTTTACTTTGACTATATCCACCCGGTGCTGCCAATCATCAACAAAACGTGCTTTTTGGGGTGGTACGAGGCAGGGGATTACAATGCTCCAATGTTACATGGTATGTTGATGGTGGCGGCGCGGCATGCCAAAGCCACTCCGTTTTTGAAAAACACCGACGCGCGCAACTTTGCGGTGGATTGTTATCGAAAGCTAAAGGCGTTGTTATACGCCGGGATGGAATCCGGGTCAATGAACCTGTGTCGGATCCACGCACTAGCCTCGTTGCATACTGAGGGGCCCGAAGGGTTTAATGAGAGCGCTTACAACCTGTCGTGTGCGTTCCACCATGCATATTCCATTGGCATTCATTTACGGCGGAACCGAAGCGATGACCACCCGACCGGAGCCGGTACCGACCTATGGTGGAGCATTTGGTGTTTGGATAAAATGTCCACGTGTATTGTTGGTGGGCCTGTCAAGAGCTATACTAAAGATGTGGGGCTGCAGATTGACGAGTGCCCGCCGTCTGAGCCGCAGTGTCGGCGGCTCGCGGATGTTTGCACCATGCTCGACGAGATTGTGGAGCTGTACCGGCCCAACGGCGATCAGGCAATCCCGGCTAGTGTTAACCTGGTGTCCATCCCCGACGATCAAACCCCGTTCACCGCGTTGGTGCGGTTAATGCATAATATGTCACTACTGCTGTGTTATAAACGAAACGCGACTGATGACATGGCGGGTATGCTGATTAGCAGGTGTTTGGAGATTTTTGACATTGTGGAAAGATACCCCGGGATTGTGCCGTTGCCGGTGGTCCCTTATTCAGTGTCGGTGACGCTAACTGTGATTCTAAAGTTTTTCACATTACCACCTGCGAATGGGGTTTGGCCACGTGCGTGTGCTTTGCTAGACAAACTTGCCGATAATTGGTGGGCGGCTGAAGCAATGGCGTCGATGGGACGAAGCGCGTTTGAGCAGCTAGAGTCTGACGCGTCCGTGTTAAAGAACCGGTTCGAGCCGCAGCCCGCGACTGCCGCCGCCGCCGCCGCCGCTGCTTCTGCGGCGGCAGAGACGCCTCAGAGTGTCGATATCAACGAGCTGCTGTTTGAAAACACCGAATCGTTTGCCGGACAGACCTCCATGTTTAGCGAGTTTAATCCTCAGTTGGTGGATTACTGGTTCCCTACCGGGCTGTCTGATTTTACCAACACTAATAACGCCGATTTGCATTAAAAGTACATGGCCGGCCAACCAAAAAAATAAATTTGACTAATTACCTAATAATAATAATAATAATAAAAATGCATCCTGTTGCCTGCTGCGCGTTTCATTAGACCAAGCAAGCGTGCACGTCGAAAAACGAGTGTACATCACACGATCAGACCATTTTTATTTCAAAAAAAAAAAATAAAAAAAAAAAAAATATCGACAGCACGTTTTATGTAGACAAACTACAGTCTGTAGCGTACTTTGTGACGCTGATTTAGTCTGCTGAGAATTTTTTTCAGCGATTAACGTCTGGGACTTAACCCCCGCCCCTGAATTAATCACATCGTAAAAATTTCCAATCACACATCACGCCACAACTATTATAGTATAACAAAGCAATGCACGCTGGCAACACGATTATTGAAGCAAACCGTGCCGAAGAGGTCCTGGGGAATCTTGTAGACCAAATTTTGGAGGAAAACGAGGCCATCACGGTATCTGTTGGACAGAACGGAAACATTAGGATCACGGGAGCGATTGCCATTGTGGGCTGGGCCAACGTGGCAGTAGAAAAGGCCCAGCTGTTGCACAATGTGTGGAGCAAGCAGCCACAATCTCGGGATTTAAAGTACAAACTTCCAGCATGGAAAAACGAGCTTACCACGATCAAGAGCTGCGTGGTGGGAGTTTCTAAAATACTGAAAGTAACCAGTGTCAAACTGAACGCTTTGTTTGTGGAGTTTGACTTGTTGTCAACCCTGGCACTTTTGGACAAGAACAATCGTGATGCTTACAAGAATGCGCAAAGGACGCTGCTAAACCAGATCAACGACCTGGCGGACGGGGAACAAGAGTACGAACTGGCGTTGAAGCCAAGAATCGTGCATCGGGAAAAGATTCTCAACAGTGATATCGATAGCATGGTTAAATTGCTAAGCAAGATGCAGCTAACCGACGCCGGTGGCAGTGCCCAGGAGGAGAGTAAGAGTAACAGTGGCGAAGACACGCTCTCTTTGAACGAGGTGTTGGTCGCATTTGGCGTGACTGGGCAAAAAATGCAGACCCATCCTTCAAATTTGGACGGTTGTGTGTTGCAGGTTGAGCAAGACAATGAGTTGCAGACCAATCGGCAGTACGCAGCGGCGTTTGTCAAGCTGTGTCTTGCCTGTGCGGTCGGTGGTAACCGAGCCTCCACGCTACTGAATGACAAGTACACAAACATGATCAAGGCCAAGACCTGCTATGGGGGTGGGCTTGTACTGCAAAGTACTAAATTTAGCCTGATGGGTCATTCAATCATTTTGCATGGTCCAAATATCCCCGAGATTCAGGCGTTGCGTGAATGGGTCGGTGGAAAATCGGTGTGGCACAGCCAGACCAGACAACATCAAACCAAATCACAGCGAAAGTTTAGTGCCCAAATGGCACACGAACACCCGCTAGACCTAAACTGCACTCGAGCCATCTACGACAACATTACCCGGACTCTTGACAAACAGACTCTTCGATAGGAATATATATATATATTAACTATTAACTAATAACTAATAAACTGTAGGGTAACTTGACACGGTTTACTATAGGGCAGGTTGCCGGGATATGGGACGATCGTTTCCTGTATAGAGAACCGATTTGGGTGAGCGTCTTTATAGCCACCCGAGCTGGTGGTGCACAAGCCCTTTGTTGGCGGGTGGCGTTAAGAAATCACGCAAACAACAAAAAAGATTGGCTCTGGTCGGGTGACGACTCGCACGGTGATGTGTTCAGAGACATTGAGACTTTTTATCAAGACCAGGAGGCAGCGGCTTTCGCAAGCTACTGTACAGTACAGTATTTTCGAATTTGTGAGACAGTCTGAGACTGGGTTAGCCTGACCTTTGTGGGGGCTTTAGTGGGGAGAGCTGTACCATGGCATGGGTAAGTGCCACCTCCCTTTTACCCAACACTATTAGCGCTTTTTTTTTTTTTTTTTTTTTTTTTTTTGGCTCAGCTTCTCCGCTGTTTGTCTCGACGATTGTTTTTTGTCGTACAATCGAAAACACCAGGTGATCAGTGAGGATGATCACTCGATTGCTGTCATACTTATCAAAACATTGACCCGCCTTGGGGCACAGTAAGTCGCTTGAAATTTTGTATACACGGGGGTGACTAAATATACGACTGGGCGTACGTACGTCATTGCTTTAAATTTGTATATAATCAGGGCAGTACTTTTAGGGGCTAAATTTTTTTTTTTTCTTCCTTCCATGCAGCGCTACTGCGTTACAGTGCCGCTTTGCGCCGTGCGATTTATATCAATATAGTAAACTTGTGTTGATGATGAGCGATTTTCTTTCCTAGCTAGGCACGAGATTTTTTCTTTTTCGTTAATCGAGATTTGGTAAAAAAAAAAAAAAAAAAGAACTTGGGCCCCTTTGACCCTTTCTTTCTCCTCGGCCCTGTAGGTGTATATAAAGGACCCTCTTTCCTTCTTGCGGACTTGTCAGTTCTTATCTAGCATAATCCAAAAAAAAAAAAAAAAAAAACAATAATAATAATAATATCGCAAAATGGGACACTCATCATCAAAACAAGTTGCCGAGGAGGAACGGGCTTATTGGGACCGGTTTGAAGACGCCGAAAACGACTCGCGGTACACTGAGGATCAATACACACACATCCAGGCACGGGTCCAGAATATGAATATGCCTCGAAAACAAAGCCAGGGTCGAAGAAAAAAGCATCAACGGTATGGAGTTGGTTTGTCATCAAGCCCACAGAGCATGCCGTCCATATGAGCCCCTTAACCGCTCTTTTTAACCCATTGTACCACCAACACTCCTTTTTATATATTTATTTTTACCCTAGACCTTTCTAGTTTTGACCTTAATGGATTATGATCTTATTTATTTGCCTTGATAATTGTGTAGCAGAGGCTCTAGCTCAATCTCGACTCGACTTGACTCAGTACAGCTGGTACAGCAGATCGTCAATGTCATCGAGTCGTATTCGGCGCTGTTGCTGACCGGATACTTAGTAAGCGCATAAACAAATCAATGGCGCTTGTCGACCCGGGGAAGCCGATCGGGGGTCGGGTGGGCGAAAAAACCTTTTTAAACGTTAGATCGGGTCAATCGATGAACTTTCTGATAAATCTACTTTCAAGTATTAAAACGAAACCTGCGGCTCAAGAAACGGGATATCAGACCACTTGAAAAGAATAAAAAATTCTTCCCCAACAAGCTTACGATTTTGGGGGAAGGAGAGATTCAAGACAAGTAAAAAAACCCCAATTCCGGCCAAAAAGCCTTGACAGCATGTTTCACTTGAATAATTTTTTTTTCAATTGAAACAAGGAGCACAAAGGTGCATCATTTTGCACTGCATGAAAGCCAGTTCCGACCGCTCGTATAAAAACATCCCCGCTTCCTGCCACAGGTTTTGGAAATTTTTTTCTCTCGCTATAGACGGGTTTAAGCCTACACAGTACATTTTAGAAAGAAAAAAAAAACGAAATGAAATTTACCAGCGTGATGGCCTTGGCGCTGTCAGCGTCCAATGCATTTGCGTTATACAACTACGAAGCCGAATTAGGGCTCAAGCAGAACAATCATCTGAAGCGAGCAGATGATAATGATGACAAGGCTGCTATTGAAGCTGCGAACCCATTGAAGGATGATTTTTACGACAAGCCAAATGACTATGAAAGTAAAAAGCCTGGTGAAATTCTTCGGAACCGAAAGGCTCCAGTCAAGCTAACGTTTGAAAACTACACTGAAGCCTATCAACTCATGTACCGAACTACGGATTCGCTAAACAATGCCACTTATACATGGACGACGGTGGTTGTGCCAGAAAACGCCAACAAGGACCACTTTATCTCGTATCAATACGCTGAAGACTCGTCGTACCTGCCGTGTGCCCCAAGTTACACCATGGTCACTGATGACGCCGACAAGGTTGGCCAGCAATTCTTGAACCAAGGCAACATCTTGGTGATTCCGGATTATCAAGGCCCGGGCTCTGCTTTTACCGCTGGTATTTTATCCGGCCACGCCGTGTTGGACTCTATCCGAGCGGTGCTAGGTTTTGAAGAATTGGGGCTAAAGGACGCCAAGTATGCCATGTACGGGTACTCTGGTGGGTCATTAGCTTCAGGTTGGGCAGCCGAACTACAACCAGATTATGCTCCAGAACTAGATATCGCCGGTGTTGCGGTTGGTGGGTTCATCTCCAACGTTACCGAAGTGGCATTAAACTCTAATGGAAAGCTAACTTCTGGGTTTATCCCGGCCGGATTGGTGGGGTTGTCTAGCGAGTACCCAGCCATTGAGTCTTTGCTCAAGAATGACATGTTTTCAGCCAACTCTTCCAAATTCATGAAGGCGTCCGAGCAGTGTGTCACTGCTGACTTGATGATGTTTTTGCAGCAAGACATTTTCTCCTACTTTAAGGGCGGTGAGGATGTGTTGTACAAGGAGGATGTCCAAGCAGTGATGAAGAACTTGACCATGGCCCAGGAAAAGCGTGTGCCAAAGGCGCCAATGTTTGTGTTTGAAGCAATCAACGACGAGGTTGCCCCAATCAAGATGGTTGATGAGACTATCAAGACGTACTGCGACAATGGCGCTGACATTGCCTATTTCAAACTTCCAGGCAAGACCCACACTTCTGGTGCGGAAAACGGTACCGCGGCCGGTTACGAGTGGTTGATGGAACGTTTGGCCGGGAAAAAGGTTAGCAAAGGGTGCTCCACCAAGACCACGCTGTTCCCAGCCATGTCCCTTTCCACCTCTGCTGCTTCTGGCGGTAAAAACGCCACCTCCACCAAGAGTTCTGGTTCCAACAAGCCATCCTCCACCACTTCCAGCGGCAGCAAGTCTTCTGCTACTACCTCTTCTGGTGACAGCAACAGTGCTGCCCCAGCCAACGCGGTCACGTCTCTATTGGCCGTGCCATTCCTAATTGCGTTGTTTGTATAGTATAGTAATAGAAAGTTTTTTTTTCTTCTTTATTCTTTCCTTCTTCATCTTCTATATAAATATGTCGGCCCAATCATTAGCTTTTGGATCATCAACCAAATCTGGGACAACTCCAGAAACCCACTCTGATTCCAAAACCTGAGCCATGGACCATCGGTCTTGTTTTTTCTGTAGCAACCCCTCCACCACTTGCATGGCCGGTTTGAGAATTGGATCTACATCTTCGTCCAACATTCTGCTCCATTTCCACTCGACACGTGCAATGCGATGTGCAGCTCTCCGACCCTTGAGGTGCCCGGATAACGGATCAAATGGTAACCTCCCCTCTAATAATGCAAATAACGACACTCCAAGTGCCCAAGCGTCGCTTTCCCTCCCATCATACTCTTGACCCATAATAATCTCGGGCGGCACATAATCCTCAGACCCACAGCGGGTGGTTAGTAGCGGCGAATCTGGGTCAATACGCCGCGACAAGCCCAAGTCAGTCAGGGTGGTTATTGACTCGTCAACTTCTTGTACATTGACGGACAAAAGCTTGGCCAGAGACAGATTTATCAGCACGTTTTCCAGTTTAACATCTCGATGCACGATATTTTGCGAGTGCAGGTACGCCACCGCATGGACCAGTTCCGCAAACACGCGTCGCAACAACTCACTGGACAGCTGGGCTCGATGCTGACTCACCAGATCCAGCAGATCACCCCCTGCACAATACGGCAGCACCAAGACGGCCCGGCTTGAATCAACATTAAACGCATGCATTTTTATCAGCGATGGATGGCTGGTGGTTTGTAAAATATCAATCTCCCGTTTCAACCCAGCCTCGATCCGTTCTCGCGCGTTTTTATGCCCCGTAGTCGAGTCTATATTCGTCATGTCAATCAGCTTCACCGCAACCAGCCGGTTGCTATGCGTCTGAAACTCGGGTTTGACCAATCGCTCAACCGGACAGGCGAGCAGAACCGTGCTAAATCCTCCCTCAGCAAGCAGCTTGATTTCACGCCAGGTTGATTTGCACATTTCCTGATCAAACGCTTCAAATACCTGACCAGACAGCCGCTTTTGCACAGTAACCTCGCCACTAGACGAACGAACATATGCAGGGCGTAAAGTTTCGTTCCGAACGTGGTTCAAGTGGTCGATTTGGTCCCGGGAAAGCTCGCCCAGCACTGGCTGTTTCTTGGCAGCAGTCGCCCCGCCAGTGCTAACCGATCGTTGGTGTGTGGCTTGGACCAGCCGTTTAATCGAGCTTTGACGCGTTACTTGTGTCGATTCTGGGGGTGACTGGCCGTTAAACCTGCGGAATATGCGAGCGGTGGATCCCGCCGGTGACATGGACGGTGACGGCAGCGGTGTCAGCTCGGAGCATTCTTTATCTGGCGACAAACTACTTTCACCAGCACTGGAACTAGCTGCCGCAGACGCGGTGTCGATTTTAAGCTTGGTTTGTGGCATGGGTGTTGTCGCTGCCACTTGTGCCATGATTTGGTTGGAGAAAAAAAGTTGGCGGGTATCAAATGTAAAAAAGTTCAGAGAAGTGGCCCTTTATATTAATGTAACATTAAAGTGGGTGCAATTTTTGATCGCCACGGCTAGAATACCCCACACAAAAACGCCCGATGCAAAACTGAGAAGAGAAGAGGAGAGGAAAAAAAAAACAACAAAGAGGGCGTTTGGCAAGCTTTTTATACCCCAGGATAACCGCCCGTGCCTAAGTTGACTTGACAATCGTATTTTTTGTTTACTGTAATTAAAACCAAAAAAAAAAAAAAAAAAGTGTGACTGATTAAGAGAGCAAATGTAAGAGATCGGGAGATTTGGAGATATAATTTTTTTCCTCTTTTTGTTCCTACAGTTGAACCTGGGTGGGAAAAAAAATAGCGGTATTTAATACGCTGACGGTTAGTGCCTGTTCTGAACACACCACGTGCAATTGCATTCTCATCCCCCTCCCCATGCTCTCTTTTACAAAGGAAATAGAAGAAGATACCTGATTTCATTCTTCTTCCTACTGACAGCCATGTTTATATTATATTCAGGGGGTCCAATCTTCTTCTCCTGTTTTTTTTTTTTTGCTTCGATCAAAGACAGTCTACTATAACGATTTGGCTCGGATAATAAGAACAATGCTAGTGGTGCATTAATCGGGCCATCTTGATCGTTGTGTGTTTATTTTATGGTACAGTACCAGGTAGCGCACAAAAAAAACGTGAGGCACGCACAGAACACTTTCGAAGCGCAAACACACCTAAACTCCCAATTCCCACCTTATTCCAACCCACAATTATTTTTTTTTTTTTTTTTCAACCTACGCGCGACAAAAAAAAAAAAAAAGAGGTACCCCCCATTATTCTTTCTTTTTTATCTCCAACTCGCAACCAACTTTTTTTTTTTTGCTTGTCTATTACCTTTTCAGCCTTACAAAAGCCGGTACTAAAAAGGTAAGAGTGTTAGTCGATTATTAAACAAACAACAGGTTTTTGTCGGCGCTTCTCGTTTGATCACAACGAATATTCAATTTAAACGTTTGAATACCCCTCGGGTTCACAACACAACACAACGGAAAGAAAAAAAAAGAATAGAAACAGAACGAGCAAGTGAATGAGATAGATTGCAAGACGGGTGATGAACAATACTACGAATGACGTTCATTCAGACGTTGTTCTGAAAAAGAGTGGAGAGAGTGAAATGCCGCCAGAGATTCCTCACATCACGGCAAACTATATCCCGCTTTCGATAATCTCGGCCAATGTGGTTCAACACACTTATTCAGAGCTACTCAACTTGATCGAGACGTTGCCTGCGGTGGGGTCTGACCAGCAACGTAAGCGCAGGCTGCTGGATTTTATCATCAAATCGAGACAAGAGTTTGTGAAATTGTACGTGTTGGTCAAGTGGGCGGCTAATAGCCACCAGGTTAGTAAAGTGATTGACGCCAACGCATGGCTCAATGGGCAACAAAACTGTTTTCACAACGTGGTCAATGTGCTGTATGGGATTGAGCGGAGCCTGGGTGCTGCCAAACTGAGAAATCCTGATGTAGAAACGGCGCTGGAGGTTTTGCGGACGGGCCAGCCGTTCCAACAAAGCCACGATTATATCCCGCTCAAACCGCTTCCTGCAAAGAGCGTGCTTAGGACGCTGACCAATCTGAACGTGCTGCTGTCGATTCGACTGGCGCTTACAGAGGAGTTGCCGCCGCAATACCGAAACTATGAGATTGCCAATGGCAAGGTCAAGTTTACCGTCAAGAATTGCTTCTCAGTGGATTTGGGTATCGCCGACGACTCGGTCGACGCTCGTTTTTTCTTGGTAGACTTTGCATTCTGTTTCCGAGGTGCGCAACCAATCCCGCCTGGTATGAAGACAAAGTACGAGATTGCCGCAAACGAGATTCTTGGCACAAAACCATTAAGCGAGGCGTTTGATTGGTTGTTGCGACTGAGCCAAAACTACAAACTAGCAGTGATACACGACGATTTGAAGGACCTAGAACGCGGGTTTTGGGCCAACGTGCTACGGCATGCGTTTTACCCGGATAAGGGTCTGATACTGGTGCATTACTGGATCAACCGGCTGGGCGCTAAAAATACAGTCGAGTTGGGGTTGATTCGCGAGACCAACAATATTGGGATACGCTGGACTCGCGACGGGGAGATTGTAAAATCCCACGATCACTCGTTTTCTGAGGATCAGTCTGTGGAGCAGGTGGTGACCAAGATTATCAAGGATCATATCCAGGAGATTATTGATTTGGTGTATACACGGCTGATGGTGGTGATGGGCGATTGTCAGGATTGTGTGACTCGTCAGGGCAACGACAAGATCAAGCTTCAACTAACCGCATCTCGATCGACTACTTTTTCAATAGACCTGCAGACGGGCCGGTGCGTGCTGCAAAACCCGACTCCAATCGTCACTGCTGCAGAAAAGCAGCTTAATGAGCTAACTGACCGGTCGCGGATCCCGCAAATTTTGGCCAAGCTTCGGTACCTGTCTATCCAGGATGAGGTTACGAGCCGCGCCACTGCAGTAGGGTGGGTGTCGTGCAAAAACATTCATTTATCACCCGATGAGGTTAAAAAGCAGTTTGACCCAGCCACAAAGATTGTGTTTGCGTTGCGGCTACCAGCCTGGTCCATCAAGTGGTTCTTGCTAGTAGTGATTGGCAGCGATGGGCTGACCAAGTGGTTTATCAGCCAGCTCGAGTTTAAGGACAATAGCTGGCAGGTGAGGTTTATGGAAAAGGTTGACTTGAACAATGACGATTCGTATGATTACAAGTTTTTTGACGATTTGGCCACGTTTGCCTCGACGCGAATCCAAACCCATGCATTGGGCAATGACTTGGAGCAACGAAACGCGCAGTTTGTCCACCTCAAATCCGCCGCTCTGCCTACTCTGGCCGTTGAAGTAAACAGCTTGCTGAGCAATGAGGAATCAAAGGATAACAAGTGGGCCCACCGGACTGTGTACATGATGAGCAGTGACGCCAAATTGGTTGTACAAGGCAAGATCCGCGACTCTGCTTGCCTCAAGAGCTTGCCGGCTAGCGAGGACAAGTCGTTGAGTATTGATGACAAGAATGGAGTGTTTCAAGTGACGCTAAACTCGGGCCCTAATGCGCTTGACGAGCTGGTAATAAAGCTTGGGCAGATTCAACGAGTGGTTAGCTATATTGACCTGATCAAAAACTTGAGCTTGGAAATGACCGACACGACAATGAAGCAGGTTGGGTTTGTATATGGCCAGGGGCTGCCAGTCGAGGTGCAATTGGGAGAGGTTATTGAGCTGCAAGTTGGCAGCAAGAGCCCGCATAAACTGGTCCAACCAATCCTTCAAAAAGTGCTTAATACGGATGGGTTGCGGTCAGTAATCTGGTTGCTTAAAACCACGCTCCCATTGTACGAGGCGCTGGATGAGTTTCAGCAAAAATTGGACAATGGCCCAATTGTGATTGCTCGGAGCGTGACTGAGCTCAAGGTGTCGCTGCCAATGTACGATATTGTGCTTGACATTTCGGTGCAGACTCTAGGCAAACGTCAAACCATGATTTTTGTCACGGACGTGGATAAACCAATGACCCCCGGTGCTAAAGATCGCGAACAAAAAGAGTCCTCGCCAATGCTAATCTCGTTGTGGACCAAAAAGAACCAGGATGCAGACATTATGCCGCTAATAACCGGCATGTCCGCGCCGATTGAAAAATCATCGGTGCTATTCAACCAAATCCAACAAGCATTGATGGATAACACCGTATCTATAGAGTAATAATACCGTTTTTTTTTCTTCCTTTTATGCATCTTTTTTTTTTTTATCTTATTGTATTAAATTATAGTACAAACTAGGGGGAAATTTTCTTTCTTACCAACCCTCGTCGTAGACATGGCCCTGAGGAGGAGGAATGTTTCGCTCAAACTTGGTCCCGCCGGGTCGTTGTGAAGGAATGATAGGGTCTGGATGCTTGTAGGTGATCAACATTTGCTGGGCTTGTTCAATAAGCGCCTGGGCCTGTCGGTGATCTTCAATGTTCTTGTTTTGGTCAAACTGCTGTCGAATCTCCAATGCCTTGGTTCGGAACACGTCTCGTCGGTTAATCCAATTTTTTGTCATACGCAGAGAGTGTCTGTATAGCGATGTGACGACTCGTCGGTTGTGTTCGGAGAATGCAATAGCCATTGTTGCGTATTATTGAATATATTCAAAGGATCAAAAACGTGGAATAAAAAAAGAAGTGTCGAATGAATTTTTTCTTCCTACTTTTTGATATTGGGACAAATCTTATTGGTTGGAAAATAGGAATAGGTAGGAACAAAAGTACAAGACGGAGGCTCCGATCTTGATGCGTGACGACTTTTCTGTCGAACGGAAAAAATAAAAAAATAAAAAAAAAATGTCTGCATATAACAACATGGAGGTGCGGGATGAGGACGAGTCAAATGTGCTGACTACTACACTCACCTCGTTTGTGAGGTACGAACAGGCCGCAATATCCAATTTAATAACTCCCCGGCGCAACAAATTTGACCACCTTGCCGAACAATACAAGTCAATGGTTGGCGATCAGTTTTTGGCGCAGATTGACCAGATTGAGGATGGGATCAAGGATAATGCGTTTTTTCTCAACCAAGTGGCGTCGATTGCCGCCATGAATTTTGGCGCGCCTTCTGATCGCGCCTTGTGGTCCGATTGCCAGGCTGAAGACGTGCAAAAGGTAAACTCGACTTTGAGACAGTTGGCTCGCGAGTGGAGCAAAGAAGGGGAAACAGAGCGTCAAGTGTGTTTTGGCAGGATTGTTGAGGAGCTGCTGGCCATGTACCCGGATCTAAAGCAGCGACATGGCATCAGAGTATTAGTCCCTGGGTCCGGGCTGGGACGGCTCCCGTTTGATCTAGCGTCGGTTGGGTTCCAAGCGGAAGGCAATGAGTTTTCATACCACATGCTGCTCACATCCAGCATGGTTTTAAACCACACTGGCAATATGAACGAGTATAGGATCCGCCCCTATGTCAACCTTTTCTCGCATCTTCGGAATAAATCCGATCAAACAAAAGAGGTATTGATCCCGGATGTCCCCCCACACCTGCTAACCCAACAGATGGTCAATGATCTGGATATCCCAGAGCAGGGGTTAATGAGCATGACCTCGGGTTCGTTTGACATGATCTACCCGGTAGAAGACGGGTCCAAATTTGACGTGATCACAACCGTGTTTTTTTTGGACACGGCCGCTAATATTTTCAACACTCTACAGACTATTCATGATACGTTGGCCCCAGGCGGGGTCTGGATCAATTTTGGCCCATTACTCTGGCACTACGAAGACGTGATGCCAAACCCTAATCATACTAGCCAGGACCCAATCAGTACCGAGGAGGACCGAAGCTGTGGGTTTGAGTTTGCTCTGGACGACCTACTACCACTGATTGAAAATTTTGGGTTTAGGTTTGAGAAACGCGAGTCAAATATCTCCTCTATTTACACATCCGCGCCAACCGCAATGGGCGGTTATTACTACAATTGCGAGTACTGGGTAGCTAGAAAGGTTTAATGGCGTTGGCCCTCCAAATCCGAAAGCTCGACAACAGAGTCTGGCGCGCTAACCGCCTTGGACTCGTCGTGCTGTTCAGATCCCGTTTCACCGATGCTTGTGGAGCTCGTTTCTGCCGTTGTACCGCCGTACCGCATTGCGGCGACGCGTTCGGCCCGTTCCATCATCTCTCGAGCTTCTTGTTTCGATTTTTGCTTCTTGGCGAAATACGGAATCTTGTGGAATGGCACCATGCCAGTTTTTTCCTGATACAACATACCCAGAACCACTAGAATAATAAACAGCCAGTATAGATTGTAAGACACGACCGACCCAATATCGGCGCTATTTTGCCAGCCAAACAATGCGTTGAAAATCTCCCATCCGCCGTCAGTTTCTGGATTGCAGCAATTAACATGCCATACACTTTGACGGATGTCATACGAGCCAGGCCCGCTGCCCATCTCAGCCACGTCCCCGCCAGCAGCTTGAGAAAACCGGTACATTTGCAGGTACCACACTGCCCGCGAGAACAGCCCTGCTGAAATGAGGTATAAGAAACAAGTGGAGGCAATGAGAAAGTATTGCATGGATAGCACGTTACCACCTCGGTAAATCAGATACCCAATGCCGCAACCGGCTGCTAACCCACAGATAACTGCTAGAGGAAATGCGGTGGCTGGAGTGCCCAGTGACACCCCACCGACAAACACAATTGCTTCTACACCTTCACGTAGAGTAGTGATAAACGGTAGCAGAGCCAGTGCGTATTTTTTGGACCACCGAACAATGCTCCATTTCTTCTTGGCGTCGCTGTTTTCAGTGTTGATAATTGCCTCAGCGATCTTGACACGCCATTTCTCCTTCATCTTGTTGATCCGGAGCATTCCCAGCCCCATCACGGTGATCATACAGGTAGCGATGATGGAGAAGATGCCTTCCCATAAATCCTCGCTAGACGCCCAGATATCTTTGCCAAGACTGTAAAACACGCCAATAAACGCGCCACCAACCGCGAGGCAGATCAAAAGGCCAAGCGCTGCGCCTCCCCAGACCTGCCAAAGAAGCTTGCGGTATAGCTTTTTGTCATAGTTAACTCCCCTGCCAAGACCTTGTTTGATGAATGCCAGCAGCACCGAGATGATGACCGATGCCTCGAGTGTTTCTCGAAACACGATGAAAAAGATTTCCACAGAAAAAACGTTTGCCATTTGTTTTTGCTAAAGCTAGAGAAAGGGAACAAAAAATAAAAAGCGGATATGAGCAGGGTTTTATAAATTTCTAGAGTGGTGAGTGTGACAAGGTGGGTTTTCCATCCTTTCCGTTTTTTTTGCAGATACTACTTTGCCCGGCTAAAATAATGAGGGTAAAAACAAGAAAGAAAAAAAAAAAAAATCTGATTAGATTGATAAAATTCCCGCCCTCTTCCCGGGATTATAATTGACGCCATGCATGACTCAGTCAGGTCTCTGTTTCGTGAACCAAGTCAATTAAGACAGTCGACAGGAGTAGGCCTTCCGATGAATTGCCGTACCGTATTTAGTACGTGTAGCCATATGGTATACGAGAATTTGTGTCGGCAACTAGGATGATCCCTTGCCCGACTCGTTGCATGTCCTGCATCATGTCTCACAACCTTCCCGTTCCCACTTTGTTCATGTTTTACACACAAAAGGGTAATAAAACAGTCCGATCATGCCCACCATCGACATGAACTTTTTTTTTTTCACAGGCTGCATATCATCCGGATTGGGAAAATCTGATAATTTTTTTCATCAGCAAATCAGATTATTTCTTCGCGCGCGCGAGCTCTTTCTTGCCCCCCAAAAATTTTCCGTCCCACTTTTTGTGCGCGCTCCCCCCTAATAACTTTTTTTTTTTTATCATTTTCATCAGTTGTACTATAAAAATCAGCAGGTTTGGCTGTTTCCCCCCTTTTCTAGCAACACATTGGAATAAAGGATGCGACTGGCAAGCTTACTAGCATTGGCGTCGGCTGCTGGATTTTCAGCGGCCAAGACCGTCCATTACGATTTTGAGACTGAATGGGTGACCCGGAACCCAGACGGGATGAAAGATCGTCGAGTGGTGGGTATCAACGGGCAATGGCCACTGCCGCGGATTGAGGTTGATAAAGGTGATCGGGTGGTCGTGAATCTAACCAACAAGCTTGGGGACACCAACCTGACGATCCACTGGCACGGGTTGTACCAAAACGGGACAAATGAGATGGATGGCGCTCCGGGTATCAACCAGTGTCCAATCCCGCCCGGTGAGTCCTTTACCTATGATTTTGAGGTCAACCAGAACGGCACGTACTGGTATCACACCCACGTTGACGCTCAGTACCCAAATGGGTATCGAGCGCCGTTTATTGTGCGTGACAAGGATGCATACTTTGCCGATCAGGTTGATGATGAGCTGGTGGTTACTTTAAGCGATTGGTACCACGAGCTGATGGAGAAGATTGAGCCCGATTTTTTGACCGTGTACAACCCATCCGGCGCGGAACCAGTGCCTCAGTCGATGTTGTTTAACGAGACGCAACGATCGTCTATTCATATCGAGCCTAATACTACCTATCTGCTCCGGTTGATCAATATCGGGGCTTTTGCGTCTCAGTATTTCTACATTGAGGACCACGAGCTGGAGGTGGTGGAGATTGATGGGGTCTATGTTGAGCCGTACAAAACGGACATGCTGTTCATCACCGCGGCTCAGCGATACGCAGTGTTGTTGCGAACCAAAGACACCACGGAGAAAAACTACCCGATTGTTACCATCTTTGACTCGGCATTGTTTGACGTGATTACTCCAGATATCGGGCTGAACCAGACCAACTGGCTCGAGTATGATGCGCACAAGCCGCACCACGAAGCGGAGATTAAGGTCGAGTCGAGCGATGATCTGGAACCACTGGACGATTTTGAGCTGGTTCCGTATGACCACAAGCCATTGCTTCCAGAGCCGGACCAGGTTATTGACGTGACGGTGACGATGAACAATTTGATGGACGGGGTGAATTATGCGTTTTTCAACAACATTACGTTTACCATGCCAAAGGTGCCGTCGTTGTATACAGTGTTGTCGGCGGGCGATGAGGCGGATGATCCACGAATCTATTCTCAATACACCCATCCATACGTGCTCAAGCATAACGATGTGATTGAGATTCGGCTCAACAATGCTGACGACGGGACCCATCCGTTCCATTTGCACGGGCACGAGTTTCAAGTGGTGGAGCGGTCTGAGGAGTTTGACGACCCGACCGCGTTCAACCCGAAAAAGCCAGGCAAGCGTGCTGATATGCCAATGCGTCGAGACACGGTATACGTGCGAGGCAATGGGTACATGGTGCTGCGGTTCCGAGCCGACAACCCAGGGGTTTGGTTTTTCCACTGCCATATTGAATGGCACATGATGCAAGGGCTGGCCTTGCAGCTTATCGAAGCGCCGTTTGAATTGCAGAATCAAACTACCATCCCGCAGAACCACTGGGATGTGTGTAAAGCAGCCAAGGTGCCAATGAAGGGCAACGCGGCGGCGAATACTAAACTACTCGATTTGTCGGGCGAAAACAAGCAGCAGGAGTTTTTGCCGGATGGGTTTACCGCCAAGGGCTACGTGGCGATGGTGTTTAGCTGTTTATCCGCTTTCCTGGGAATGGCCGCGATTACTTGGTACGGTCTGGCTGATGTCAAGCCTCAGCCTCAGGCGGACGCTACTCTGCAGCAGGAGTATCATGACGATGAGCAATAAAATGACGTCATAATGTTTTTGTGTGGAGAAAAAAAAGAAGAGATTTTGGCTGCACACATAATTAAGACTTCCCAAAATAAAAAAAAACAAATTTCAATAAATACTACTTAAGACTTAAGAGTGAGCGAGTTTAGTTTATTAACCCGAGATACCAGCCCCGGAGGATCGTCGTCGGTCGCCAACCCACAAGTTGTTTAGGTACTCACGCTGCGACGAGTGATGCTGGCTTTTTGTGTTGCGGATGGTAAACGCCCAATCCAGATATGAGCCTCGTCGTTGTCGCATGGTGGCGTTTGGCGGGCTGGATGCTAATTGTGTTTGTTGTTGGTCGTTACTTGAATTCATTGTTATACCCTGAGCAGAAAAAAAAAAGAATAACAGGGAAAAGAGGCCGAATATTTATACCTCTCAGATCATTGCTATTATTAATCAGGATGATCCCTCGTTCCCCACACATAGTTCAGACAAAGGGAGTAGAAACCTTGAGACCTTGCTCGCGCGCTTTTGCCTTCAAGTCGGCCGCAAGTTGGGCTGGACCCCACTTGAGATCGCGCGCTTGGTTGCACTTGATGTTTAACCCGATATCAACAATATTAGGGCAAAAGTCAAGCACGGCGTCCACCAAGCTTATCTGGGTGTAAACATGCTGAAGCGCCAGGTCAACCTGCAAATGTTTCAGCAACGGTACATGCTCGGTGATGTCTGCACAGCTCCAATATCGCGACTTTTGACAGTGCGAACTACCCAGTCTGCCCACCACCGACCGCCTCAAGTCTATCGACTCGAACCGAAACAGGATTGGCGCGTTGTCAATAAAGTACATTCCACCCATTAGCTTGGATAGTTGCTCCAAGGAGATGCAATCACACTCAAGCTCTTTAACATGGCTGAGCTTGAGAAAGAATTTGGGAATAGAGTTGGCCATGAGCCGCTGGCTCAGCTTTTCGTGGTTAAACA
Organism: Blastobotrys aristatus; assembly: GCA_946409495.1. Lineage (NCBI taxonomy): Eukaryota > Fungi > Ascomycota > Dipodascomycetes > Dipodascales > Trichomonascaceae > Blastobotrys > Blastobotrys aristatus. Next base: position 1,225,412 of record OX291660.1, on the reverse strand, counting down.
GCTCCAACCGCCGGCCTCTGTACATTCCCAAACTTTCCAGCAACCCAACCCCAGGGCAAGTGATGGACAACCGCTCCACGTTTTTCAGCGCCATGTACCGTTGCTTCAATGTCAGCGGGTGGACCCCGCTCCAATGGTTGAACCCCCTCCGGTCCTTGAGCTCCAAGTCTTGCACCGACGCGGGGATAAAGTCCACAAACGGGGCAAAGTTTTTCACGCTCCCCTCGATCCGTAGCTTGGTCAAGTTCTTGGCAGGGGATAGCACTTTGTGCAACCACTTTGCACATAGATACCCTTTGGTCCAACACAGCGAGAAATCAGTAATATGCGGAGTGAGCTTGAACGTGGGTTGAATGTTCCATACCTTGCTGCTCTTTATCACCACATGGAGTCCTTTTATTCGGGATTGACAGACCAAGTGTTTCAGCCCATTAAGATTGATCAGTTTGTGCAGCGATAAACAGTGAAAGTTGAATTTGGCCTGCGCCGCACCCGCCGCCACAGTGCGCACCAACCGCTTGGCATGTTTGTCCATCGGGCCGTACATGCACACATCAACCACTTGGGTTGTTGACACCCATTCATCACCCAAGCACTCTGCTGCAAACTCCTGGACTTGGTTATTTAACTGCTTCTCATCAACGGTTAGGGAGGTGAACCGCGAGTGATGGGTGGGTAGGCGAATCACCAACCGCTCGACTTTGACACCCAAAGGCTCATGGTTTTGTTGGAGCAGCTGGGTTAGCGAAGTGGTATCACACACTCGCACCACACAACCGCCATAGTACTCGTCGTACATTAGAGGCACGCTCTTATACCGGCACAGGTCGATAACCACCGTGGACAGAGCGTGATGATGGCTGGTTTCCTGGCAGGATTTACTGCAAACAGTGTCAAACATGATTTTAGTGAATTAATGAGTGAGTGACTAAAAAAAAAAACCCCCCCAGGGGGAGTATAGACCTATTTATCAGAGAGGGTAGGTATAATGCGCCGCACGAAGCCACCACCTTCCCCCCTAATGAAAAATTCCTCGCGCGCGCGCAAGACCAATAATCTTGTTCTAATCTGCGCCCTGATAAATTTTTTCACCCAAAAAAATTCTAATTTTTTTTTTTCTCGCTCGCTTGAATAAGAAGAAGAAAAAAATGAGAGGTATGGTGATGCCACGGCTTTGCACGATTGCAAAGCCGGTGGTTAGCAAGACGCTGGTGCGTTCTTTTTGCGTTTCAAAATACACCCGCAACGTGGTGTCCCACCGACCACAAACCTACGAGGAGGAAAAGGCAATTCTAGACGAAATGAACAAAAACACGGACCAAACGGACGAGATTCGGCTGCGACGGATGCGAAATATCGGTATTTCCGCGCATATCGACTCGGGCAAGACGACATTTACCGAGCGGGTGCTTTTTTACACTGGTCGAATTAAAGCTATTCACGAGGTCCGGGGCCGAGACAATGTGGGTGCCAAAATGGACTCCATGGCGTTGGAGCGGGAAAAGGGTATCACGATCCAATCCGCTGCGACTTTTTGCAACTGGGTGAAACAGGACAAGGACTATCATTTCAACTTGATTGATACTCCAGGGCATATCGACTTTACAATCGAGGTGGAGCGAGCGTTGCGTGTGCTGGATGGTGCGGTACTGGTGCTATGTGCCGTGTCTGGGGTGCAATCGCAAACCATCACCGTTGACCGGCAAATGCGTCGGTACAACGTGCCTCGAATCACGTTTATCAACAAGATGGACCGGATGGGTGCTAATCCTTGGAAGGCAATTGAACAGGTTAACCAAAAGCTAAAGATCCAGGCCGCTGCGTTGCAGGTGCCAATTGGCTCGGAGGGTGATTTGGCAGGGGTTGTGGACCTTATCCACGAGCGTGCCTTGTATAATGAAGGTTCTCAAGGTGAACAACTTGCCGAACGACCAGTCCCTGAGGAATTGAAGGAATTGGTTGCTGAGAAGCGAGCCTTGTTGATTGAGACTCTGGCGGATTGTGATGATGAAATGGCCGAGATTTTCTTGGAGGAGCAGACCCCAACCCCAGACCAGCTAATGGCCGCGATTCGACGGGCCACTATTGCCCGGAAATTCACTCCATGTTTGATGGGGTCCGCACTCGCGAACCGATCCATCCAGCCAGTGTTGGATGCGGTTTGCGACTATTTGCCAGATCCATCCGAGGTGCTAAACAGCGGGTTGGATACTACTGACGGAGAAAAGCCGGTTAACCTGCTGCCATACCAAGAGGCCCCACTGGTCGGGTTGGCATTCAAGCTGGAAGAAGGCAAGTATGGCCAATTGACTTATATTCGTGTTTATCAGGGCAAGCTGCGAAAGGGCATGACCATTACCAACGTGCGAACTGGTAAAAAGACCAAAATGAGCCGATTGGCGCGAATGCACTCTGAAGAGATGGAGGATGTGGACGAAGTTGGCGCTGGTGAAATTTGCGCCACGTTTGGTATCGATTGCTCGTCTGGTGATACGTTTACTGATGGGACTTCCAAGGTCACCATGACCTCCATGTTTATCCCAGAACCGGTGATTAGCCTGTCCATTGCGCCAAAGAGCAAGGACTCGCCAAACTTTTCCAAAGCCATCAATCGGTTCCAAAAAGAGGATCCAACTTTCCGAGTCAAGTTTGACGCCGAGTCCAAGGAGACCATTATCAGCGGTATGGGTGAGCTGCACTTGGAGATTTATGTGGAGCGAATGAAGCGTGAGTACAATGTGGACTGTGTCACTGGTCCTCCACAGGTTTCGTACCGAGAAACCTTGACCGGTAGCGTGCCGTTTGACTACACTCACAAGAAGCAGTCCGGGGGTGCTGGTCAATTTGCCAAGGTTATGGGTCAACTTTCCCAAGCTGAAAAGCCAGATATCAATGACTTTGAGACTGCAATTGTCGGGGGTAAAATCCCAGAAAAGTTTTTGACTGCTTGTCAACGAGGGTTTGAAGAGGCGTGTGAAAAGGGTCCACTGGTTGGGCATCGGGTGTTGGGCGCCAAGATGTTGATCAACGATGGTGCCGTGCACGTTGTCGATTCCAGCGAACTCGCCTTCAAGACCGCCGCTACCGCTGCATTCAAGGAAGCCTTCATGAAGGCCCAGCCTACTATTATGGAACCAGTGATGGATGTTAATATTACCGCGCCTACCGAGTTCCAATCCAACATTATTGGTCTGCTAAACAAGCGTCAGGCCACCATTGCTGATTCTGATATTGGTTCGGATGAGTTTACCATCAATGCTGAATGCTCGCTAAACTCCATGTTTGGGTTTGCTACCCATTTGCGAGCGGCTACTCAGGGTAAAGGTGAGTTTTCTCTAGAGTTCAAGCACTATGCTCCAGCGCCAATGCAGCTGCAAAAGGAGCTGATTGCAGAATACCAAAAGAAGCAGAACCAAAAGAAGTAGTTTTTGGAAATCTTGTATATATTAATTATTGACTGTATCATATCTTATACCTATTTCTATCGGAGCCCGCTCCGATCTTCACCCCCCCCCCCCCCCCCCCCTCACTCTCTCACTTCTCCTCCTCAATTGGGAGAGAGCTCCGAAAGTGGACATACCAGGCGCGCTATAGGGTCTTATAACTTTCTTTACAATCTGGACAAAACCTGGAAAAAAACGAGCTGGCAGATGATCACAAATGTTTCATTGAATGTGAAATGTTGGGTAATGTCGGGGGTTGGCGAATAAAACGGCTTACAACCCGTCGGGATTTATGCAAAATCCCGTCGGCTTAAACAGGACTAATAGCCATTAGATGCCTTATTCGGAGCACGCAGAAAATTTTTTTTTTCATTCCCACGCAAGGCCCTGCAAGACACTGAGGTGGAGAAGCGAACCCAGCTCCCTTGTTATAAATACGGGATCAATTCCCTCTCTTTTTTCCTTTCTCTCTCTTTCTAATAGGCTAGATAACAAAAAAAAAAAAATGAAGTTTGTTACCATCAGCGCAATTGCAGCTACTCTTGCATCTACTGTCTCTGCCGCAGACACCCTGGAGGTGATTGGTTCTTTCATGTTCCAACGGCACGGCGATCGGTTGGCCAAGCCGACCGTTTTCCTTACCCCCGAGGGGTCGGATCAGACCTACCGAGCTGGTCAGTTTATGAAGGCGCGGTACTTTGATGAAGATAGCGATGCCTACATTAAGGGTATGAACGAGACGTATGACCCTACCCAGGTGTTTGCTCAATGCCCAAACTCCAACGTTTTGCAGTACTCGCACAAGGGGTTTTTGCAAGGCATGTATCCTCCACTAAAGAGCCAGAAGATTGATGATTCTACTGTTCAAGGTGCGTCCATGGCCAATGGCAGCGATATCTACACCCCATTGGATGGGTACCAATACGTGGTGTCCAATGGTATCCCAGAAGACTCTCCAACTGCGATTGAGATTGAGGGTACCTCCGGGTGTGCCACTTTTACCAAGGCTTCCAACAAGTACCTAACCAGCGATGATTTCTACAAGACTGGTAACGACACAAAGAAGTTTTACGAGTCTTTGTACCCGTTGGTTAAGGATGGGTTGGACAAGTCTGATCTAAACTACGCCAACGCGTACGGCGTGTTTGATTACATGCTGGTCAACAGCGTCCACGATAAGGACTTTAAGGAAAGCTTGAAGGGCCATGAGGATGAATTTGACCGGGTCCGGTACTTGTCTGACAAGTACTCCAAGGAGGTCAACTACAACTCCAAGGACGACAAGTCTTATATTGGTGGGCGAACTCTGGCCGCTGCCGTCATGAAACAATTGAACGAGACCAAGGAGGGCGGGCAAAAGCTGACTCTGTACACTGGTTCCTACGCCACTTTTTACCAATTGTTTGGCGCGTTGGATATGTACAGCTACGACGACCAAACCTTTACCGGGTTGATTGATTATTCGGGTGTTGCCGCGTTTGAATTGGTCAAGAAGAATGGTGATTTGAACGTGCGGTTCATGGTGCGAAACGGCACTTCTGACAGTGATGACATCAAGGATTACCCAATGTTTAACAAAAAGACCTCTGACAACTTGATGCCATACGAGGAATTCCGAGAAAAGTTGGGCAAGGTTGCCATCAAGGATTTGGATACCTGGTGCAGCACTTGTGACGCGTATGACGTGGAAATGTGCAAGGCTTATTCTCCAGAACTAAAGAAGGCTGCTTCCGCCGAGTCCAAGAGCGTGGGTAACAATCTGACCAACGCTCAAGCCGGTGGTATTGGCGCTGGGGTCACTTTGGGGGTTGTTGCGATTGTTGGTGCGCTTGCTTGGTTGGCATTTGGCCGAAAAAAGAACAACGCCGCCGCTGCTAATCAATACACCAACGATGTTGAACACAACGGTAGCTCCTTGACCAAGGAGGTTTCTCCATCTGCTCGAAGTGCTCACAGTGAAGCCACTCGATAGGTTTTTTTATAATTTTTCTCTCTATATGATTTGTTACGCTCGTTATGAAATATGTTACTCTTTTTTTCTTTTTTTTTTTTTTTTTTGTGATTTCGCCATCTCCCAAATCCCTCGCTACACATTTTTTAATACCCTGTAAGGACTATGGATAATCTGGCCGCGGTGCAGACGTTGATACCCAGCCCAATTATCAAGAAAATTATCGTGCTGAGATGCTCATCAGGGGATCAGGTCACGGTCATTGTGAGGGTATGTCGCCTAATATTGTACCCAAAAATGCTAACAATCTAGGAACGATCATTGACAATCAATAATCGAACGACACACTTGGGGTTCACGATCCGAGCGGTGACGACGCTACCGGTGGGCCGATGCGAGGATTTCCTGGTGCTATCCGCGGCCAGTGGATGGGTGCTGATCGCCAAGATATACAGCAATGGGGCCTCACCGCGCATATTCAACAAGATCAAGCTAGGGACCGGGATCAAGGACGGGATTGAAGGGCTCGGGCATGATGTGCAGACAGACTTTGAAGGGCGGGCCATTGCGGTGACTTCGTTGCAGAACCGGATCATGCTATACTCGGTCACTAACAAGGATGCATTAGAAGGCGAGATTCAAATCAGCGATCAGTTTATGATCAAGGGGGATATGGTGGTGCTATTTTCCTGCTTTTTGAACGAGCCAAGGAGACCAAACTCGTCAACCAGCCACGGCCACATCTTTTACTTTATCCTCTATGCATCGGCCGGGGCCAAGCTGAAACTGGCAATGTACGAGTGGCAGGCTATGGCGTCGGTCAAATCCACCACATTGTACGCTTGCCTTCCTTTACCGGCCGAGATTCGCACGCCACTATTTTTCATCCCCGTGATGGTGGAGATTGGCGGCGCGGTGATTGTGACCGAGGACCGGTTGTTTTTGGTTAGGGCGACCGACGCGGTGAATGGCAATGTGGCGCTGGATCGGTGCGAACTGGATGCATACCCGTTGGGGTTTTATAGAGATCCGTTCCACGCATGCGATGGCAACCAAGACACGTTTCTGCTGCTTTGCGAACCGTTTATTATTTATTCAGTCACGATTGACTCGGCCGGGATTACCGTGCAAAATTTTATCAACGTGGAGGGGTGCTACCCTGGCAATTGCTTTACTGTACAATCTTATGACGGTGAACAGGTCACAAAACAAGGCATGCTGGATAGTGACCGCACCTTGATTACATATGGCGGGGATGATAGTCCTGGTGGGTGGCTGGAAGCACAGTACAATCACATTAGCGGCGAATGGGAAACCCCAGTGTTTGACTATACGATTTGGAATGAGGACGACCCCCGTCATGAGCTTGATTACCAAAGTTATGATAATTGGAGCCCGGTTTCTGACTTTCAGCTGATAGACACTGCACATGGGAAACAGTTGTATGTGTGTTGTGGGTCTGGAAATCAAGGCGCGTTGCAGCTTTTACAACACGGTGTGAAAGCCAGCGATGTGGTTAATTTGGACCCGATTGATGTGGAGGCAATAACCTCGCTCTTTTTTATAAAAAACGAGGATAAAATGTATTTTATCACGTCATTTGCGTCCCGATCCATGTCCTGTTTCTACGAGTATGAAGCGGATGACATTACCACCCTGGATCAGGAGCCAAACGAGATTCTGGCGATTGGGTTCGTGCCGAATTGCTATGACACTGTAGTATTTGTCACGCGCAATGGGCTAGTGAAACGGATCGTGGAGGAGCAGGACCGACGCGAAGAGTTTGTGGAGAGCGTGACGCACGCGGCGATCTTGGATGAATATGTGCTAGTGAGTAGCGCCGCAGAACCAACCCTGACCAAAATCATTCTTTATAGAATTTCCAACGAGGACGCTTGGTTGGAAGAGGTCCAGGTATGGGACACGACCGATACCGTGTCGTTTGTATCACTCCAACGCGTTGATGGTGAGGTGACGGCGTTTATCGGCTTTTACACGCTGAAAATTATGAGCGCTAGTATTCTGTATCCACAATTGGTGTGCGTGCTACACGAACCTTTACAGGATTTTGTCGACGGGTTTCCAAACTGCCTAGAAGTTTGTGGCGATTATTACGTGGTTGGGTTGCGCAGCGGGCAGCTATTGGTCCTATCTCGCGATTTCAAGCTTGTAAAATCTCACACATTGGGTTCGCGCCCGGTGCGAAGTTTAATCACTCTGTCGTCGCGGCGGAAAAAACTGTTGGCGCTTAGCGAGCGGCTCATGATGATTGATCTGGAGTCACCTGAGTCACCTGACGGAGGACAACTCCACGCGGTGATCCCTTCCTCTGAGCTTCAACAAAACTTTAACACCATTGCATTGCTAGAGACTGAACCGCAAGTGTTGGTGTTGATGGTGCTGAACAATACTATGCGTATCTCCAAGCTGGAAACCGACGAGCAGAGAATTGTCGCGCGGCGTGTGACCCCGCTACCCGACACTCCAAAGCGGTTAGTATACCTCCGGTATCTTGATATCTGGGTGGTGGCGCTCCGCAACGCCGAGCTCAACTTGGCATTTTACAACCCTCGGAGCTCCAAGCCTGCAGTTCGAGACGCCATTCCCCATTATTTTTACAAGGACAAGACTAGAGGTGGTGAGAAACGGAAAAAGCCGCTTTTTGACGCCAACGAGTCTGTCACATCGATATGTGAATGGGTTGTTGACGACGGCAATGGCAAGTATATCTACCTAGCGGTTGCCACACAGATTGGGTATGTACGAGTGCTGCGGTTCAAAAAAGAGGAGAAATCGTCGCGGTTTGAAATCTGGAAACAACGCGAGTGGAGAGACAAGGGCGCGGTTACTGCTATTGCTCCGTTTGGCAACACGCTGATATACGCAATCAGCAACAATGACCAGCATCAACTAGGCGCAAGAGGGCTAGAATACTGCCAAGAGGATGGGAAATACCGGTTCTTTGACTCTATTTATTCCGACGCAATCAGCAGCATGATCACGCAGATCACGACCAACCCGAATGGCGAAATCTGCGTGACCACGCTGGAGAATTCGATTATGATGTTCAACTTGGACCTGGAGGCCAAGACTATTACCACTACAGAGGGGGATTTATTCGCCAAAACGTCGATTTGTCACTGTACTTTGGGTGATGATGGCAATATTTTGGTGTTTGACCGGGCGCGCCGCATGTCGCATCTCACTAGACGCCAACCCTCGTCCAGCAGCAGCGTTACTAGCGCCGCCACCACAATGGACACAGTCTACAATGCAATCCTCCCATCCATCATTGTCAAAGCACAGGTGATTGACTATGGCAAGCTATGGGAGTTTGGGGACGGACACGACCAAGCAGTTTTGGCGTGCGGGTTTGATGGGTCGTTCTATGCATTTAAATTATTAACCGAGCGTGACAAGCAGGTGGAAATTATGGACGAGGAAGTGGACGGCGACGACGACGACGAGCTGGTGGATAGCGTGGCATGGACCGACATGGATCCAGTCCCCAAACTCGTCCAATGCGATTTGCTGGCCAAACACGGCCGTGAAGCTTACCAAATCGCACCACCCCTAAACATTTGATTCCTTTAGCTTATCAAGCAACTTGTTGATCCGTGGGGCCATCTTTGGCTGGCCAGATTTGGTCTGTTTGGACATTTGCTTCTTGTTGTGCTGCCGTTTCACCCGCGCTTCCTCAATATCCTGCCGCTGCTTCTTTTCTCGTTCATACTGCTCCTGACGCTGCAGTTTTTTCCGGTTCTTGATAATCTCCTTCCGGTCGGGATGGGTAAGCTTTTCGTCCTTTGGTGCTTCGTCCTCGTTGGCCTTCTTGTCCGGCACCTGCTCGCCATCCTTCTCTAGCATTTTAAAGTACGCCTTTCGCACACGCGCACGATGCGTCAGCGACTTTTCAATAGTCTTTTTCTTTTCTCGTTGCTTGTTTACAGGCGGCATTTTGGATCAATAAAAGTAGTCAATGTGTTGATGAGAATTTTTTTTTTTTTTTTTTTTTTTCAAATGCGTGCGCTTAATACTACTAAGTACAAGACGGGACTAAGGGACTAAGAAAAAAAAAATTTTTTTTTTCCACACCAAATAAAACCTCCATCACCACTAACGCTTAAACCAAACTCTCAAACCCCGCTAAATGTCACGAAAATTCGCGACGTTTAGCAATTTGACGGCCTTAACACGCCGCAGAGAAGCGCTGTTATGGTCGTTGGAACTGTTGCATGGGAACTGGGCAATGCCCTCGTCAATTTGGTGCTTGAAGGTTAGAGATCGAGATTATTGGGGCTGGCCCCGTCAGCGACGGCCCGCCACCCCCAGGCCTCGGCCAAGACAATCAGTACGGTCGATACACGTCCCGTCGTTGAAGAAAAAGACGCTTAAACTGCTTTTAACGGAATTGGAATCAGGCAACAATAATTTTGCGTATATTAAACAGCTCTGGGATGGCGCGTGGCTCCGAGATCGCCGCAGGTTGTTGGAGATTCGCCACCAGGTGTATGCATCAATGACCAAGTTCAAGAACGACGAGAGCGACGTAATTTTGGCCTCGATTTTGGAACAAGCCATGGGAGGGCTGGAAACCGAGGGCATGGAAGTCACGGCGGATGATGTGATGGCCCAATTGCATGTGTATGGGCTATACAAACGGGATTATAAAAAAGTGGGTGATATTCTGACCCGGTATCTGCATTTGCTGTCTAGACAATCAACAATCTGGGCGATTCTCAAATTTGGCTACAAGATGGATCCGCAACAGGTGATCCAGATCATGGCCAGGTTGGATGGGTACCCGTTTCTCGACTCGGAGGTTTATAAACGCGAGCGGCTGATTGTAAAGGAAGCATTTGAACGGATACCCGAGGGTTCCACTGCTACATTGGTGGAAGGTGTACTTACAACAATGATTGATATTTATTCGCGAGGCGGCATGCTCGAACACGCAGAGCGGCTTTTCTCACAGGCCAAGAATGCGGGTAGTGCGCAGAGCACTGATTTGCATAAACTAATGGCGGGTTATTTGGCGTCGGATCGTCTCGAAAAGTCTATTGAGGTTTACGATCAAAACAAGGACTTGCATGGGGTTGAGCACTATGATGTGCTGTTGGCTTGTTATGCCAAGATTAAAGACTGGGATAAGCTCCAGAAGCTGTTTGAGTCGCTGTTTGACGCGGGCCACGGGCTGCCCAATATCGCGCATTACACAACAGTAATGGAGGCGACCTCTGAGATTGCCCGTACGGATATTGTGGAAATGCTGTATGATGGGTTAATGAGCAGAAACCTCAAACCCACTACCCAAACTCTAAACGCATTGCTGTTTGCGAGTTTAACGTTTGGCGACCCAAAAAGAGTTTTGGGGTATTTCAACACGGAGTTTGACAAGCATGGGGTAGAAAAGAACGTGGCGAGTTATTCGATTGCGGTGTCTGCATACCGGCAGTTGAAAAAGTTTGAACCAGCGTTTGAATTGGTAACCAAGCTCCACGCCGAGTCAATGCAGCCTGAACGGGATGTGATTCGAGTGCTGCCAATCCTAATCGGGATTTGTGCGGAACGACGAGACTCGGTGTCGGCGATTTCGGTGCTACGGTGGTTGGAACGCGTCAATATCGAGCCCTCGCGGTACGTGTTTAACGCGGTGTTGAACTGCCTTGTCCAGTCGAACCAAATGTCCGAGGCGCTAAACGTGTACGAGCATATTAAAGAGGCGTCAATGGGGATTGACACGGTGACGGTGTTGTTGAATGGGTACGCGAGGCAGGGGTTTGAATCAGGAGTAAAGATGCTGTGTAAAGACGTGGAAGAGTATGGGTTGCAGCCTGACCCGAAATACTACAGCGCGCTGATGCGGTTCTATTCCAAAACCAAACAGGACCAAAAAGTTCGGCAATTGATGGAAGAGATGGAAAACAATGGGGTGGTGTTGAGCCCCCACCACCACACGCTGTTCATGTCGTCGTTGATGCGGAGGCACAATTACGAAGCGGCTATTATTGCCTTCAACAACACCCCATTCAAACACCAAACGTTTTCGCCCACGTACAAGATGCATGCCATGTATCTTCGGGCTTTAACGATGTCCAGTGACCCGGAAAACCACATCAAGGCGCATACCATTTTATTAAACTTTCTAAACACGGAAAGTTTGATTGATTTGACGTCTGATTTTTTGACACGAGACAAGGTTCACCCGCTCATGCTTCGAGCGGTAGTGCTGATGCTGCTCAGGGAACGCAAAGCAGACGCGGCGTCCCAGCTGATGGACGCGTATTACGAGGCCACGCCACAAGCGGTCAACTCGTTTATCGTGTTGGGTTTGGATATTAGCGTGCGGCGGATCCGCTCCGAATGGACAATGGTGGATGCGGTTTGGAACCGGATTGTTCAGTGTGTGGAGAAGGGCATGGTGCCAAAGTACACTGAGGATATTCCAGAGCTGGAGTATAATCCGAATGACCTCGAGCATATCAGTCCGCCTCGGTATCGAGAAGCATTGTCCCGGGCTATAAACACCAAGCTGCTCCAATTACAAGCCACTAGTCAGGTCAAGCTGGTAGAACCGCTGCTCGAGAAACTGGGGCGATTGAAAATTGAGCTGACCAATTCCAACCTCAACAAACTAGCGTTGGTGCTGTTTTCTGATTCCAAGTTTATCACCAAATCGTTTTCATTGATTGAGAACCGGTTGATGGATGGGTATATCCGGCGAGTTTACAAGTCTACTCTTCAGCACCGCCAGCACGAACACAGCCAAGTGAGACAGCCAAGGTACTATTGCGAAACAAACACACTCTCGCACATTTCGCGTAAAATTGGCCAGGCAATTGACCACATTTCCAAGGAGGAAAACTGCGACGCACCGGATGCGCTGAAAATTTTACAACGACGATACCCAAAGCTCCTAAAGGGGGTTGAGCGAGCAAGCGATAGATACGCTCGGCTCGAAACCTCACTGCATTTTAATAAGCATTAAAATAGATAGAATATAATAAAATCTACTTTTTTATTAGTTAGTCGTCGCGCCCGATAGCACAAACGAGCTGGTACCGGATATTGGTGTCTCGCCAAACACCATCCACCCGACATGTGGCTGCACGTTCCATTCCAGCCGCAGCGTGGCGTTTTGCCCCGAGAATGCCTGGTCAATATCGTACACGCTGTACGCCCCGCGTGTGTTTGTCAGCTGTAGATTGGCGTCCTTCTCTGTCTTGACGATTTTATCCCAAAACGTCACCTTGTTGTGGATATCCGGGCGTCGGCCAGGGTACTCCGCAGTCAGGTACACAAACACCTGCTTGGTGTTCCAATTGAACAACGGAGTCAAATCAGCATCCAAATCAAACACGACTCGCACGTTTTCCTTGGCCTTGCCGTCACCAGACCCGAATCGACGAGTGTATTTGGGTGTAAACTTTGGCGAGATTTCCCCAACATTGGCAGCCAGCGAGAACGCGCCGCCGGTGTACAGCTGCAGCATCGACACCAGGCTGACAATGATGGAGAATGCAGTCAGCACGGATGTAAAGTACCCGAACGAAGTCTGCAGGCGAGTAATACTGTTGAACATGACAAACGTGGTTGGTGGTTTTTTGGGTAAGTGGGTGGGGCTATATTTTTTGACACGTCCCAACTTGATCACCTGGAAATGGCAGAGCGGAGCTCCGCCATTGGTGCGGCTTTTGTGTTTTGGATTTTAATATTCCAAATACCTGGCTCCATACATAATACTCAGCGCTTAACAAAAAACAAATAACAAAAGATGCAGTGGCAGCTATGGCTAACAATAATATCCGTGCTTCAACTAGGAACAATTTACGGGATCGAGATGGTCTACGTGGCGTACTTTCTCGACAGCGCCGAGTTCAAGCACCATTATGGCGAGCTTGGTGATGGCGCACAGGGGTTAATGACGGCGATTTTGCCAATAAGCGCCATGGCCGGTAGCATCACCATGTCGCTAGTGGCTAGCAAAATCTCGCGTAAAAAGGCAATGTCAGCCAGTTTTGCGGTCTGGATCGTTGGGTACCAAATCGCCAGTTTTGCCCTCACCTACCCGGCATTTATTGGGTGTCGTGCCGCACGAGGATTTGCCCTAGGAGTTTTGACGCCAACAATCCCACTCTACATCAAGGACGTGTTTAATCTGAAACAAGCCTCGACTGTTATCACCTGCTATCAATGTGCTGCCCCGTTTGGAGTGCTGGTGTTTGCAGTGGTGGCCAGCGTGGTAATGACTACTGGGAAAAACTTTAACCCAGACAAAATCCCTAGTTTTGCGTGGTGCTGGATTATTAGCGGTGTGTCTACATACACCCTACCGGTTACTCTATACTTTATGCGAACCTCACCGCGCGATTGTGTCGTGCAAATAAAGGAGGATGATGAGGGCGAGGTGTGTGATGGGAAGCTTCGCGACGCGGTTCGGGCGTTGAGCGAAGACGTTAGCGACTACCACGAGCTGATGCAGTTTTACGAGCAAGAGATCAAGCGCCAAAAGATCAAGCCGAAATTTGGCAGCTTGAACCGGCTCTTGTCAGACAAGCAGGTGAGAAGCCGCTTGGGTCGATCAGTATTGATGCAGGTCATGGCAGGTTGTTCCGGGGTTGTGCTGATCATGTACTACTTTACCGTCATGTGCAATCAGCTGCAGATCAGCCCAGAGTGGACAAAGAACCTCAACACCATGCTTCAAACTGGCAACTTTTTTGCCTGCATGTTGGCGATTGTAATCTGCCGTGACCAACCCCGACTGCTGATAATGCGGTTTGGGTACGGTCTACTCACGTTCTTTTTTGGGTTGTTGTTTTTCATATCATACGCGTCGGAAAAGGACGTGACTTCGGCGATGCCGCCGTTTCGAGGGTTTATTATCGCTCTGTTTATCCTCTTGTGCCTGCTCTTTACCACGTTCATCTCAACCTCCACATTATTATTTGTGTCTGAGGTGATTCCGCTATCTGTCCGCGACACGGGCATGTGCATCTCGCTGGCCACCCAATGGCTGGTCAACTTTCTAATAGCGCAGCTATCCCCGGCTCTCATTTCCAAACTAGGCTGCTTTACATTTTTACTTTTCTGCTTGATAAACGGGGCTGATATTTTGCTAACAATGGTGTTCCAAGAAACTCATGGTCTAAACGAAAACAGCTTGCTAGATTTGTACGGTTAATTAATTCCCAATCCCCGATCTATATATATTTTTTCCTCAACACTTTCTTTAACACACACGACACGTAGACGGAAAAGAAGAAGAAAAAAAATGTCAATCGAGCCAGACGATTCAGCAAACCAGCCATTGTTTGACTCTACAAACAAACATGTCGCACAGGATACCGAATTTATCACGCCGGATTATGAAGAGCCGTCCACCTCCTCGAACGCAGGGCCAAGCCGTCCGCAACAACAACCTCAAGTGAGCGGGCAGATGGACAATCCATCGTCAGCAGATGACCCGCCATCGTATCGAAAATCACACAGCATCTTTTCCTTCAACTATTACATGAACTTTTTCAACGTGGATACGCGGGATGTGATGGAACGGTGCCTACTTGCATTGAACCCGTTCAATAAAGACATGTTTTTGCTCGATGAGGATGAGGTGATGGAACGAGGCCAGGGAGTGACAGAAGGATACGGACATATTGCTGGCGGGCGGACCAGCCGGCCAGACATGTACGGTCCGTTTTGGATCTGCACCACTGTCGTTTTGGTCCTTTTTTTCTCCTCAACTTTGGTGGGCATTTTATTCTCCTCATGGCACGGTGTAAAGTACGAGTACAAGTTTGAACTATTGACTGGTGCTGCTGGGTTGATGTACAGCTACACATTTATCCTGCCGTTGGTATTGTGGCTGGCACTTCGGTACCTCAACATTGCCCCGTCAACCACGTTGATGCAACTAGTGTCGTTGTATGGGTACTCTAACGTGACGTGGATCCCGGTCGCAGTGCTTTCCGTATCCCCATTACTCGGAGCTCCAAACGTGTCAAATATTATCCGATGGGTATTCATCGCATTAGGGTTTGGCCTGTCGTGCTCGTTTATTGGCAAAAACATTTATCGAAAGCTGCTTCCTGAGCACAATAGCTCCGCAGACACGCGCAAAAAGGCAATCACCATTCTTTCTCTATGCGTTGTGCTGCATATTGCTCTAGCATTTGCCGTAAAGATTCTCTTTTTTGGCGGAGTTGTAGTTGAAGATGAGAAATAATTTATTATTAACAAAAAATTTTTTTTTTCTATTACATGATATTAGCAATGGACATTTTGCGCTTGGATGGAGGGTTTGGGCTCCACCGAAGCGTCTGCCGGAGCTTGCCAACTTGAGTAACCAGCTCGGGCCAATCGTTGAACGGTTTTGGTTCGTTCTCCTCCTCCTGAATAACCTTGCAAGTATCATCATCGTCTGCAGTGCCCCACACCCACGCCTGAGTGTAGGAAGATTGTAGATCCGCAGACAGCACCGCCAACACGTCCGGGTCCAACCACGGCGCGTACTTTTTGTTCTCCTCTGACGCGTTGTATTTCCCCACCATCAGGTTGATAAACCCCTGGATGAAATGCGCGTACTGGTCGGAAGAAATAGTCCCGTGTTTGGAGATTGCCTCTAAACACGAGATTAGAAACGCAGCCTGGTCAAAATCCTCTTTCCCAAGCAGGATCAGCGCGCAGTGGAACAGATGCAATGACACAATGCAGGTGGCATGTTGGGCGAGCACCACCTGCCAGTCAGTCTTGTCTTGAACGCAACCGGTGATAAACCGCTGGATCAGGGACACTGTTTCTACTGCAATCGACGCAGATACTTCAAGCGAGGATCCACGTAGGTTTGGATGCGCGGCCGGTGATAAATTGACCCGTTGGATCAGGTTTCTGGCAAAATGCAGCATTAGCGACGGCACCAAAGCCTTTGGGTGCAACGGCTGTTCCGATTTTGTGATATACCCCGGCAGCAATGAAGCGAACGACTCTACTTGGGAGTGCAGTAGGTCCAGGCTGGTCCAGGACAGAGTGGTGGTAGTGGTGGAGTTGGCCAGAGTGGTTGATCCAAACATGTCCAGCAGCCGGGTCACGTGCACAATCGGAGTAGTATACTCATCATTCTCCCCGCTGTAGTTGGCAAACGCCTCTGGGACCAAAAACTTGACTCCAGACATTTGCTGCACCGAGTAGATGCGATCCCATGCAAATAATCCCCAGAATAACCGCTGTGTGTATTTATCCTGGTCATCATCACCACCAGTACTACTAGGTGGGGTGGTGGAGAAGATTTGCCCCGCCGCTTGCGCGGCCACGCCGAGCCACATTGTACTGGCCGATTTGTAGTTGAGCTCAGCACAGGCAATCGACATTAACAACGCTGACAAGACAAAATCAACCGTGTATTCGTCGTTTGTCGGCACCATGTTGATGGTATTCCGTGCCTGATCCAGATACTTTTCATGGCTGGTGGAGAGCAAAGCCCAAAAACACCCCAGCCAGTTCTCCTCCGTTTTTTCCTCGTTATACGCCGCCTCGAAATTCTTTTCAAACTTTTCCCAGTCCACAATAGGCAGCCAGTGGTCAAACTTGGTTTTGAACAGGTGAACTGCTTTGATTGCGTCAGATTGTGGTGGCAGCTCGGTGCGTTTCTGCGGTAGTTGATAACTGGTTCGGATTTTGCGGGCAAATCGCGGCGGTTTAAACACCCGATAATTGTAGGCCCTGAGGAATTTTCGATAAGCGCTGTAATCATGATCGGTTTTGATAGATAGCCGTTGCATTGGCTTGGCAGCAGCGGCGGCGGCTGCCTCGCTGCTGGTTCCATTCGATCCGGTACTATTAGTCCGGCTATGCGGTTGCTGCTGCTGCTGCTGTTGTTGTTGTTGTTGTTGCTGAGACTGCTGAGACTGATGTGGCAAGCACTGCTTATCTGGCAGTGTCAAACTAGCGTTACTCCCCGTCGGCGACCCCGTTTCGTTCTCAGTAGCCAATCCAGAAATTGAAGACTCGTCGAGCACGATATTTGCCAGCTCGCTATCGGCAATCGCCAAACTCTCGGGGATCGAAATATTGCACTCCTTGATCCGGGCCTTGTACTCGGTAATACACCCCAGAGCTTTGGACAATGCCTTTTCCAAATCGCGAATCTGTCGAATTGAGCTCATCCGCCGATTCGTATCCTTGGTGAATTGGCATTTGAGCTGCCGGCCGATGCATTCCGAACATGCAGATGATTCAGTTGCGTCACATTTAACTTTGCGCTCCCGACATGCGTCACAGCTCGGATCTTTTCGTCTCTGGCGAAAGGTGCGCCGATTGACCGGCACCGGGCCCAATAGCTGCGGTTGTCCAGGTGCGTTTTGTTGCGGTGAAGATGCTGCTTGCAAGGGGGATTTTGTTGCCTGTGGAGGGGTCACTTGTATAGGAATGTTTTGTACCTGCGCGGCTGCTGGGTGCGAGTGTAGATGTGCCATTGGTTGTTGAGGTTGGGCTTGGGGTTGTGACTGTGGTTGTGGTTGGCCTGGGTGTACAACGCGCGGAGTCAAATGCTGATGATGGGGATGGATCTGTGGCGGGTGGGGTGGTGCAACTGGTGCGTAAGCCATTGGTGCGTATTGCACTGGTGGGCCGTGAGGATGCTGGTGATGTGCCATTTGCGGTGGTGGTGCACTAACCGGAGGCGGTGCAACTACTGGTGCTGGTGCTGGTGCCTGTACCTGTATCTGTGGTTGCGGAGGATACTCGGTCGTCAAGGTCTGAATCGACGGTAATGAAGGCGGCGTGGATCTTGAATCCATCTTGTCGTTGTCGTTGCGCTTTTTTCTTTTTTTTCTTTTCGTAAGTGGCTATAAGTCTACAATTCCCATATCATGAAAATTCAGGAACGAATAATAATATAAAGAAAGAAAAAAAAAAAAAAAAAGAGGATGAAAAGGAGAGAGATTAGAAAATTGATGAGAAGAAAAGGGAAGAGAATTTTTTGCAGGAATGAGGAGAGGGATCCTGTAAAAAGAAATTCGGTTGTTTATTGAAAAGAAAAGCAGTGTACCTTAAAACGTTTTCAATCAATCAGTCAGTCAAAAGTTTTTTTTTTTTTCTTCTTCTTCTTCTTGATTTATTACTCCCTCTCTTGCAATACGCACTGGTAATTTAGACGAAAGTGGGTGAGCAAAAACACTCTATTTCCTGCAGGAGGGCCTTGGGGCTTGAGCACACTGCAAGTATCAATTGGACCGAACTGACCTGCAAGACCGATTGATCGCCAGGTGCAAACATTGTTTGATACAAAAAGTAATTAAGGTCTAAGCCCCGTTTACTTGCTTTTTGCAGGTCCTGATTCTTGCTTTGAGTCGTGGCCGGGAAGAAAGCGACGATCGGCATGAATTTTGAAAAGCTTTTGTACAGTAAGGAACGAGAAGGATAGCTGTCTTGTGGGATTGTACAGGTCAAATTACCCCTGCTCTTTTCTCTTTCTCTTTTCTCTTTCTGACGGTTGTGTGGATAATAATAGAATGTACATGGCTAATTAGCAAAAAGTGTGGACTGCAAATATGAACCAGGTGATTCCCAACTTTTTTTTTCTTTTTCTTTTCTTTCTTACAGTAATACGCTTAAATGTGGGAGCGAAAAATCTTGCTGTCTCAGATGAAGACCCAGATCAGAATCAGACGGAAACCTTTTATTACCTTGTTGCGGTCACTGCTGATTCCCCTGAGAAACTCACGAGCGAGTAAGATCTCCAAAGGCAGTGTTACTGTAATACCGGATGAAGTGCTACGAAGAGCGCTGGCTAAAAGAAACCCCATCTCCTAGTACAGTAAAAAGAGAGGCGCACTCGGCGAGCCATCCCGGGGCCCGGGCGAGAAAAAGTAGCGAAGATCCTTGTGTTCGGGAGTAAGCGAGACAAACCTGTACAGTGGGCTGATACCTATAAAGTGGGTTTTGCAAGTACTGTACTGTACTCTCTAACCTAACAGTAAGGCTCAACACTTTATTATTTTGTTTTTACAAAAGTGGGTCTCCCCTACTATCTGTTAATTAGTTTCGCACAAGTCATTTGCCGAGGCTTGCACCGGGTTTTTGATACGCCTCTGCACCCTCCAAAGCAGTCTCACTGCACCCTTGGTTGTGCTGTACTATACAGTGTAACTGGCTAACATTGATCCCGATCTGTACAAAAAACGCGGTACCTTACCTCCGATCGGTTGAAAAATTCACACACCAAATTGATAGATCAAGGGACAATATTTAGTACCCACCACTCAGGTCCACCCCTTTTTTTTTTTTCATGTTACTTAAAGATAAACCTCCTAAAAGGCGCAAAGTATCAGAGTTCTGGTGGTGCGGGCCAACTCCCCCCAGCAGGGTACATGAATATTAACTGTCAATGATCCAACCCGACATCCTGCTGCTGCTGCTCAGGTCGCCAGTAAAAGCAATAATAATAATAATAATAATAAATATTATCGGAGCAATTCCCCTTGAACGTCATCGGGTGTTCCTGGATTCTGTCCAGCTTGGTGGGGATCACAAATCAACGTGATTGGTTGATTACTGTACTGCAAAAGAATTTGACGCCCAGGCTCGGCCCAGTTAGCCCGCGCGCAGTCGGTCGGTCGGGTTTGAGCAATGCACGGCGAAATAAGCAAGTATACTGCGCCTCAATGCGAGCTCCCAGAACCCACTTTGTAAAAAGAAAAATGGTCTACTTTTTTTTTTTTTTTCTCGCTCGCCCTCTCGGGTTCCTGGCGCCGGCATAAGCGGGCATTCCGTTTACGCGCCGCGATCTCTCTCTCGTCCAACCAAAGCTTAAATCTCCCCGTGGCAAGTGGGAATGGCTCGGTCCTCCCGCTGGAGATTTAAAAAAAAAAATTTCAATTCACACAGGTTTTATTAGATTCATATTTACCGAACATTTTTTTTGCCCCACGTGGGGTAAAATATTCACAAAACTGCAGTGCTACAGTACTATATCAAAAATGTAATGGCGGAGCTGGCAATCGATGACCAAATTTGGAATGATTTCATAGCCACCGGTACAGGCACGGATTTCTCCGTGAGGGCGTACCGTACTGTACAGTAACCTACAGTACCGTGCAGTACTGTAGAACATGCATCATGATTCCAACTCCCCCCCCCCCCCCCCCCCCTCCTTGCCCGTAATGCATTCAGCCCCCAGCTGGAATTCGTGCCGAAATAACCGTCTCCTGGAGACGCTTGCACCCAAATCAGGAGTACAGTAATCAGGCATTGGTACACAGCCTCGGCTGCACCGAACCGCCACGGATCAATTAGAGTTTTCAAACACGCGCGCCGCAGGGTGGTTCCTTATATACTTTTGTATACGGGCAATATTCAATAACCTTTTTTTTTTTTTTTTTTTTTTTTATAAAACTCATTACTTTTGTTCATTTCCGTTAATCTTGGCACGTAGCTCATCCACAGTCTGTTGTAGCTGGTCCATTCGCTTGACAAGTTCATAATTCTGCCATGACACTCCCTCGTACTTTTCAATCTTGGGCGCCGCATCTTGAAGCTGTTGTTCCCACTCTTTTTCGTTGATATGGAACTCTGGGTCGCCTTGAGCAATGGCCTGTTGCATTTGGTCATGCTCGTGACCAATATGCGACTGATCCTCGTCATCTGAATCATACCCGTCAAACAAGTCCCACTCTTCATCAGCCTCGTTGGCATCGTCCTGGGCCCCACGGCTTCGGTTGTACAAAATCCGTCGAGCGCTCTTGCTCTCATCCCAGGCAATCCACGCCAGCACTGGGGAGTAAGCCACGTACATGACATAGTCGGTCAGATGGTGGTAAGAATGGGTTGGCATCCACCACTTGAACAGCAGGGTCAAAACCCCGTGTTCAATCAGGTTCAATGGAGGCACAAACACCTGCTCATCAGGAGCTCTAACATATCGTAGCGTCTTTTGTGCAACCAATGCCATGTACTCGTCGTTTGCATTGTCATAAATCTTTTCATATGCAGAGTTGAACAAGGCGATTAGAATGTTTAGCAAGAGGGTGGACACGACAAATGCAAAGAGGTAGTACAGGCCAATTCCAAACCCACCTAGTTTGCTATCAAAGAAATCAAAGTTTGGTTCTTCAAGAATGGTTCGGGTCATGATACTGAGCACGGTCTTTGTCACGTCCAACGCGCCATCAATCTCATCCAGACCAATAAACGCTTGCAAAAACCCAGCCGCGACAATTGCCAGCAGCACAAAAAACACCAGCGATTCCTTCATTAGCTCTTTTAGCACCACCAGCATGGCACCAAAGAACCGCACCGAGTCTAGGTATAGCAACATTCGCCCCCACACCAGCGGCGCGCAGCTGGCCAAGATGTGAAACGCCAAATCGTAATAATTGCCAAACATTCGCAACCCCATGGCGGTGGCAATCATAATATACAAGGTATCATTAAACACATTCCAAAATCCCACCATTGCCAACCCAACGTGCCAAACCTTGCCAATCTCGTCCACCAGGTAGCCAATTGTAAACACGTACAGCAAACCCTCAAAGATCTTGACGTGCTCGCGCTTGCGCATATCCGCCACGTCGTTAACCGCCAGGGTGAAAATGATCAAAAACACAAACGAAAAAAAGAGCTGGATATAGTTTTGGTACCGAGGGGTTTTGATCCGGTCGGGGTCAAAGTGGGTCATGAACCGCGTGTCATTGATCTTGTTGTAAAACACGTACTTGCTAGGGTCCTGCTCGCTCTGAACAATCCACCCCCGCCACAACCACTTGATGCACCGCTGGAACCCGCTCGAGCTGATTACAATTGTCGCGTGTTGGTCAACCGCCACTTCTAATGCGTTCATTGCCGCCGTGTCTCTCCCGTGTAGCGTGATTGAATACCGCTGGCATAGTACATGGCGGAACAAATGGTACTCGTCTTTTTGCCGCTCAATGACTTTTTGGGCAAGGTATTCGGCAGTCTTGGCCCGGACTTCAAACAGACTGCTATCGTAGAGAATGTTGTCCGCGGAGGTTGTGTACCACCGCTTGCAAATCAACAGCACAAATACCAGTACTGATTGGTACTTGACCTTGCTTTTTTCCGTGTTGCCGCCGGCTGCTTTAAGCAGCAACTGGTACACCGTCTCGTTGAGAATCGCAGAGTCCGTTTTGGCCACTGTCTCTTCGTCAAACTCGATTGGAATTACATTGTCGATAAGCTTTTTCACCCGCAACGCAATTTTCAGCACGTGTTTGGGGGATACCGGCCCCAAGTCAGTATCATCGTTATCAATGCTGTTACTGTCCATTGTCGTGGATATTTACAAACGAGACAAAAAAGGGTGTCTGTGGGGGGGAGGGGGGGGGGGCTTTGTCTGGGGTTTAAATAAATACCACGGGGCGCAGTACCCTCAAACACGTTTTTTTCTTTCTTTCTAAGGAGTATTATTATGTACATGTCCTTCCCCCTTTTCCCCCCAAGCCGTGCATATCCTTTCATGCTCTCATGCTTTCTTCCTTGTGTAGAGTAGGGTACAGTAAATCGGCTTTATTTTATTGACGGCATCACTTTTCCTGCTCTCATGTTGCGCCTGCGCCCTTGGGGGGGGGGGGGGGGGGGGGGTTCAGGGTTGCCGCGGAGAATGATGGCGCGCGCCACGACGCACCCGCCCAAAACCCTAGTAATGAGCCAGCACTTGCCGGCACTTTTTAATGTCCAGTTCGATCGTATACAGCTCATGCTCAATCTCACTCAGCCTGGACTTGTTTGACCCTCTCAGCACCATCATTTCGTTCATCCTTGATACCTTGGCGTGGCGTAGGTTTGACAACTTGTCTTGAATCACCTCTCGTGTCATCTTTTTTGTTTTTTGTTTTTTAGTAGTTTGCAAATACTAAATTTTGGAGTTTATAGGGAAGCAAGTGAAAAAAAGGGAGAAAGGTCTGGGCTTATATATATATATATATATATACCAGTTTGTCCCTCCATCGTTATCGCCCTTGGTTCAATAAACAAACAGACCGATCGAACATGAAAAAAATTTTTTCTTTCTCTTCCCGCTTATAACCCTCACACCATCAGGCCGCCACAAGTCTAGCTATATTAATTGCTCAGCATCCGCCTTAAATTGTCCTCTTTCTGGCCTAGCTTATTTAGCTTGCGGGATAGCCGTTCAATTATCTGATGCTGCATTTCATTTCCTATACAAAAAAAAATATTGAGTTAGCCGGTAAGGGTCGGGTTACAGTAGAGGGTGGCCGCAAAGAAAAAAAAAAAAAAAGAAAACTCACCTGTATGATGATCCGAGTAGTCGCCATGAGGGGATGATGAGAAGCCATGTTGACGCCTTTGTGCTGCATCCAGATGCTCCATCGTCCACTGCTTCTCGCTCAATACACTCATAAGCTCGGTTTGCAAGTCCTGTCGATGCATCTTTGTTTTCACCAGACAAGAAAAGAGCAAGAGAGGAACTGGCCGGCCTTTTGTATTTGATACCCGAGATCAGGGAAAGAAAAAAAAAAAAAAACGCTTCGTGTTCCATGGCTAAGGGACGGTTTCCCCAAAAAGCAAGTGGCGTAAGTAGTGGTACCCTCCATGGTGGGATATTTAATAGCCCAACGCAAAGGCTCGGCACGCGGTTTAAAAGATGCACTGGTATTATCGTATTATAGTATTAACTTATTAGGGTTGCGAAAAACATAAAAAACAAAAAAAAAAAAAAAAAAAAAAGAATAAAAAATGGTGTGTGCTATATCCACAAGCAGAGCGTTTTGTTTATCGTCGCAACCGCCTCTTTTCACTCTCCAACACCCTGATCATGTCTTTAATCTCAGACTCCTCGCTGTCCAGTTCCCGAATCATTGTCTCCATTTTGCCAATCAAATGAATGTTTTCCTGGTCTACAAAAGGGAGGGGAAAAGAGGTTAGCGGATCACGTTATCACTTGCATTTTTTGGACCCACGGGGCAGCAGCGTGGTGTTCTTTTTCAGCCTGGTTAGATTTTGGCATGCCGAGTGGCGCCGCTCCGGTACCGACGTTAGCATTTGCACCAAACTCATCGGAGGGGTTGGGAGTGAAAACCCATTTTTGGGAGGCCAAAACACTTTTCCCTCATCTCACCAAAAAAACTGGCTACATAACGAATCATGAGTGACGAGTATCGAAGGATCGGCTCTTCTATATACTTGAATGGATTGCTAATGATTATAAACAACTGGATGTACCAGTAGTCGTGGATCACCAACTGGTCGAAAGGCTAATAGAATCATCAAGGAATCTAGATAGATAGATAGATAGATAGATAGAATTTATTAAGGCGCGCGGAGCGTCGGCTCTCATTGGGAGCACACAGCCCATTTTTATATATCGTTTAAATTGTTCGGTCATATTGTTGCCACTGTTAACTGTACCCTTCCAAAATTATTTGCGAGCATAAATGGGAAAAACTGATAAGAAAAAGACCAATTATGAGAAGGGTAGTTCAGCTGGTTGGTTTTGGTAGCCCATACCGTGGTTTCATCACCACTCACCACTGGAGGTGCTTGACAAACTTGGATAGCATATCAAGACCCCGTGGACTCGAGAATAGATCCCGTGGGGTGTAATCATTGATTTTGTATTGTTCGCGTGGTTCCTCGTACATCTGGCAACGGTAGATGACATGTTCAATTGTGTCTTCAACTTCGCACCCATCACACACCGATGATTGGACTTTTCCATAGAGTTTGAGTTGTCGGTTGGTGCGAGCAACCCCGCTTGATAGCTGGAATACTCGACTTAAAATGGAGCGCGGCGCGTTGGCCAGCAAGCTACTCAATGGGAGAGATTTGAGTTTGGTGGTGCATTTGTCACCATTATGCTCCCTATACCACTTGCCCTTGGTACCTTGGTCAATTTTTTCTTGCCATGACTGAATCATGAGTTTGTGGACTTTGGTACGTCCTTCTGTCCATTCTTCCATGTTGATCCATGCTGGTGTTTCTTCGTTGGTGTTGGGTTCGAGCCGTTTTAGTAGCTCTATCAACTTGTTTTTTGGCCATCTCAA